>OW679198.1:79295133-79520365 GCA_940337035.1 Agriotes lineatus
TGAAAGTTCGTTTTTTGAAAGCCCGTTTAGCACAACGCTAGAAAATTTAGTGCTGCACCCCGAAATTTCTCAACTGCCCGCACACAATTAATTTATAAGATGCACTGGTTTAATCTAAATCGCAGAACACCTAGTTTATTAGTGTATTTCGTAAAGCACTAGGCACAGTGGACTTTGAAATTGATTGGTTTATGATGTCCGCTACACGAAAGACGTTTTCAGGCAAACCATAGATATTTGATGCTTGCATTTTGCGAGCAATAAGCTAATGTATGGAAACTATGATAAATGCTGATGTGTAACGCAGCGGGCTATATAGATCCATTTGTTGGAAATAAGCCTAAGAAGGAAAATAAGAAATGAAACTGTAACTAACTATTGTTACCAGAAAAAAAAACATCAGAGAAATAGACAATATGCTTGTTGCAATGGTGGCATAGCGTATCCAAGAGCAATGTTGGAAGACCACTAAAAAGGTAAACCAAAAATTTGAAAAGGGAAAAGTGGTTCAACCTAGCACAAGATAGAGAGAAGTGGAAACGATTAGGAAATGTTTTTGTCCTGCAGTGCGCAGATAGTAATCAGAAGCCAACTTTAATCGGCCAGCGGAAATAAATAGATTACCTAACGTCAACGTTCTCGTAGCTTACATTCCTATAGGTAGAATGAATTGTTTTTTCTGCATAATAATCATCAAAGTAATCTTTTTTTAACGCAAAATTGTAATGAAAGTAACCCTTTTTAACTATTTCATTGAAAATGTGTGATCACTTTGGAAATTGTAAATTCTGAAGTGCTTTTTGGCCAAACTTCCAGTTATAAAATGTCACTATGCAAAAAAAACTCGTTTGATTGCTACATCCCCGCTTCGCCGTGGTGCAAACTAAAAAAGTATTGCTTTCATTACTTGTATAAATAACTATTAGCACATAATGTGTCGCTGATACTAAAAGTCAGCAATCTTTTATGTCACTCAGTTAACTGGATGCCGAAAAGACTATGTATAACAATGGTAGAATCGAAGTGCATGTGTTGATAACGTTACTATCTCATTCACTGAGTTAAGTATGCACCTGCAGCTACAGTGGCCATAGATAGGAGTTCATTTTTTAAATATTTCGATAGACTAAAGGCATATTTTTCTTTAAAATATTAGGCAAAATATATAAAAATCAATTATTTTTATCATAGTATACATAACCGGTTAATCATTGCTTTCATATAAAACAGCGTCGTAGCACTCAACAGCCTGTATTTTAGGAAGAGGATGGAAAATGGCAGATCAAATTAAAATGTAATTTCTCGTTTTTCTCTTACATTTAGAGTTGTAAGTACTTATTTTCTCTTTATCTTTTTTTTCGAAACTTAAAATAATGCTTTTCAATGTGTTCGCTAATTAATCATGAAGCGGTTTAGTCCTCCAATACTATGCCAAATATAAACCAGCATATTCTAAAGTGAAATGATAATAAGAATAAAAACTGGTGTCTAGGAATTTGGCAGAAGTATAGGCCAATTTTATAATTCAACTCATGTGCAAATAATTATAACAATAAATTTAAAAGATTCTCTTGTATTAAAGTATTCACATATTTAGTAGAGTTACAAGTTGCAACTTGGAATTCAGAGACGTTCAGAATCCAAAATACCAGGCAATATCCTAAAGACAAAAATATAAAATATTCGACTTAAAAAATAATGAAGCTCGCTACAGTCCTAGGCGCCTGTGTCCTAGCCAATTTTCCACATTTTCATCATTGTTTATCGACTACTATCTCAACCAGTCAAATTATAATTCTCTATTTTATTAGTGAAACTGTAACTTAAGTCCAGGTTAACTGAAAATTTCAACAGAAGCCTTCATTCAACTACTGGACAGTTGGTCAATCCACTAGTTAGTTATTCCACAGAAAACAGACAGCCATTGACCTATTAATTGGTCATTTGATTCAGTCGCTTGATATATGTATTGTACAACTCTTGGCTAATATATCGAATAATAGGCGTTTGTATTAGTCACTCCAGCCAAGCAATCTCCGCGGATGAATCGATTGCACAAACATTTCGAGAAGTTAAGCTGAAAGTTAGTACAGCGGTGAAGTGTAACCGATTAAATTAATGCAGTAGTTTAACTTACCATTCGGTTAAACAGGTAACATGATAATTGATGATTTGAAATGTCAACCCCTAAATCTAAATGAACCTTCTAATAATTTAGATGACTACTTAATACGCATTTATTCTGGAAGTTTTTTGTTTTAATTTTCAGCAATGCATTCATTCGCAGACTTATTATTCAACTAATGCAACACAATATGTGGCATTTTCGTGTTCTATTAGTTGCCAGGTCTGTGATCTATCAATCTGTTGACATATTAACTAATCTATCGCCTATTTGGATTCTTACAATTAGCTCCTAACAAATCGCTTCTGATTCATAATAAAACGTAAAACGTTAAATAATCCAAAGTTATGCGAACCATATGAGGTCTTGCATTATCATGCTGAAAATATGTGTGAATGGTCTATAAATTAATCGGAATACTGTTTCGATATTCAAAATTTATCGAATTCTGTCGTGACTATTGATGTGGGTCGCGTAAATACCCGGTGGGTAGGGTATTTATAAATGGGTATTTACCTGGGTATATTACCCCTGCCTCGGTTAAATACCTAAAGACTGGGTATTTATCAAATTTGTAATATTTAGAAAGCTAAACTAACTTGTACTCACATAATAATGTTATCTTAATAAATAAACAACATATAAATGCACTGGAATATCTTATGTAAAATAACAATTTGAATGGAACATTGAATTCACGCAGGTAAATTAATCGTATATCCGGAAAAAAACATTCGCTGCCGAAGTTTATGGAAATAAATAGAGAGGCAATGAATTGGGCCAGTCAGAATTAAAAAAAAATGTGATGGCTCTGACTCCGAAGATTGGGATGATTTATATTGTTAGTACATTATTTTCCGACTTTCTAATAAACATACTTTATACATATTAGGAAAAAATTTTAATAAGGCACAGAAAATCACAAAATTATATAAACGTTGTATACCGATGGGACAATAATTATGTATAACAGCAATGAGATAACATAAACAAAAGCACATACTACTTAAGTAAGAAAGAGATAGCCGTACAAAAAAGTAATTTTAATAAGCATATTTAGTTGACATTATGCCATAATTAAAATGAGCATCAAGTCTACTCAAATATTTCTATGTTCATCTCGCTCTTACTCAAGCATTGAATTCTGTTTTTTATTCATGCTATCTTATTACTGTTATATACAGGTTGCCTAAAATTGTGCGGAACCTGGCAATTCTATGAGGAAAAGGATCAAATATATTCCGTTCACATCTTTTTGGCATGAAGGTTGGCCATGACAGTTTCCCCAATTTAGCTGTGTAAAATTACTTTGTTGTGTTTAAACGAGGTTTACATTTGAGGTTATGGTTACCAAACGCTTTTAGGTTAGAAAACGTGACGTAACACCTTCAAATGCAAAGTTGCCATACTTTTAAACATTTCTCCACAGGTACTATCAAATATAATGCAACTAGTGGTTTCTTGATTATCAAATAATTATTTCTGTTTACACCAGATATATTGTTTGGTAATCATGCGAGTCCGAAGCCTGATTGCCCGAAACAATATATCGAGTGAAAACAGAAATGATTTGATAATCAAGAAGACACGAGTTGCATTCGGCTAAATTATATCACGAGTCAATAAACGTTTGAACAATTTATTTATAAATATTAAAAGTGCAGTTAGTGTAGTTGCTATAACGAATGTATCTTCAGCAGATAATGCGATGTTTGTGAAAGTATTTGACTATGAGTTATTAGTCGAGAAAGTATATGATATCACCATTGCTATGTACACTGGTGCTCATAAAAATGGAATACAACCAATTTTTGTAATATTTTAGTGTTGTAATACCGGTTGGTTTGAAACATCGCTAAAGTGAAATTGTTTGTTGTATTAAATTATAAGAAAATAGTTAAATGAAAATATCGTAAGTGATAAGTTAGGTCCCATGGCTAACCCAGACTTTTGTTTAAAGAATGGTTTAGCCATGGGATCTAACTTATCACCTCTGCTAGCAGAGATTTTCATGAATAACCTGGAAAACAACATTTTCATTGAAGCCCTCTTTATTCACAACATTATTTACTGGGGCAGGTATGTCGTTGATATCCTGGTCATTTTCAATTCTAATAACCCTAATATTAATGATTATATCACCTGGCTAAACTCAGTACATCCTAATATTAAATTTACTTTTGAAATTGAACACAATAATTCTTTGCCTTTTCTAGACATTTTGATCACTAAAAACAATAGTTGCACAATTTTTTTTTAAATTTCAGTATTTATATGAAGCCCAGTTGTACTGACCATACTATCCTTTATTCTTCCTTTCATCTTTTATCCTATAAACTAATTTTAAATTTTTATTCAGACGTTCACATTTACATTCCTATGTCAACAGAAAATTTCAATAGTAAATTTAACATCATTAAATACATTGTTATTAAAAACGGTTATCCTCTTCAAATCATTTACCTATTTATTATAAACTCCGTATAAAACTTTCAACAAATGTATCCCCTATCGATAATTTTGAAAACAAAACTTTTTATTCAATCCCTTATTATGGTACTATCTCTATGTCCATAAAAAACATTCTTAGTAAATACAATTTTCAAAATTGGTAGTCTTTAATAAAGATCCCACCCCTTTATTAGAAAGATCTGGTATCTACCGTCTTGCAACTGTTTTTACATTGGTCAAACAGGACGTACTTTCAAAAAGGGAATTAAAGAACATTCCGCTTGCATTAAAAACAACAATTTTAATATAGACCAACCGGATAAATCAGCTTTTGCTAATCACATTTTGGAACATAACCACAACTTTGATCCTAATAAAGATTAAAAAAATTTACATATAGCTAACAAAGGTAGGTTGTTGAATTGACTCGAAATTTTTGAAATGATGTTCAATAATAAGGAATTCAAACTCAATGAAGTCATAGATTTTGATACCAATTACATTTTGCTGAATATTAAATAGTTGTTTTGTCTTTGGCTGATTTCTTGCTTTTACTGGTTTTCACTTTGTTCTTTTACTTTCTGACCCTCTCTGGTAATTTCAGTGTCATCGAAACTAAGCACCGCGTATAGTTCATTTTCACACAAGAAGGCAAATCGTAACACGTATCGCATGATTTTATCATGCACTCACGTCTTTTGTGAGAGATAACGAAACTAATTCTCGACAGAGTGAGGTCTGTATTAGGCCAGCAAAGACTAGTGGCATTTACACTAATAAACTTTTTATCAAATTTATTAAACGGCTTGAACTATGCCGAAATTATTGACGCTCTACGAAAAACAGCCTGTGCATTCGACAGAAACTCTTGATACATCCACGTTCATAATTGTGTTCTGAAAATATTATAATATAGAAACATAGAATCGCATTTATTAACTTTAGTTCGGTTTGTGTTTTTCTGTACCTATTTGTTATATTTTATTAACGCGAAAAAACTATTTTTGTTTTCCAAAGAATGAATATTTACTTTTAAATATTTTCTTGTGATTATGTATTGTAATAATAGCCCTCTACTAATAAGGGTTTTAGTAATAATACTAGTGAATCACCCGAGCTACGCTTCGGTTCGCTAATTTAAGAGAAATTCATTGGCCTTAAAAATATATGCCATTTTCGCAATCTACGTCCCAAAAAACCTCATTAACGACACCCATATCGATTTGTAGGCTTATTTACCCCATTTCACCCCCCTAAGGGGTTGATTTTGGGAAAATCACGAAATATGTGTTTGATTATTTGTTTTTAGGAGTACTCCTACGAAGTTTCAAGTCAAAATGGCTATTTAATATTATGTATCCATAGAAAATTGGAACCACCGTTTTACCCATTTATGGGTTGAATTTCGAAATATTCTTCCTTATTCCTCGTATACATCATAAAGGGAACCTCTGTGGAACCTCATTTCAGCTTTTTAGGTTCAAGGGTTTGGGCTGGGCGTTGATGAATCAGTGAGTCTGGACTTCTATTCTTATACGTATATAAGATAAATAAATAACTATGACATATTACCACAATTACAAATTAAATAGAATAGTTTCAATAAAGAATCTTCGTGTAATCTCAGGGCTTATTAGAATGATGTTATAATTAATATTTGCAAAATAAATGGTTTATTGCTCTTATTATTTTATTTATTGGCAATCTGTTTTAAATAATGTGCTCCGGCTTGCATGAGGAAAACTCTAGTCAAAGAGGTAGGTTCAAACACTTGTATTACAATTACTTTTGAGTATGACAGATTAACTCGTATGGCAATTGCTCAAACGCGTATCTGACAGCTTTAACATTTAAATTGACTGTAAACAGAAAGATGATCTGCTCGTACAAAAATTGCGTAATTGAATAAAAAAAAACGCCGACAATTGAGAAAAAGTCTTAGGTAAATGCAATACAAATAGTATGACGTAATATCCGGCTAAGCTGGTTTTGTGTAAGTGACGTATAAGGCACTTCGCAAAAACGATCCACATCTCTGGTCCAAACTGCAAAGTCAAGGGACGCTACCTCGATTATGAAACCCTAGATAAATCTACGTAGCTGGAATCACGTTCAACCCCTCGTGCAATGTTTATTTTTGATAAAACCCACAGCTAGTTGGCTTCTACAACTGCCTTCCTGTGAAATTTACCTTGCAAGGGCAACTTCGTAGGTTGGATCATTAAGTCAAACGACGCCACGGCAATTATAAACTTGGTGACGGCTTCCTGCTCCAAATCTCTGGATGTAGGTCTCGATAAAGGATTCCCCAATAAGCAGCACACACAATTTTTGCTGGCCGATGCTTCCAACTATTCGAAATCTTGCCCAGAAAACTGGCCTCACTGTATAACGCACCTGGTCGATTGTCGCAGAGCTTCTCCCTCTTTACTGAGGTCTTCTAGCACGAAGAAACTTCATAGAACTACACTCTGCAGATTGGTGAATTTTAAAAACCATGTTTTGGCTCACACAAAAAACTTTTATATTTAAAAATTTTCATATATCTGTGAGCACCTCTTACACACAGTACACTTTTACAACGCTTATTTTTTAATATTGAAAGTTAAATATCTCGCTTCCTAGCAACTAAATTTTACAATTGTTTTATGAAATAAGTTTTGATATAATGTTTTTACTTAGAAACTAAACTGTCTTTTTTCTGGAAATCGTCACTTTAAACTTTAAATCTCTGCTTTTCCACAATTAGTTTTTAAATGCACTGTTTCACAAGTTTATAATTAGCACTGCACAATTGTCTATGTCCTATAATAGGTTGCCTTATCTTGCTCTTTGAGATCTTTGCTTCCTTGCACTGCTTTGCACCGCTTCCTTACCCGTCAGCTGCCTTGCCGTTTGCTGGCTTCATAAGCTTTTACTCATAACGCTTATATAATTTTTGCGACGCCACAAACAATCTTTGTATCATGTTAAATTTACAGTATTGTATTGACGATACCAAATCAAATCTACACAAGTTAAGGTAAGCTTGCCATCCGGACATCAATTTTAAATAAAACGTTAAACGTAACCCTTTTGACTCTCCCTTATCTAATGCTAACCTTTCTCAATCAAGTTATAGTTACTGCTAATCATATCACGTGCATTTATTAGTGAAAAATACTTACTTTATCTTGAAATAAACAAAACATTCTGTGCTCATTTTGAATTACTCTTTCATTTTCGTGTTAGGTAGGCAACCAGAATTGCTGTGGGCATTAAACCATTGCAATATATTATTAATTTGTATCTTCTTTGTAACATTTCTTAATATTAGTATTATAACTGAAATGTGAGACCTAAGACCATTATATTTTGTTTGCTATCATTCCTAACAATAGTTTGTAAATGGATTATCGGTTAAAATGTCTTCATAATAATGATAATCCTCTAAATCGGGGGCCATTTGGATAAGTTTTCCGATGGACTCTTTCGTTAACAATTCGACGTTAACTTTATCCCTTCATTCTTTCAAAATGGTTCAACGTAAACAAAACAACCTACAAGCATCGCGTTTGGTTATCACTAATAGCATCAAAGGTGCTAAGTCAACCACCGTTGCTTTTCTTAAACTCATAGTGTGAATATCATGTGTGAAACCGAAACACACATTCGGACCAACACGAAATTGCGAAAACTCTGATTATAATATCTACCACAATGATCGTCAAACAGAGCATGCACCAAGAGGTGTACCCATAATCATTAAACGCACAATAAGGACTCACTCTTGCCAACACACTTGCTAGCGTATACAAACTTCACATTTGTAGAATTCTTACTTACTCGCAATTGCGAGCCAGTTAAAAGCCATAGCCTCTCTTTCGAGTTCCCAAACTGATTGCATTCTACTAGGGCAAGTTAGTTAGGCTTACGCCTATTGATCGGTTCGACTCATTTTTTTCTTTCACTTCCACTTTTTCCTATTTATAGTTTAACGTCCCAATTACTCACTCCCACTGTTTCGATGTCGTTTTCTATAGTACGTCTAGAAAGTATCCGAAAAAGTAATTTTTTGAGCTTTTTAAAAATAACTTATTTGACATATAGGATTTTCTTTTGTTTTAACCATGACCTACTAACCTGACACACGGAGTTTTAGAGGCCCAAAGCTTTCTAAACGGAAGTTTCCTGAAATTTTTAAAACTAGAAAATTCCGTATACTTTCTCTAACCATCTTTTCCGCGGTCTGCCTAAAGTTCTTTTACCTTCGAAGTTCCCTTTCAAAATAATTTTACAGCCGCTAGATACGTCCATTCTGTTCACATACCCCAACTACCCCACTCTGTTACTTTTAATCGTGGTGACTATACTTGACTAGTTGTATAACTGTTTTAGCTCAAGATTAAAGCTTATTTGCCACTCACCATTTTTTCTCGTAGAACTGATTATTTTTCTTAGAATTTTCATTTCTCCAGGTTTCCAGTGCAAATTCTGTTTTATTAAGGTCCATGCCTCTGCTCCGTACATTACGACCGGCCTCACGATTGTTTTGTGCAGTGTGACTTTTGAATTTCTCTGTTGTTCGATTGGAATTCTTGCCATGATGCATAAAAACACCTCTTGGCTGCTGCTATTTTATCTTCTATATCGTCTTGTATTATATTCTTTTGAGTCACTATCGGCCGTAAATATTTAAAATCCCCTAACTTCTCGAAAATAAGTTGATTTAGTATCAGGTCTTGTTCCTTCCTTCCTCCTCTTGATATTATCAACTTACTTTTTGTGCGGCTTTTTCCAGCTGTATAAATACTTCTCGTAGTTGTGACTTATTTCTTGTAGAATATTGTAAAATATTATAAAATATGTAATATCTGGAAATGTAGAGTAAATAATCCGGACGATGTTAAATTACATATTTTCTTAATTCAAGACACCATACAGATATGTTCCAACAGATTCGACATATGTACCTTTCAAAAGCGATCACTTACATCATGTGGTAAGTGTAATACTATTGCACTAACATCTTTAACGTTTTCTTTACATTAAGCTGGTTTACCCAAGCTGGACTCCGGCTATCTCCCTATTACTATTAATCGCACTCCAAACCCCGTGCAACGGAATGCTCGCTTGATTATTGGATATGCAAATTGAGATAATTCTCAAGCAATCCTTACTTAATTACTGATCTGCTTTACTAATCTCGAATTTCCACAAACCAGAACTGATCCAACCTAGACTTTAAATAGTAGCTTTGAACTAGCTTTATAAGATTTCACTACCATACAAAATAAAGAAAATTCGAATCTTAGCTTTAATCAGAAATAAACATGAGGCTGTGGCCCAGAACTAAAATGAATCTGAACGCCATAATAAGGGGAACTAAAAAATACGTAGAGAACCTTGGCCATCATTCTTACAAAAACTCGTTAATGGGCTTTACTCGGAACTTTCTTCACAAATGGAAGTTTTCTAATTCTAAATTATGTACAAAATAGATATAAATATTGTTATTATTATTATTACTATTATTATTATTATTATTCAGGACAGGCAACGTAGCCGATTATGTCCCTACCATAAATACCTTAAATTGCTAATAATTCCCATCACACCATTTGCAAATTAAAAAAAAAAACAAATCACGTGGTAAGATTCGAACCAAGCTCCCAGAGGCGTGTGGGACCGAGTCGTACGCTTCAACCATTGCGCCATGTCCAGGCCCACTTTGTGTACGCTTCTCACTGTATTATAAAGACGCTATGCAATACTGACATTTGCTATGTTCACTCTGCATCTGTTAGGTTACATTTTCAACACGGTTAAAGCCTGAGCTATGTGCAAATTATTACTTTTATCTATTCCTCAGTTGAAACGAAAGTAGACAATATTTTATTTTTTAATGTGCCCACCCTATACCGGTTGCCTAAAATTGTAAGGAACATAGAGCATAAGTGTACTAGACACTCTAGACAGTAATGGATATATATTTTATCAACGTAAAACAAAACGATACATGTACTATTTGTAGTTGTTACTAGGCTACCAAAGTAATTATGCATTTTCCATTTCGGGTACTCCTATGGCAAATAGTAAGGGATGTTCATTTGAATTTGTGGTCTCGTTAGCTGTGCTCTTTGTTTATGTACCTCATAGTGTATTCTACATTTACGTTTTACTTCCCTCGTCTTAAAGATGAAGGAAGGATTGTAATCACGAAAAATGTTACTGTCATAATGCTGTCAGGAAATATAACTGATTCTTTTAACATATTTTACCAGTAGTCATGAGGAAATGTTTGACGTTAAGTTACTTGTTATCAATAAGACAAATAACTTTCCCCATCAATAATTTGTGTATTATTTGAAGCGAATGTTCAATGAAATATGAGGTTGTGCCCAACCATATGAAATAATGCACGACATGACTGCAACGATTCCAAAGTTAAGTAGACCAGATATTCAAAAGAACGCCCGTTATTTGAACCTTTTCCAACTCATGGAATTGCCATCTTCCGCACAATTTTAGGCAACCTGTATATATTTATTTTACCGAAATATATTCGATGAAGAGCCAGGTAAACATTTAATCCGCATACAAAATGTCGTCTTCCTCGAACAAATACTTTTTAAGCTATGTTACTAACAGACGGGCGGACGGACAGACACACAGGCAGACGACGAAACAGACAGACAGACGAAATTGAGATGTAGTAGTTTATATATCAAAGGCGCAAGGTAAGCGATTTCAGCCCGCGATAATAGTTTGGAGCCCGACCGAAGGGAAGGCTGTTAAACATCAAGGGATCAAATCGCTCTTGCGCCAGAGATATATACATAATTTTATCCTAAACCGGAAAGACGTGGTGCGATTTATTTTTATACGTGAAGATTTTCCAACTATTAACATTAAAAATCATAATACCAGGATCTAATAAAAGCAAGGTGCATTTCCGTATCAACTACGTAAACATGGTCAGAAAAATGTACTTTTGCGCCCTCGGTCGAAAATGGTTTACTTTGCGCCCGCACATGCGGGCGGGAATAGGGTACTTTGCGCCCGGTTGAGGATAAACATATGTTTTGTCATCTAGGGACCTTGAAGATCTAAAGAAATCTCGGAAAGTGATTTTTTCACGATTATGATGCTTCCTTCGTCTTTTAGACGAGCGAAGTAAAAAATACAATAAAGACCTGCAACTTCATAAACTACCAGATAGTTTATATAACTATCTTTCCTGTCATTGCTCAATCTTTCGGTAAAGGTAGTCTATCGCAAAACCTGTTTTTAACTAATAATAGAAAAAAACCGCATATTGCTAGTGTTAATATTTGTCAATTACAGAATTTTGAACTTGTGTCAACAGGACGTGAGCTTTCGGATGCAGTGGTTGGGTGTCACGAAGGCGACAGTTGTTCTATCACAGTAACGAACAGAAAATTCCTAATTGTTGTGTTTATGGTATTAATACCAATCTAAAAAAGCTCTCTATTTCTTTGCATAAGGGAAGGAGAAGGAACCTTAGCCTCTGCATATTTTGTTCAAAACCAAAATTTATGGAATAGAGATGAAAATTGTAAAGAACAAAAATTAAGAGAAATTAATGTCTTTATTTGTAGTGCAGAGCGCGAAGCAGCTACGATTTGATGTCGTTGTGACGTCACTATTATTTAATTCAATTAGTATTTCTTGGTCTTTATTATGAAAAGATGTTACGTTCCAGCATGCTATTCTTAATATATTTTACTCCATCCTGTTATTCGGGGCTTGGCTGATCCTAGGAGCAATTGTCTTTGTTACCACCGTAGTAGGTTGCTAACCCTGCTGGGAGTATTTTTTATCGACCGTCCCACTAAGAGAACAGATGCAATATGCAGGATTTGGTAAGATGAATGAGAATCAGAAGACGAGGTTGGAAAGACCATGTCAGCCGAATCAATCGCAACAGACTAGCGAAAATAGCCATGAACGGCCCATTTAAAACGACCACCAGGAAGGCCACCAAAAAGATGGCAAAAGTGTTAGACGTCGACTTTGCAAGATAGGTAAATATAATATATTTAGGTTAAAAATTAACATAAGCTTATTCTAAATGAAGCAGAAAAGAAGAACTGGCGTCACAGGCGCTCAACCCTGCTTTTAAAGCTCATCCATCCTTAAAACAGTTCGTCATGAAGAACTGCTGTTTGAAAATTTATTCTTAGATTTTTTCTTTCTACAATTTTGATTGTTGTGCACTACCTTTAAGGTTTGGATTGAGTAATTATTATACAAATAGCGTCCATCTTATCTATATCGTATCATCGAATCCATTGTCACCAATAGAACCTTTGCCATTAAAATAAATCAAGGATCAATTCTGGGACCTATACTTTTTAATGTATTTATTTTATTAATCTATGCCGTCGACACAGCCGTTATTATATACAAATCAAAACATCGCAGTAGCAATAAAGGAACTACAAAGGAACTTCAGAAATGGTGCATTCATCAAAAACCTTGCTAATTAAAATATAAAGAACTATCACTCTAAGACGGATACGAAACCCCAGAGGAATAGTTATTGGCGATAAATGATTGGAATTCAGAACGTTTCAGATACCTAGTATTGTAAGTAAAAAAAAATCAGTGAAAAAGATCGTGTGCGAAATATTATTAGTATATACAATATTCAGCTGTAGTTCTTCTGTTGTAATCTGAAGGTTAGAAGTCTTGATGCATTACCTGTTTTTAAAATAGCATCTATTTGTTGGACAAGTATTTAGACCATTTAGTTGATTAATCTTGCATTCGAATTCTGACTTCGCCAATTTGTTTCATAGTTCTAACAGATGAGCCAGTGGTTGCTGCTTAATAGTACTGGATCAGGAAATATTTCTCTAAATGTTTATAAGAAAGAACATGCTAAATATATCTAATAACCATTGTTAGATATCTTATAACCAATTTATTGTTGTTCATTTCAAAAATACGACGACTCTATTGTAAAATTATTGAACGTGTTCTTACACGAGAAGGTGGCACAGAGTGGATTGGCGAATTTCAGTTAATTTTATAGTTCAACCAATTGATAGTGCGACCACAATATCTACGCTAAAGCTGCAGGTTTAAAATATCAGTTTAAACATAACGTTGATCAATTAAGCGCAATACAAAGTCGATTCGTTTTTGCTACAAACTCAACATATAATTCATATACATATTCATATTGGTAAAAGTGGCTCCATTCCATCAGTTGCGTAACTTGGTACCCGCAGACCCCGCGGCCGCGGGGGGGCCCTGAGCCCGAGAGTGCCCCTAATTTTCTTTTTCTTTTATTCAATAAACGCAAGCAGGAAAAAATCTTTCTGTTTTTGTTTTTATCATAATGGAATGTCCACGCAAAAAACAAAAGTAGTTTTGAATTGCCGGCTTTTAAAATCAAGCTGACATAGATTGTTTTGTAATATGGGACATAGGGTAATGAAAGTGGCGAATTTCCTGGAGTCATAAGGCTGATTTAAGTTGACCTAATACCGCCCGTATTGTAAGAATTCTATAATTTAACAACATGATCATTAAATGTTGGATTTATGGATTGTTTTGACGCCTATCCCTATCCTCATTGTGTTAGCAGCAAAGTTGCCAACTGTACCGAAATCCGTAAGGTATTTTACGAACTACAATCCCGTAGAGGCGCTAAAAATGTGTCCATTATTGTTTACATTTGTGCATTTTAGCTTTGTGAATAGTGAAGTTTTGATTTTTTATAGTAGACATTAGACATTTTCAATTATAAATATGTTATTTTTCTTTTGTGTAAATATTGGCGCATGCGTCGAACAAGTAATTACTCAACCAATCCCGTTACGTTCATTACGCTGCGCATAACCTCAACTTGGTGATTAATGAGACAGTTCAAGGTGTAAGAGAAATTGAATCTTTTTTTGCTACTGTTAGAACATATACACATTTTTTGGATTAAGCATAAATCGGTGGGATTCCATTACGAGCGAATCCGCTACAAAATTAAAGAAACTTAACCCTATAGGATGGTCTTCCAGAACTCAAACTCTCACCGCAATTGAATTACGTTTTAAATATACTGCGCCAATAAATTAGGGAAACACTAAAAAAATAGTTGTAAATTTCATTTTTTAAAACTGCAAAAAGCGAAAGTGAGTAAACTAGTTAGATTATCATTTATTTAAACAAAAAAATAATTAAATTTAATTATTCCTATTTTCTAAATTCAAAGAACAAACAAACATGGCAAAACTGTGCAAAACAAGGCTTAAGACCTTTATAATAAACTTCAAAAAATTAAATATTCAAAGAAAGCTAGTAGCGCGTATGACCTCCGTGAGCTTGGATAACGGCCTGGCACCTTGGAGGCATACTTTCAATCAAACTCCGTATATCTTCTTGAGGTATGTTGGTCCATTCCTCCAAAAGATTACCAATGAGCTGTTGAGGACTCTCTGGAGCTACCGGTCGGTTCCTGATCTTCCGATCGAACTCGTCCCATAAGTGCTCAATTGGATTCAGGTCTGCGCTAAGAGCGGGCCAGTCCATCACGGGAATTTGGTGTTCTTCCAAGAACCTTCTTGTGTGAGCTGTTACATGTGGACGGGCATTATTTTGCTGTAACAGAAATCCAGGACCTATACGGGCTGCAGTAGGTATCACATGGTTTGCAAGAATGTCCTCGATGTATCGTGCAGCATTAATTTATCCAGGTACAGCAACGAGATCTGTACGAATGTTAAAAGTGATACCAGCCCACACCATATCAGATCCTCTTGCAAACTTATCTACCTGCTGAACCAGTTTTTCACGATAGCGTTCCCCTGCACGTGCCCAAACTCGAAGACGACCGTCACAACGTGTCAACCTAAATCTTGACTCATCACTGAAAAGCACTGTTCCATTCCCCAATCTGCATGTTGCTGAGCAAATGCCAGCCTGTCTCTTCTCTGATTATGAGTCAATCGTGGTTTTCGGACTGGCCTCCTTGACCTCAGATTGTTCTCCCGCAACCTTTTTCTTATGATTTCTGTACTAACCTGGATACCACTGGCTCTTCTGAGGTCATTTTATAGATGTCTAGCAGTGGATGTGCGTCGTCTAAGTGCACAATTACACACAAATCTGTCTTGCTGTACGGTTGTTGCACGCTTTCGGCCCTGACCAGGTCTCCTACCATAACTTCCTGTCACTAAAGCGTCGCCTGCGTTGATTAACAAAAACTGCGTCTTAGTGAAGCCTGCCAGCTAGCCGAATGTCGGTTATATGCAAATTATGGCCACTTCATGAAATTGGCGCTGGTTGACACCGTTTGATAAGGTCACTATATCAATAAGGTACCGCCATTCCATTCCTCGCTTGAGAATGTGAGAAAATTGTGAGATAAGGATAACAAATACAAATTTCCAAAGTGCAATAGGGAAGACACTAGTTTTTGGGGATTTTCTTTTTGGTGTAATGGCACTTGTAAAGTGAGGAATCTGTTAGGTTATGTGTTTTTATCCCCAGTTGGAGAAAATTGTGCGAGAAGGATAGATACAAAAAATCACTAATGGCGGTACCTTATTGATATAGTGACCTTACCGTTTGACAGATCACAAACATAGATTGGTTATAACATGTGTCAATTAAAAATCTTCAAGAACATCATAGCAAATCCACGTAAAAAGCGTTATTATGGCGTAATCTAAGCGTGAGTTCAGTGTTTTAAATTACGGGTACGATCATCGCAGGCGACGGTGAATAGTTTGCGTGTTTGTCTAGTTGACGCTTCAATAGATAATATAGTAGTGAACTAATTAAAAATTGCTGCAAGTAAGATACATGATTATTGTGTAGTTTCGTACAAATACATTATAATTTTAGGAGATTTTGATGGCCTAATTATCTGAGAACAACACAAAGAGCGATTGAAACGGCTATATTAAGAGTAAGCTCACGGGACCACATACGAAACGAAGAAGAACGAATATAGAGGATGTAATACAACGAATTGCGAATTTGAAATGGAATTGGGTGAAGCACATAGCAAAAGAAGGAAACGATAGATGGACTAAACGTATCGTTTAGTGGGGACTGCAATCACAAGAGAAACGTGGGGTGTCCACGTAGATGTTGGATAGACGATATAAAGGAAATGCTTGGCAGAAACTGCCATCAGTTGGCACTGAATAGATGTGACTGGAAAACGCGTAGAGAGGCGTATGTCCAGAAGTGGGCAAAGAAAGGCTGCCGAAGAAGAAGACATAATTGAAAGCTCACAAAATGTAATTTTTAATTGGATGACCTCACAAAGGTAAACTAATGCTGTTCATCATATAGTATTAGTTTTATAATTATCAATATGTTAAATCAATTTTATAATAAAATTTCTTTCTTCGTAACTGTTTATACAGATAGTGATTGTGAACACTGCTTTTTATTAATGAAAAATGTGACTAGTATATGAATAGGACTGCAAACTAATTTTTGTATTGTAGAACGATAAGGGGCTCGAACCAAATATCGTCTGCCTAATTCGTAGCCTTTCGGAGATGAGAACCTCCAAGCAACACACATTCGCATGGTCATTTCTGACCATCTTGGAGATTTAAGGCCATAATTGTGAATTTGATCTAAAACGAATATAGCCCTAAGATTTATATAACGGTTAAAAAAACTCTGTAAGTTTTGAAGTTTCTCATTAATTATTTAATTCTTTCTCAGCAGTAATGTATTTTCTATCTGTTGTCTCACCACACTGAACATTAACTTGTACTGCAACATCATTTTTCTATAAAAATAAGTTACTGATGTATGTATTTAATAATAATAAAAGAAATATTTACCGACTGACTGTTTATAGCTATTAACATATCTAGGAATGTTATGAGTATCATAACTGCCGCAGATGTTTTGAAATCCGAGCTCGTAGAGCGAGGATTTTAAAACTTCTAAGGCAGTTATGATTCATAACATCCGTGATTTGTTCAATAGTTTATCGGTTGCTATATGGTTATGGTTGCCATGTAGGGTAATATTCTTTAACCCTACAGATAAGTTATGATCTAGTTACCAGCCTACTTTTGTATATGTAAACAAAGGCTTAATATCCTGAAACCGATAAACTGATTATTTAAGCGTTCAATTTCAGATTTATATTTGTCACACAGTAAGGTAAGTTCTTGATTTTTTGTTTTTAAGGACTCACTTTCACAACGGTCCTTAGGCTTCTGTTACAAGGATAAATAGGGATTCAAAATTTAAAAATACACGTAGATCTATTTGCTTACCATTCGGGATTCATTGCTTGGAATAAGCACAGGAGCATGTGGAATGGAAATAGGAGGTGGCATTAGATCCAGATTAAAATATAAATATAGTAGAATCATGGTTTTATCGTCCATATCTAACCTGTTTTTTTAATTTTTGGAATCGCAATATTTTCCGGGGCTGAGCGGATGGCCCCGCGAGCAAATGCTCGACTCTCAGGAGGCTGGCCCGGGTTCGAATCCCGGCGACTCTCGAGTTTAAACATTGCACGCTCTCCGGCTACCACGCTAACACCTGCGGTAGTCGTTAACCCCTAACAAGGGAACTCTTCCACAGTTTTGCAGGGCAAGGCTAGCCACCTACCCGGCCTAAGGGTAAAGAGGGCTCACATAACCACTTTGTGGTTAAAACAGGCCACTGGCCTTTAATAAGAGGAGGAAGAAGAAGCATTATTTTTCAAGTTTCGTCTGCCTCGTGAATCAAGAAAATATTCAGTGGCAGCGAAGTGCAATGAACACACCTTTGATCTCTCACTAGGAGGTTCAAAGTCATCTTAAATAGAAATTGCGATTTGAAGATACTAATTTATCATACATGTATCCCTTCGCTGACAATAACTAAATAGTCATTTGAAATTAAATTTCTATCACAAACCGCTACCAATGCAGAAAGGCTTAATTTTAAATCAAAACCTATTTGGCACGAAATTTGAAAATTATAACTAGCCGCTGTTAACATAATTAGCAATGGAAATGTGTCCAAATGTTTATGCAGGATTTTTATCCACCACATCACTGGTACCTTTCATATTTTTCCCTTGCGTGATAGCTTTTATCCAGCTACAAAAATGTTCCATATTTGATGGAAATTCGTAATAGGAGACATTTTTCTTATACCTATTTACACACGAAGAAATATAATACATTTTCAAAAATGTTTTAACCAAACACAAGTTTTCAAATTTGAAACGTCAAATTGTGTCAACTAGCGCCAATGGGCAAAATGTGAACTATTGCAATAAATGTCAAAACAGGTTAGCTGGCAGGCTTTGTATATGTACGCAGGCGACGCACTAAAGTAACGATTCCAAACCCTGAACACAACAGAAGGGCTCATATTAAGTTCTCTTGCAACTTGACGTAAGGTGTGGCCTTCTACAATTAATGTTACGGCTCGTGCAACTTGAACTTGACTAAGTTGCCTCATTTTAGCGGTAAACAGTGTAGATAAATAAAATAATGACTTAGACACTCATTTGTTTCCATTTTCGTATAATGTACAGCTACTTGATATTGAAAAGATTACTATGCATTCTGTACTTGTTACTTATCTGGAAATACAGTTGCGTTAAGGTAGGCGAATTACTACTTACGAGGCTTTTGTCTAATAGATGCATATGAAATAAAATCCAAAATTCCATTATCTTGAACAGCATTGATGAATTTATTAGTGTTCCCTTAATTTATTGGCGCAGTGTATATTACTTATGCTTTGAATAAAACGATATTAACATGAAAAAAGGAAGAATGCGATTAGGAGAGAAGAATCCTAACCAGCGTCGATAATTTTGAATTTGTGATTCTTTGTGTTTTAGTGAATAACCTTTTTGGTAAATTTGACATCACTTCAAAAATGCTACAGAATCCAGACACGGATTTGATGAAAGCTACAACCTGTATTATAAAACCTCTAGAATATTTACAGAAATATCGAAGTGAGTACCTCAGTGTTGAATTAGAAGCAACCAATTTAGCCAACAACGGGAACATAAATCCTACATTTAAAAATAAACGCAGACCGAAAGTTAAACGACATTTTGACGATCTTTTGGAAGATCAAAGATTATCAGATTCTAATAAGTATTTTATTTCATACTCATGTCAAAAAATACGTTTTTCGGACTATTTATGGTACAAAAAATGAAACATCAAAGTTTATTTAAAATTCACTAAACTTGCAGTAGATATGAAATAAACCGCTGTATTCACCACGAACGAAAAGGGTGTTTAAAGGTCCTCGCAAGTAATTCCGTCCTCGACTGACTCCTCGGCCGTAAACAACTTTCTGGTCCTTTAAAATGTCACTTTTCGTTCTAGATAAATAAACTACTATTAACGTCAAATTTTGTGAGAAATGACTGAGAAAGAGCTATTTTCCAAAGCAACAGCTTTCCAAAAATTTTATAAAAATGATATTTCAGCTTCTTTTCCTATAGACATTTGTTCCTGTGCAAAAACATCTTATAATCTAGATAAACTAGATAAAGTGTATAAAAGCGTGAAACAATCTGTTAAGGTTTTAATAGTTGATAATCGGAATTTATCATCAATTTTTCCTGAAATTGCCACAGCACTGTTATTATTTTTAACATTGCCTGTTTCGGTCGTACCGGCTAAAAAAAGCTTCTCTAAATTAAAAATTGTGTCACAAACAGTTTTCATCAGGAAAGATTGGAAAACCTTTTTTATTGTTCATTGAATCGGAGATAGCTGATAAAATGGAATTGCAATAGGTTATTACAGATTGCGCAAACTTTAAGGCCAGGCGTAAGCACATTGCTTAAAATCTCGTTTTTATTTTTTTTAACTATCTTAGTTAAGACATGTTTTTGGAATTCCTAATCTTAGTATTATTATTGATGTTTTTGCAACTTGATTTTGTTAAGAACCTATAAGGGACCCGCAACAAATTTTCGCGGGGGGGCTCGAAATCTGAAGTTACGCCACTGCATTCCATCTCAATATTATGCTAGATTCTGTTGAAAGTTGGAAGAAAGTGGCAATGTTCCAGATCTGAAGATGGAATGGAGCCATTTTTGTCAATATTGAATGTGAATATGAAATTTCTGTTGCGTGTGAGGAATTGATCTAGCTTCATAGTAAAAACGAATCGACTTCGTATTGTGATCAACTGATAAATGATATGTTATAATTAGTTGAACTATATAGTTAACTTTAATAAATTCTACTTCTTTTAAAATAATAAAGGAAGGTGAAGACATCAACAGATCTTTAAGTAACTACAATACTGATTTTGTTCCATCTTTTCACATGACGATTTAGGTACGTAGAATGAAAATGAAGCGTTCTAGAAAATTTCCTTAAGACAATTTAACGCTACTAATAGGTTGAAATTGTTATTACTCGACGTACATACCAAATTACCAGACATGTTTACTTACTCTAACGCCTGTAATCTAAAGCCGTCTCAAAGAGCAAAATATGGAAAGTTTTACGAACTAGCAAACAAGGTTAAATAGATCAAGTAGTAGAACTAGTTGTTGTACGTCGTTAGTAGCAACACTAAATTTTAGTTTAAAGTTACCCAAGCGTATTTTCTGTAATCTTTAGATATAATCGGATCATGTCATCTCCTCATGATACAATATGTTAAGTGAGATCTGTTCTGTGATATGATACAGAAAGTGAAACCAATAAGCGTTAAAAAATACATTTCAATCATTTTCCAAAAGAATCGCATTAATTACTAGAACTTACCTGAAGAGAAAATCTTTTTCGCATATCACCCTAGAATTAACCCCCATGTATCATAATCAGCAAAGCCAGCAGCAAGTTAATCCTTAATTATCTCTCGCACTCACTCAAAACACAGGAAATCCCGCAAAAATGTATTTTTATCTACACTGAGACACGAATGCAACGTCGCGTTGCGTTCTCGTTTTCAAAAGAGTTTCCCTGAAATTTGCGCGATACCTTATCTTGAAGGGCCGTAAATCTTCCCGGACTTGTGACGACGACGTCACAAATTTTTCTTCCGTTGCCGCAAATGGCGAAATCAACTCGGAAAATTAATTTATGCCGCTGCAAAGTTGCGACTGTTGACCGGAACAATGGGCCAAATAAGGAAGCGATCGCAGCTTTATGTGCGGGCTTATTTGCACGCGTAATTCAGGTGCAAATATTTTCATGTTTGCGCTGCGGGCTTTAGAAATTAAGTAGCACACGTCTGCTGGATTACTAGTCAAGAATAACTAATGACTTAAAAGTACTTACTGAAGTGCATTAAAATGAACAGGACTTTTTTAAAAGAATGTAGCTGTCACCAACATTTAAATCAGAGTAAACCACAAATGATAAAATGTTATTAATGAAATTATATAAAAATTATTATTGGTTATGTACCTACAGGGTGAGTTTGTTTAGAAATCTCTCTTGATAATTTACATTCTTCTTTATCTTAATTATAGGACAACTGCATCCTCTACACCAAGCAGTTTTTATAAAAAAGATTCTTTAACAACATCGATGCAAAATTATATACCTGCTCTAATCTATTCTTTTCTGTAACACCTCACTTTCTAACTTTAAACCACACCCTGTCTATTTCTATTATATCTATTTGAGACTATACACATGCATTCATTCCAATAATATATATAAACTAATGAAGCGAGCAAAGTACAAAAACCTTGTTTTTGTTATACCAGTCAAGTAACAGTAAAAATAAAATCATCAAATAACATAAATTACGTTTAGTTTCATAGCACAAAATCAGCTTGTTACAGGACTAAACGCTATTAACGACATAAAACATGCCCTAAAGTGGGAATTGGGTGGTTACTTGACATTACTTTAATAATAATCCCCCTAAGAGAATGCCAAATCTGAGGTACGATTATTTAAAAAAAAAAGGTTACAGTGCACTAACACTTAGATATTTAGCTCTGCATCAAATTGCTCCGGCTAAAGGCCAGTCGAGACATAGGGGTGGTTCTTATGAACGATACGTTGAGGTTACAAAGAGCTTATAAATTTAGCTGCCTTGGCGCCACGGATTATGTACTTTGGGTTTTCGTTTGATACATTACATTTCGAAATAGAGATCAAACAACACCCTTAGTCGATTTATGCGACAGCAATTAATACGAGGATTTACCTTAGATGAAGTTGGTACTTTCTACAACTGCTGTAAAAAGCTTAACAGAACGTGGAAAATCTACGATAAAACACATACGAGATATAAATAAAAGATCTATTAGATATATCAAATGATAAAAGCAATTACATTTATATACAATAAACAAATTATCTCTTGGTGGATGTCTCCGAATACAAGCTATGTAATAATATTAATTACATATCAAGCAAACAATTGCCTCGAGGGCTACTAATTTAATGAACAATGGCCCTAAAGGGCTCTGTAAATTGATAATTGTTACCAGGGAACCCTTTATGTAAATCCGGCGTTTGGCCGTAGTTCAAAATTTAGTTTGGCTATAATGGGGTTCCGGCGTAACACAGCTTCCCACACAGAGCACGCAACCACTTCAATGCAATACCTTGTACGAAATTTTGATAAATTACCAAGCTACCTCTCGAGATTGCGGGCTTGAATAGTAAACCCCGAATAAGCTCCGAATATGAAATTCGTGAATCTCCGGTTTTGTTAATCCTCTCTTGCGGGGTTCGCGGGGTGTAACAACAGACACATAATTCCCTGTGAAACTATACAGACGTTAATTAATTCCCCAAGAAAAGTGCACAAGTTAGATGCCTGAACGGAGCTACCTCTCTGCAAGCTAAACCACGTTCTGAATTGCGTATAAACGAATGAGCAGGAGCTGATTGGCACAAAATAATCGACAACTAAAAGGGTTCGTGGCAAGTGGCGCTATGAACTAAAGTTAACCTAACAAACTTAATAGTTTTACTCTTTGTTTAACACTCAGTTATTAAATGCTCAAAATTATCTTTTCACATAGTATATTAGGCTGCCTACATAATGTTACACAAATTTTGAGTTTGCAATTGGCATTCCTTTTCTAAAAGTATTTGAGTAAATGGTTTCAGGACAGAACTATATTTCCGGTGCCGGTTTTTGGAAGTCTATGCTTAACTTTCGATGCTGTAGAGCGCATTATTTATGCCCCTTGCGATGAACATCCACTTTATCTCAAACATCACTAGTAGTAGTCAGATGCAGATTTGTTATAATGGTTTAGTAAATTCTGCACCTATCCAATTGAATCAGGATTTAATGGTATTTTCGAAGTAAAACTACCTGTTGGCCATCCAAAATTTCAGGTGCGAAACTGTCATCGGTCTACCTTCACGTGGTCTAACATATTACCGGATTTATTTTAATCATCTTTCCGAGTAGCCCCGTATATCCTCCACCTTATCTCCAACAATAGCAAGTCTTCGAATGCATTGTCGTCTAATAGGGTCTCATAATTGCATGAGATTTTTGGAAAGAGATACAATTCATATTCCAACCTGCAAAGTTGTTCCAATACTCGTTAAATGCTGTATGCAAAGTTTCAGCTCAAGCAGACAATATTAAAGACTCTAAAGTTTTAGATTTTTAGAAATGTGATATTTTCCATGTAAAGCAGTTTATTATCACCCTGGTAGTTTTTTTTTTTTTTTTTTTGAAAAAATATAAAAGCAATTGGGAAGTAATTTAACTTACAATACATTTTGCTAAGAGCATGATTGACATAAAACCAAAATTTTCACGACTATTCAACTCACTTGTCATCTGTCAAGAACTGACCAATAAAAATACAAGATTTGACGTTTTCGAGCCAATAAAAATGAACTCTATCGACAATTTTCACTAGAGAACATAATCGACAATTTTCAGTAGTGAAAATAATTGACAATTTTTACTAGTGGTTTTAAAGTTTGTTTACTGTCGTTATGGAAATTAAATCGGGCAACTTCAGGAAAAACAAATTTTAAGAAATGGTTTCGGTTCGATGAATAGTTAAGTAGATTGTTTTTGTGGTAGTATCACTACTATTGCGCTTCGGATGAGGACTCGTACAAACGCACTCGTCCTAATCGTATCGAAGAGCAATAAATATTCGTGATACCACAGCAAAAATAGTTGACATAACTTTGACTATTCATAGTATGTAAGTGAAAATCTAAAAATATTTTAATGCATATTAAGACCACTTCCTGGACGCTTTAGACATTCTCAAAATTTCTAGAAAGAAATATCTGGAAGGTTCTGAAGTATTCTATAATAAAGTTGTAGAAAGTTGTAAAAATATCTAGTAGGTTCTACGTTCTGGAAAGTTTTAGAAGAAAAGTTCTGTGTGAAAGGTTTTGGAGTTGCTGCCACTTAAGCTGCATGCCTTAATACCGCTCATTAAGTTCTTCGCGCCAGTAAGGTGTGAGGACAATTTTAATTGTTAAGAGCCTACGACTAATTTGCATTATTTACGACTCCGCCTGTATTTGAGTATTTCAAATTATCCGCCTCATATCCGCTGTTTTAAAAGGTACTCAGTCTGTGTTATCAATCTGTTGCTGGAACAGTTTGCATGCTAGACAAGCACGTGTGCATTATCAATCCGTCTCAGACGTGAATTTTTCGTATAAGCGCTTACGTTTTGAGGCAGAATTTAAAACCAGTCGCTGTGTATTACAGAGAGCGCTCATGAATGTTTGGCCCCTACATTTATCGATTGCTAACTTTCGCGTGATTTCTGGAGATTCTCACGCCAGTTTCCGAGAGACCAACACGTTGTTTTTTGTTTCGTCACGGCGAAAGCCTTTGGATTCCGTCGTGGAATATCGTAATGACGATGTGCTAATTATCGACTAACGGTTGTCCTTTTGGTGCGGGTGTGTCGCAAGTTTTGTCTCGTTATTTGTACTTCCGTCGATTTAACGCAAGTTTCGAGTGTTTAGCATTTAATGACTTATTGAACTGCACATGTTTGTTTTGGTGTCGGGCGAGCTTGGGTTTGTTGTTTACCGATTTGAGCCTTGAGCTCCTGCACGAGTCGTTTAACGAATTCCCCGTGGAGATCTCAATTACAGCAACTTCCTGTTGATTTGGTGCAGCTTCTCCAGGTTTTTTAGAGCAGATGTCTGGGAGGCAGACGCCTGCAACAACGTTGAACGTCGAACGCAACCAATTAAAAGCTCCTTAAGGTACCGTTCCAATGTAATAGTTTTTATAGTGCCTACAATAAAGTGTAAATAGTGTTTTTCCGAAGTGCTAGACAGTTTACGTAACGTTGCGGTCATTGTAGTATTTACTGTTAAACTTTTGTAGTTGCTAACCTGTTAGTTTAATTCATTACCATCAGATTTTATGCTTTTGCTTAACTTTACGTTGTGGAAAATGAGGTGTGTGCCACGTTAATTGATTACCGTCTTTTATTGCAGTTTATTGAGTCAGTGTTTTGGATAATTCAACGTTAATACCGTTTACAAGTCATTTTATTAGTTGACATCAAGTTTACCGCAATTTAACTAGATTGGACGTGACGTGACTTATCTATTTAACCTTTACTAACCCCTTTCATACTCTTATTTATTGGTAATTTACATATATTTACTAATACAGTTCATTGTTATTTCACTGTGGTTTTTCTTATGATGTTTACGATTTTTACATGCAATTTTTGTTTGTATTTTTCTTGTGAAAGGAGTTTAGCAAGCTGCACAAAAGAGTTTCTCGCAAGGTAAGTTCGATGCTGTTGTATGTTGCTCGCCGACCAAGATACTGCCAAAGTTATAGTTCGAAGGTGTATACATTCTGCGTCCACTTTCCTCATGCTATGCCGGCATCCCTTTTGTTACGGGCTGGAGCAGCGGTCCTATCTAATTCCTTCCCGATTTTTGGTATCCCAATATGGTGCCATTGTTTTTCTTTGTTGTCATAATATCGATTTAGCCGGTAACAAACGGTCGGCCCGGATTTTATGCCGTAACAAACTGGCGCGTTGCCGTCGTTACCGTTTTATCCCGTAACAAAAATAATTGTGTAAGTGTTTATCAGTTGCACTTAATTATTTGTGTGATATAAAGGCATCCTCATTAAAATGCAAGGTAAAACATTCGCGTTGTTTACGAAAAAATCATAAATACAGGCTCATCGAAAACATAGCAACCAAACTTTAAGAGCAAAACTACTTTCAAATCGACAATTGTTGGATGTTCTCTTAGTTTACATGTATTTAAATTATCCACTAAGGAAATTATGACCTTAATTGTAAAAGAAGTTCTACGTTTTTAGGAGCAAGCGCAAATTCCTACAAAACGAAATGATCATTGCAATGAAAAATTTATATGACTCTATAAAAATGCCAACGTTTGCAGAAAAGTTTAGCTAGAGAATAAGATGACAAAAGAAATGACAGGCGAAATTCGTCGGTAAATTAGAAGATTTATTTCACACATGAGAATGTGTTAAGTAGCGTAAAGAGCGAAAACGATAAGCATTCTTTTCTATTGCAACGTAAGACCGGGTTCGATGGCTAGCACCGATATCAAGTTTAAAGCAAGTGAAGAAACGAAATAGGAACTCATGAAAAAAGAAACAGAAAGAGAAACTACGAGAAAATGAAACGAAATGTCATGGTTAAACTACCGTCATTGTCAAACAGTAATAATGAAGATGAAGAAGCTAACCAGCATTTTAATGATACAGGTGAAGATAAATAATCAGGCTCAAGTGATACAATAGGAGTGAGTGAGCAAACTAAATATTTCTGGTACGAAAGGTGCACTATATTTTTTTACTCCACGTGCATGAAGCATTAAGCAGATGCAAAAGCAACGACTGCAATGCTATTCATCTTTTAATGGATGCTGCAGGAGCTTTTAACTGCAATACTGAAAACTTAATTATTAATAGCACTTCGTTTTAACATCGACGAAAGGAATATAGAGAACAGTGGCAAAAGGAGCAGATACAAGCAGAGTTAAAGAAAAATTTAGTTTAGGGGATTGCAATACCTGATTGTTACGCTAGAATGGAAAAGTACTTCTACGTTTATCTTGTGTAGAAGAGGTTGATAGACTAGCCATACACGTTTTTTTTTTCACGGCAGAAAACATGTATAAGGTGTACCTGAAATTCCAACATCTACAGGAGAAGATGAAACTCTAGCCGTTTACCAATCCATGAAAACACGGACATACACAAGAATACAAGCGCTAAGTTGCCTAATAAAGTAATGCTATCTGGTAACTTAGTATATATATAAACTCCTGGACAAATTTAACGCACCTCTATAATATTTGTTTTTAATTCCGAGATAGTGATAACTTTTTGTTTACTAACTGCCTTACAAGTAGCCTTTGAACCTCCTCTGATGTTTTAATCAAATGCTGCCAAGAAATCTTATGTTCTAAGATTACAATTGTCAATTAAGGTAACTTTTACCAAATATTGATTTTAAATCTGTTAAGAAACTGCATATTAAGACAAATTATCTTTATCTATCAAGTTTTTTCTTTGTTATCGATTGTATCAGTTACGAGTGTTTTAAACTGCAAAAATTAATCGCCTAATAAAGTTTTCCGTGGAGGAGGCAGTAAGGGTATCAACGTGTTGTTAGACATTTGATAGGAAGACATCATTCCAGCATAAGTAGCATGGTTAAACGATTTAACGAAGCAGGATCTCACATGAACTGGTAGATGCAGTAACTGCAGAATGGGAGAATATTCCCCACGAAATTATTCAAAATCTCCAGCATGCCAAGGCGTAGTAGTAGAGGAGGGCATACACGGTATTAATGTCGCATTGAATCCATTAATTCTATTGATTTAGATTTTTTCTGTTTTCATGTTTCACGCGTCTTCAACAAAAACAATTCTTAAATCAAAAACGATTTAAAATAAGGTCATGTTTCTCTGATTTCTGTCGCAAATGATTACACAAACCTAATTTATAAGCATTCACGTAATTTGCACTTATAAACTCATAAGAGCATTAATTCTTTCCGGTATTTTTTTTAGAGTGCACAGAAACAACGTGTTACGTTGTTCTGTACACGATAAGAAAATTACCGGACATGAATTAATGCTAGAATGTAGATTCGGCAAGAAAATCGTAACGACACGGCCATAAAAAGTAAAATTTTAATTTAAATGCACGAAAAATAATTTCCGGATATGAAATAATGCTCGAATGCACATTCGGTAATAAAATCGTAACAACACAAATCCTCACAGTTAGATTGGTCCACCTACAAAAAATTTCCAAGCATAACTATGTACATGTAGCTAATAACTGCAATAATTACAGTTCATAAATAAATAAATCAATAAAAGAAATAAGCAAACTATTTTCTTATTTCAAATGCTAAATTCAATTCAATTTAAAATGCAATGAGAGTTGCAGCTGATGGTGATTGACTTTTTACATCTGTTTGGTGATAACTGTTTTATGGATGGACGGAAGTAGCTTACGGTGCTGTGCCACTTATTGAATGAGTTTGCTCTACCGATTTTGTGCGCAGTCCACTGACTCTTGCATGAGAGCCACTTCTATCTCAGTAGTATCATTCGTGACCCGTAGTTTGGCCACATATCGTTCACAATAATAATGGGTTATCAGATCAAGTTTCGGGGTTCTCCTTCAGGAAATCACTGTTTAAGGAAAGAGCTTCAAGAAACTCCTTTGTATTCCATATCACAAAGTTAAGTATCTCTTTCACTCGGATGTCATGGTCAGAAAGAGTGATTCACTTTTGCGGATCTTCCAAAATAGAAAGCGTGTCTAATCTTAATGCCATCTTCTTCTTTTCTGCAACCAAAATTGAGTCATCAAAGAAACAAACCCAGTCATTTCCTTTAAAAGGTACCAGAAGTGTCGTTTGAGCTTTTTCAGGGCACCAAGAGAAGTTCTGTCACCAGAAACCAGTAAACTTTGTTACATGATAATTTAACTCAATCGACATGGGTCGTTCTAAAAGACAAATTCGGGAAAAAAGTAAAGGCTCGCCGGCTTTCACAATAACACAGATCTTAAAATGTGTCGGAACAGATGGAGGTGTTCCTGTTACCCTCAAGCTGGCTCAATCGAAAAGAAATGGTTCGAAAGCTCACTCAAAACCGACGGCACTTACCCTATACTTTTGCTCAAAATAATATCACTCCAGGCGCCACTCACTTTAGGGGGATGAAAAGCCCTCGTGACGAAAACGAGAAACGTCACGGAAACTATGCCAGATATTCACCAGGTTTGCCGCGATCCGCCTCAGCGTTGTTCACCAAGCTCCGCCGAGTATGCAGGTACAAACACAGGGTGGCCTTGACATCAATTGGCTTACCTTAATGGCTACCCTCCTAGAAGGTTAAAAAACACTGACACTAGCCCAAATCTTAGGGATTGATTAATTGAAGGGTATGCTTTAGCTTTACACTCATTTACATTCGGCCTTTGCCGTAATTAGTTGGTGACCAAGGTTTCTAAAATACAACAAACAACTCGGCTGAAGTGGACAAAATTTACATTTAATATATCACACCAAGGTGTACTCAAATTGAATACAGCATGTACATCCTAACTGAATAGGAGATCCCAAACAAAAGTTACCTTAACCTATAAATTTACAATGCAGGCAAAACAAAATAACAGGAGTGAAGCTCCTGTATATGGTAATTCAATCAAATACTTAAATCAAATCGGCGAACGCAATGTTCGTGAACCTCGGATAGCGCACAATAAAGCGATTAACGACACTTCACAAGGCACTCAGGTTAAGCGAAACGAATACAAATAATCATCCTACCTTAGCTTAAAGCATGGAGTCGGTAGTTACTGTGAAACAGGCCTCGGTGAGGCTTGGCAGGACCCTAAAGTGTTGCGGGCCTCCCACACAGGAACGAAAGGGGTCGGTAGAGTGTCGGCAAGAAGTTAATCCAGTCTTCGGGATGGCCCAACGAAAGTAACCAGGATTTGCAGAGCAAAGTTTCTCGAACTACACGAGAATACAAGCTAGAATTATTAAGCGACGTCTTGGTTTGATGTGCACGACGACAAATTTTGCTTCCCTCAATCTATACATATATAAAGGAAAGTCATAACCCTGACTAATCAACGCAGAGCCGAAACCACTGGTACTAGAAACTTGAAATTTGGGTGCAAGGTTCAATTTGTTACGCAAGGTAGTGCTAAGAAGGGATTTTTTAAATTCCACCCCTAAGGGGGTGAAAGGGGGTAAAATGTGTTTTCACGAATTCCTCAATATCTCTTACACCCGATAAGATATTGATTTGGTGTTTACTTGCAAAGATTACCAATGCAAATACCTAGAAACGTATTTCAGGACCTTGCCTTAATCAACCCCTAAAGGTGCAAATCTGCATTGGAAGTGAATTAAAGAACCCTTCGTATCTCCTAAGTTTATTGAGTTAGAACATTCTTTTTTGGCATATAGATGTATTTTTAAAATATATAGAAAGTGGTTTAAGCAAATTTAAAAATTTTAACCCTAAAGGGGTAAAAAGAGGAAAAACTGAAAAGGGGTAGGGGGGTTAAAATTATTAATTTTTTTTTGCTCTGAGCTCCATTTCACAAAAAAATGGGTGAAAAGGAGTAAAATGTGTTTTCACGACTTCCTCAATATCTCTTAGACCCGACGAGATAGCAACTTGGTGTTTACTTGCAAATATTATCAATGCAAATACCTAGAACCGTATTTCAGGATTTTGCCTTAATCAACCCCTAAAGGTGCAAATCTGGATTGGGGGTGAATTAAAGAACCCTTCGTATCTCCTATGTATTTTACAAATATTTAGAAAGGGGTTTTAAGGTAATTTAAAAATTTTAACCCTACAGGGGTTAAAGGAGGAAAAACTGAAAAGGGTAAAATTATAATTTTTTTTCGCTGTAAATTCCATTTCATAATTAAATGGGTTGAAAGGATATTTTTTAAATTCCACCCTTACGGGGTTAAAAGGGGAAAATGTGTTTTTACGAGTTCCTCAATATCTCTTAGACCCGATGAGATAGTGACTTGGTCTTTACTTGTAAAGATTATCAATGCAAATACCTAGAAACGTATTTTAGAATTTTCCCCTAATCAACCCCTAAAGGTGCAAATCTGGATTGGGAGTGAATTAAAGAACCCTTCATATCTCCTATGTTTATTGAGAACATTTTTTTTTGGCATATACGAATTTCTCAATATTTCATAAGGCCCTATAATGTAACAATTTGGTTTTACTTAGAAAGGTTACCCATACAAGTTCCTAAAATCGTAATTCAGGATTGTGCACAGATCAACTCCTGAAGGTGAGAATTTGGTTTCAGGGGTAAATTATAGACCCTTCCGTATTTCCAGTGGTTCCTGATGATCATGGTTTTTGGGCATATGTGTGTTTTTTAAATCTTTAAAAAGTGGTTTCAAGTTTTAATTCTAAATTTCATTGTGAAAGGAGTAAAAATGGGGTAAAAGTAAAAAGAAGTTAAAAAAGAGGTTAAAGTTATTGATTTTTTGTGTGTGTCCAGTTTAGAATAAAACAGAAGGATTTCCGAAATTCCACCTCTAAGTGGTGAAAACCGGTATGTTGCTACAATTTATGAATACAACATTTAATAAGTACATTTATTATTTTTATTCTCATTGTTATACTAAACCTATAGTTTTATCAATCTATATAAGGAGAACGACAATTACATACACATTTCCAGGGGATACGTGAAGCATCAAAGGGTTATGGAGAACTTTTTTTGGAAGAATATTGTTTCTTTTTTACCTATAATATTGTTTTGCAAAGTTGTTAGTTTAGCGTATGGAGTGAGAGAGAAGGGAAGCATTCTAGAATTCGTTTAGGATTTAGAAGAAAAAACATTTGTAGTCCGTACGAAGAACGGGTATCTTGCTAGTACTTAATAAGCGGACAGCATACGGAACAATAAGACGCCGTTTCCCAAAAAAAAAACGTTTTGTGGGCCTAACCCATTACTTCGCACTAAAACCTTAAGTTTCTTTTTTACCTTCGGCTATGAAGACTGGGGCCGAACTCACTTAAAAATCCAAATTAACTCGAGCACTAAACAACGCAGCCCCCGGCTCCGAAGTGCCGGGGTGCGAGCCTCACAACACAGCTGTCGGGTACTGGTTACTCATTCAATTCTAAATGCACTGGGCTTGGTGATAGCCCATCGGAAAAAAGGTTTGGGTTTTAAAATTAATATCTCCATATGCACGAAGAGCAAAGAGCTTATCAAAATTTTCCTCCCCTCGCCAAAGCTTGGGGCAAAATTTCGACGGCTGATGCAATGACTGAGTTGGCAAAATCTGGATACAGAATTCGGGGAAGCCCCGATCAAACAATAAAGCAAATAGAAAAGTTTCAGAATACTTAAACTGCTGCGTAGAGAAATTCCAGGGGCTTAAATATCTCGACCGATAAGAATAATTACTAAGAAGTCCAGAAGCTAAAACGATCGGAAAGCAAGATTAAGTTTTAATACAGTATTTCATCATCACACGGCCACGAAGGGTTCCTCAAAACTTCTTTTTAAAGGACTAAAATTTATCAGAAATCAAGAAGTTGTTAAGCCATTTTGCAGCCTTAGGCAATCAAGTAGCGTAGCTAAACCTTCAGCACAGTCTCTCTGTATCTCAAATCGGAGGTCAACACTTTCAATTTCATTTAGCAAATAGTCACAAATACCAGCTCTGTTCTTTCCCATTTAAATCCGAACACCCTGTGTATGGGCGTAGCGGTCTCGCTGCAACCATTTTCAGTTCACCCTTTGTATAACGCGTGCCCATCTAAGGCGCGAGGAACTGGCTTGAACCGGCGAAGACGCCGCGTCGTGATTGGTTGTTGCTCCGCGGGGGAAAAGCATAGCGTCACCCGGCTACTTGCAGACGCGATTTCCGGAAAAACTGCAGACAAGAGAGGTTGTGTGTTGTGCGAGTGGCAGTCATCACTTCAAGGCGTGGGTGAGATGGGCTTTGGGAGTCCGATTCTGCTTCTGTAAGTAAGGGATCTTCCCCTTTAACTCGATGCTCGAAGATCTATCCTGCAGGACGTATTGGACCTCTTTTTGCCGCCGTCGTTATGCTCGTAGGAGTGCTTTCCATGGCCGCCATATTTGGCGGATCCTAGTCCGTTTGCCCCAAATGCCGTATCGCGGCTGATTCAAGGCCACGGACTGCCGCCTACTACCAACCGATTGCACGCCATTCTCAGGGACCTTCTGCGGAATAAGGTACTTGTAAACGAAACCTTTTATACCTATTAGCTGTTGCTCATGCGAGCGAGGTTGTGTTTGTGCTCATTTTGCGTGGGTTGATTGAGGTCCGCTTTGCTTGCTCATTACGGCTCTGTGTGGTGATCCGAGGCACGCGATGCCTTACAACGTTACTTTGCGAGCCTCCCAGTAATTGCATGTGCGCGAACTTTGTGTTGAACTGCCTAAATAGCTAAGGAACTCTTCGCATACGTTTTGTGATGCGGTCTTGTTAGCTTTCAGTTTAGTAAATTAGTGTGCGAGGGCTTTGTGCCTTGCTTATCGCGTGTTAAACTAATTCAGCGACTGCTTGAGCGACGTAGCATTGGCTGGCATATATTCCAAATTCGCATACCTTTGCGAGGCTATGTTAGCCCCTTTTTTTGGCCGAATACTGCAATTACGCTGCCCCCTTTGCCTAGTGAGTTAGGTCTTCAACTAATTCGTCGCACATCTGTGCGGCGCCGTGTTTTTCCAACAGCTACACTGCTCCCGTCGCCTTGCAGGCCGGCGCAGGCTTTGTTATCGGGAACTAGCGCTTCCCTTTCTTTTTGGGGCGCATATTTCTAACTGTTCTTTATTATGTCAAGTGACGAACCCACTGCGGCCAGTCACATATTGTGTTGTTCATTAGCATTAGCGCGTCCATCAGCTGATTTATAATTAAGAAGTAACATAAGTTTGGCGGCACGATTTGCTGCCCGAATGTAGAAATCGACCAATAGACGCATATCTAATTAAGGGACGTATTATTCTTGTTCGCATTGTGCATGCTCTGTTTCAGATAGCGCCTTTCAGTGTAAAGATTGGTGTACGACGGGACTCGAGAGATCGGAGCGTGCAGGTAGGTATGGTCGTTGGGCAGCCGCGGCCAAAAGGTCCCAATATTGCAATCTCAGTATTTTCAGTCACGAAATTGTTGTCCGAGCTTACAGCTCGCGAGTACCCTTATCGACGGAGTATCTTGAATACTTTACCACCGTTGACCGTCCATGCCCGGTTATTTGGTCACACCTTTAGTACAGGCTTGGTGGAGCCCTTATAATTCTGACGTGCCCAGTATATGTCTTAGCACGCTTGCCCAACGACGTACCGTTTGAACCACGCCCGACTCCCTGAGCGCTTCAGCCGAGGCCTTTAGTCTGTTTTAACGAATCTCAGGGCAAGTGTGCCAGTTTTCCAGGACTGATCCAGTCGTGCGATGCTCACCTTGGGTGGGTGTCGTTAAGTCGTTTTGATACCGTAGCAAAGTAATACGCAAAACTTGAAACGTTAAACGGCATTATCTACAAAATGGAACAAAGAATGAATTCATAAACACAATTCGGAGAATACAATCTAACCGGCAATGACTGCAATGAACTACGCGGTTCCACGAAAATCGCTTACGAAGCTTGCAGGTCGCAAACATCTTAATATTCGTTCAAATAAATTCGAATATAACTAGGAGCACAGGATCGGCTTAATAAATTTTGGTGAATCGAAAGAAAATTAAAATTACATTACAACTTCGCGCTAAGAGATCATTTTTCGGGGCAGATATTCTAAGACGTGATGAGAACCAACTTCTAATGTAAAATTTGACTTCGAAAATACAGAGTCCATTCAGTTCACGAGCAGTTAAACGAAATGCACTATTCCGAAAAAGAAAAATCTTCAGGCCATGAATCAAACGGGCCATAAATCTTGCACGGTGCACAGCTCTTGGTTTCATAAGTTTAATTTCTCCTTGAGGAACTCCTCCCAAGAATAGAACAGTAAGCTCCAATAATTCTCCGTAATCATCTCTAGAGTGACCAGTGTTCAACTGCTCAGTGACAAATGAAAAGATTTCATCCTTGACAGAATCCAATTCGGTTAGTACAAATTCATCAGTGATTCCAGAATTGAAGTCATCTTTGATGATATATGGCCAGAACGCCTTGAATCGTTTGAACAGTGTTATTTCTGGAGCTAAGGAAAGACCCATTCAGAAAAGACTTCCTCCAGCATAATTTTGTGATTATGATGACAACAAGGCAAATACAATATATTACAGCCAAACGTTGCTTCGGGAAGTACACAAACTCCATACATTCGTCCAGTGTTGAAAGCAGTGGTATCAAAACTGAAAGCCTTAACATCTTCTCATAAATTCCAGTCATCAATTGTTTCAATGGTGGCATTGCACATGGCCCGTCATATCCGGTGGTAAGTTTAGGCACAGCAAGAAGTTGATCAATAATATCAGATGAAGCAAAAATTGGCAATCTGTCGACCTTGTTATCACCTATTAAATCTGACATAAATTTTCCATCCCAATGAATGGTTATAGGTCTACTTAAGCTTTGGAACTCAGCTTTCGCAATTCTTGCGATAGCTGTTCTCGATGCTTCATACGATAGCGTCGCATCGTAACGGTGAACAGTTGAAAGAGTTCTCCTGCATATCTTGTCTTCTTCTTCTTCTTCCTCTTATATTAGGCACAGCCGGCGTGGCTGTGTATTAGGCCAGTGGCCTGTTTATTCCACACAACTGTGGTTCTGTGAGCCCTCTTAACTCGTAAGTCGGGTAGGTGGCTAGCCTTGCCCTTCGAAATTGAGGAAGAGTTCCCTTGTTAGGGATTAACGACTACCACAGGTGTTAGCGTGGTAGCCGGGAATCGAACCCGGGCCGGCCGCCTGAGAGTCGAGCATTTGCTCGCTGGGCCATCCGCTCACTGCTTTCAGACATTTTTCTTTTCAACTGTTCACTTTTTTCCTTTTTTCTGTTTGTTCATCTCTCTTTCTGTTTTTTTTAAACTACATATGCCCATTTTTTTTAAATTTATCGCTTTTTTGCTCTTTTATATGCAAAAAAGCGTTTTTTTTCACTTTTACCGCAATTTTGAATCACTTCTCCACTGATTCAGCTGTTACTTTGTAGTTCATTCAATTTTACGTGATTTGTTCTATAAAACTACATGCTCACTTTTCAGGTAGTATTTTTGTCAAACGAGGTATTTTCGACAATTTCACTGACCAAATAACTGATGCAAGTTTCTGTGAACGTGTCAAGTAATGGGAAATATTTGAGAAATTCTGAAACAATATTCTATCGTTTTGGTGTCTATAGGACTGCTCTATGTTATAGTTATTTACGTGGCAAGCTTAGTAAATTATTTTGTTCCTCACTTGTAAACATCAATTTATCAGGTCGCTGTATTCACCTTAAAAATGTTTCTTAACTGGCTAGACTGTAAATTTTTTACTGGCTAGCCAGTAAAATTTTACAAGCATGTTTACAGATAAATGATAGCGTGCAAAGCCAGAGTTGTTTTCCTTAGTATGTGTCATATTGATGAATTTATTTACTTGTCGTCTGAACTGACTCGGTAAATGAGTCTTTACAGGCCAGGTGCCTGGAAAATCCTGCCATCGCGACTTTACAAGCACCTTGTTTTCTAATAATCACATCCTTCATTAATCACTTATATTAATTTTTAGGATGTTCCCCAAGAGGAAATAAAACGTTGTACGCGGCTCGCTTGCAATTAGCCTTTATTGGAGCTCACCGGATTACAGGGCTCGCTCCTACGTCGCTCTCCTTGCAAATTATCCGGCTCGCCCATAAAGACTAATTTACTAAGCTTGCCACATTAATAACTATTATTTGTTCCTCACTTGTAAACATCAATGTATCCAGTCACTGTATTCACCTTGAAAATGTCTCTTAACTGGCTAGCCTGTAAAATTTTACACCCGTGCTCACAGATAAATGATAGCGTGCAAAGCCAGAGTTGTCTTCCTTAGTATGTGTCATATTGATGAATTTAGTTGCTTGTCAGTTTTACATTGTCAATAAATGGTAAATTTATAGTTATTTACAAGTCAGAAACAAATAAAATATTCAACAATACACGCAATGTAACGGGTTTTACTGGCCCCAGAAGATGACTGCCTCGCTTTTGGCTCGCCAGTCATATCCTTCTGTCCGCCAGTAAAACCCTTTTACCAAGCTAGTAATGTTATAGTATATTAAGTAATAAGAAAGGTAAGACATTTTACCGATCGAAGATAATTGTTTGAGATCGGTAATTCTTTAACGTTCGTGATGCTTATGACGTTTTTTGCACGATACAAATGTATTTTTCTTCAAACGTCAGTAAAATGTGACATTATACCACACAAACTTATGAATAATATGTTGGTGGCACTGTAAGACTAAGTCAAATTCGAGGTTAGCAGGTTGCGTCAGTGTGTGTCAGAACTGAAGCAAAACCTAACCTGCGAATTTTTATTTACCGTTCTAGAACGATAGATATAACTTACTGATTTGGCGACAAACGGGGTAACTAATTAAAATCGTTCTATCGTGCAAAAAAATACTATTTCGTCCGTAAACAGAATACTTTCCCAATTTTCGCCGTCGGCATCGTAGCGACGCTGCAGCATTTTGCATATTTGTAAACGAGTTAATTTCATCTGCTCCGTTATATTTTCAACTTTTTGTAATTTATATAGCTGAAGTTGAAACTCAGTTTCCGTTATCAAACGAACGGTTGCACGGTTCATTTATACATGTTTCGCAAGTTTTGCCATTGAAATTCTTGGTTTACGCCTTATTTCCTCTCGCAGAATGTGACGATTCCTGCAAGTATTGACTGAATGTGGTCGACCGCACCTTGGGTGAACTTGAAGAGATCTCAACTAGCGATAACAAGATATCCCATCAGATACGGTTTGTTTAGGTATTCGAAGTCTTCTAACAATTTGACACCGTTTGAAACCAGCCGAAAATAACCTCATAATTGCAGCATGATTTACTAATTACTACAACGCAAATGCCACACGATTACAAAACAGAGCACATCATCAGGCCATCTTGATTTCAGGTACAGAGCGTAAGTTGGTTTTAAAGCTTTATGGTGTGAAAAACTAATTAGAGAAAGTCCAGAAATTTTATTGCACCCTGTATTTGGTTACACACATTCTAGCAATTTTTGAATATATGCACTATATGCAGTGGACAGTTTAACTAAAAGTTAAATGTACGTTTTGTCTTGTCATGTAGTTTGAAATAAATTAAATAGATAAATATTTAATTGGTGAGGAACGGCCCTGCGAGCAAACGCTCGCGTCTCAGGCGGCCGGCCCGGGTTCGAATCACGGCGAAGTCTAGAAGGATTTTAAAAATCGTACGCTCCCCGGCTACCACGCTAACACCTATGGTAGTCGTTAACCCCAAAAACAAGGAAACTCTTCCTCACTTTCGACGGGCAAGACTAGCCACCTACCCGGCCGAAGGGCAAAGAGGGCTCATAGAACCACTTTGTGGTTAAAACAGGACACTGGCCTATAATAAGAGGAAGAAGAAGAAGAATATTTCATTGTGTACTAATACATACATAAATGAAAGAGGGTTTATTCCTTTTCAACAAGTTATAATCTAGCCATAGCCCTTAAAAGGTTTCTCGACTACCATTTCCTAAAGGAGGCTGTTATTGCATGCTATGCAATCAAAATTTTATTGCACACATCTGTCACTGTATTGCATACTTCTGTCAATACTTGGCAATATTTGGCAAGTTTTCAATTTAAACCAATGAAACCATACTTAACAGGATTTTTAATGAGTTTTCAGTTTAAAATGATGTTAATGGTACGTTTCTTCCAGGTTATCGACGACCTACGGCTGTGAAAGCCTGCACTCGACTATAAAATAACGCTGACGTTTTGTAATCTCTTTTGTCATAAATATGTGGTAGTCGAAAAAATTATGTTTACACCTCTTATCTAAAACTTATTATTTTGCACTTGTGAGATTTTCTCACCCGTGCAGAAAAAGTGGCACTTTAGGTACACTTAGTTGCACGTTGTATGTGTAACTATTATCCAACACTGCCTAGTTAAGGCTACTAGTAGATGGATTTTAGACCTGTAAAGTTCCGCTTTATCCACTAGTGATATAAAAACCATGTCACTATGTCAAATTAGATATTTGCAGGTAAAGTTTTGTGTCAGGCTGTGTCAAATAACAAACAAAACCTAACCTACTAACCTAGAATTTGACATAGACTTACAATACACTTCAGTACTGCCAAACGTATAACACGAATCACCCGCGACTCTTAATTATAAATTTATTTGATCTCTTGGTACTTTCCAAATTGTCACTATGACTTTTCACGGTTCTCAATACAAAGTGTATGTTTTTTTTTACTTCCTGTTACAATAAAAAAGTATTGGATTTACTCCAAAAATTCGAAATTGAGTTTTCAATAGATCTTCACGTTTTAGAGTCCCCTGGACCCAAAATACATATTTTTTCATTGGTCTGTCTGTGTGTCTGTGTGTGTGTCTGTCTGTGAAAGAAATATCTCAAAAACGAAAAGAGATTTGGCATTGAAACTTCATATATAAGTTTTGTGTGCTATACAGATGCGACAGCAAGCTTTTGAAAAAAATCGCATAACCGGAAGATGTTTACTCTTGTGATTTATCAGTTTTTTTTTATTTTTTCAAAAACGGCTCTAACGATTTTTTTCAAACTTCACATTTTTATTACATTTTGAATGTGTATTGATGTGAGATAGGTGATTTTCCCGTTGAATGCTTCTAAAATGGGTTTCTTTTGTTTTTTTTATTAACTTCTATTTTAAATAGAACACCCGGAATATTATTACATTTTTGAATTCACCCTAAAATTCTAGAGACAATTTGTTTCTTCAACTAACGCTCTATTTTGTACCGTTTTTGTAGAATTAGTAATTCTCGATAATTTTTAACAAATGCTTAAAAATTTAAAATCAATTTTTTGGCTAATTATAAGATCACTGTAAAAGGAAGTTGTGTGCGTGTATCACACCAGATTTTTAGACATTTATTGAGTTGGTGGATAGAACGTTATATTGTATACGTGTTTTAGTTGCGATAAGAGTATATTTGGTTGCATACTCATTTTTCATTTTTGGGATATTTTGAAAAACTTTGAGTTTTAGATGATTCTAATAATTTTCAAAATAGATTGTTAGTACGATTTTCGCCGGCCATTTTATGCCTCTGATTTTTTGGTGTGATTGTTTCTGGGTGATGTGCCTGATTATTCCTGGAATTTTGCTTCATGCATATTTAAGATTCCAAAATTATTATGTAAATCGTTGCTCACCCTCAAGAAATCTTATGTGAGATTACTGGAATAAATCTAGTTAAACTGGGATAAGGATTTATTTCTGCAAGATCACCTACTTGTGGCCACCTGCCAGCTTTGGTATGTTCTTGTAGTTCCGTTTGAACCCCGATTTCGATATTGTGTAATTTTAGGCTTTTTACGCGTACCCCGTTGTGACTTAGTGCCATACTATTGCATGTGTTCCCCCTTCGTTTTTGATGTCGCTTGCTAAAGCACCTAGAGAACTAACTCCCACGCCGTTCTGAGTCTCTCAATTCATATGGCTGCCTTCGAAACTTCGACCCACCAAACTCTTCCCCAGTGCAATAATTGGAGAAAAACCTGACACACCTTATGTTCCACATTCGCTTGGACGCCATCCCCAAATTCAACACTTTATATACAGCTACTCCGACGACGCCGCTGTGCTATGCATGCACCAAGAAGATACTGGTCTATGCAACAAGGTTTCTTCTGCGTGTAGAGCTCACGTATTTAACCATCTGATTTCTCAAAACCGAAAATATCATTAGTGCTGCTACTATGAAATTCTAAGCGTTTTACCTACCGTTCATACTGGCAAAATTTCTAGCCGATAGTTCAGAAAAATCAAGAAAATCTGACGTCGCTGCGATGTACCTTGTGCGTTTACCATTTAGTTATGCTCTTTAGTATATGTATTCTTTCCTAGATTGGCGGCTCTCTCAGCGTTTTAGTCTCATTCAACTAGGGAATTATTAAGGCGTTCCTCAACGTTTTTACAATTAATGATTTCTATGCGGGCATCTCCGGGAGCCAAAACATTACAAACAACTCCTTTTTAACGTTGAAACACACAGTGTGTAATACTCTAGGCGCATGGTACCATTAGTGAGGCTTCGTGTTTATAATAATTAACATTTGAAGCGATTTTATGAGACTCTCGTTTATCGATATTGCAGTACTATACAGTCACTATATACTCATAGTTGAGATACGTGTACTCCAGCTAATTGCGAGTTAAAATCTTAGAGTTTTGGTTTTCACTTCCAATTTATTAAAATTACAACATTGTACATCTTATACTTAAAACTACATTAAATCTACAATTCCAATCCCAAACAAGTAACATATCTGAGAATTGTTCTGCACTATTGAATTCCATGCAGAGTGCTGTATTTGTACATACTGTCAAATGAACAATTAGGTTATTTCAAGCTCTGGCAAGCTCATCTAAGTGGTTTTGGAACTTACACGGACATCTGTTGGTTTTCTGGTTTGGATCGTCTCGAACCAGTGGCGCTTCCGGACAACCCCCGTCCCCATTCCTGCTCGAGAACTAGCTGGCAATAGTTTGCTATGGTACGAGACAATTCCTGAACCGGCGTGTTGTGAATTAATTAATTTATATATATATATATATATATATATATATTGCGATGGTATTAGACCCTACAAACTCAACTCTGATAGCATTGCCAAACTAATGGACATTTCACTAAAGCTCAGGGTGAGGTATTTTATATAACTGCAAGGCTAAACTTGAATTTAATTGATTGAATGCATTGGTAAAGGGATGCCAATTAATAGCAGTATGATTAATTAAAGGACGGTTTAAGCAAAGCTCAATTCTCACAAGGATCTAAGTTGAATGTAAAATAAAATTTAAAATATGAGGTTGTGCAAAGTAATAGCCGAACTATTAATTACAAAATGGTTTGCAAAGGCAATAAATTGAAGCGAATAATTCAAAGAAAGTTAAACAGTGAAATGTTTGTCAGGGTTTTAAAAGAAAGGTAGGAAAATCTAGATAAGCTAATGAACGTTGCAACGAACAGATAAGAAGGCTGGAATTAAGGCATTTGATGGAAAATTGTAAGAATCGACAAGCCAAGGTTAATAACATCAAGAATAGCACGCAGCAGATGAACTTAAAATTTGTGTGGAAAAGGAGACAGGGGAAATCAAGCGACGCCTTGGTGAAGGAAGTACTTTCATAAAATTTAATCAGTGCAGTGACTTATGTGAACAGTTTAAAGCAAATTAACAAACGTGCAGTGAAGCAAATACTTGATTAACTAATTATAAATGTGGACCATAATATTAAAATAAGTATTTGTAAAAAAGTTGTAGATTTTAGGCAAAGTTGTATTTATAAGTAAGCATTTTGGACTTGATTCACATCCGTTTTTATTTTAAGATTAAAACTAGCAATTGTTTATAGCGGATATTAAAGAGAACAATTGAATAAAAATTAGAATTGACATGGTGTAAAATGTACTCCTAAATAAAGTAAATTTTTATATCCTAAACAAATTATTTTTACAATAAAAACTATACCGGCCAATTCAGTGCAATTTTGTGGTCGTGTGGTGCTATTTTCATCAAAATCCAACACCATAAGTTGTGTAGTTCTCCGAAGCACGAGCACCATAACCTAACATAAGAGGCAGCATATTTGGATCTCTGCGTGGAGGCCTGCAAGCCGAGACAGCCCAGAGGGGAAGACTGCAGAGCGTAAAGCAGCCCGTGGAGGACTTGCCCGAAGAGTTGCAGCAGCATCAGGCCCATAACAGCCCGACAACGAGACGAGCGTCGCCTTCGAGTTCCGATAAGTTCGGCAACAACAGGTACTATCTACATCCCTAAAATAAGCTAAGTGAGCACCGGGAAGTTTATGCATGTGCACCACGACTCTTACCCAAGGCAATACAAGCCATATTCATCGCTGTAAGATTAATCCAGACCGTCGAATAGACCAACTCCATAATTTGGGGTTATGTGACAGTTAGATCCTGAAAAGACGCCAGTTGAAACAATTGGTGCCCAGATGGGCCCCCTTTTAACAAATGCTAGAAAAACAAATGATGTCAATGCCTCGAAACAGCCTAATTCAAATATTTACCGGTGGAACTGTGATAAATTTTCACTTTATTTTTAAATTCACGATCGCAATTGTAAGCGTATGACCTACTTTCAAATACTTGCTTGTGCACAGTAATACAAAGTTGAAATACAGATCCGTATTTAGTTAAATTAAGAATTATACATTCAGCCCAACTGAACCTAACCGAGAGAAAGGGTAATTGCTTACCGAAATTTTTAAGCTAGCCATAATAATTGTTATTACTTGCCGATAAATAAAATATCAACAGGGCATATAACCATTTATTTCAACGAGTTAGTAAATTACAACTCCTTTTAATCGACTTAAAATTTTATAGGGTAAATAAAATATTTGCGAGGTGGTTTTTAATTATGTATTTAATTAATTATATTAAATTAAAAGCTGTGATTAACCATAGCAATATATATTGAGATGGTATTTAGCCCTCCATTCAACTCTAGTTGCAGTGCAAGACACATTATAAATCAAATCACAAAAACACGGAATTGGGATAATTCACACAACTGTAAAATTTCACATAAATTGTCAGCCCGTAATTACATTGGCACAAATGGCCAGTAGCATTGAGATTATTAGAACACATAGGCAGAGAAAGAAACTCAATTTTCATAAGTTGGAATCATTGATGTAATTTTAGCATAATATAAAAGGTGTGCGACGTAAAGCTAAACCCATTTGAATAAAACTGGCACAGAAAGGTTCGAAATATGTTTAGTGTAAAAGAAGCGTAGAAATTAAAGTAATTAACATGTGGACAATTTTATGAGCATTTTATAATAAGAGGTAAGAATAAAAGGATCATAGATGGACTGTGCAGAATGCATAAATCAGGCAAACAAAGAAATTACTACATGCTACAGCAAGATGTGAGATTTGAGGAAAAGGAAGCAGTTTGGTGGAAATTGCAGAAAAGAAAACCAAAGGATATGAAACAAAAGTGATGTGAAAACTAATCAGTGTAGTGGCGGTTTGAACAATCATTGAAATTAAAAAAAAACAATTGAATAAATTTGTGAATGACAGACCAGTTTTTGCTCTTCAAATAAATTAAGTTTTTATATAGTAAACATTAAAATAAAGAGTTAAAAAATATACCAAAGTGTTCAGAATCTAGAGGAGTACCAGCACAAATGAAGGTAGCAAAATCCACGTCCTGAAATTATTTTGCTTCGGCTATATCCATCAGACTGGGAACGGCAAAGAGGGAAGCTTCCGATTCAGCAATTTGGAGTACTGCAGGGATTCCGGAGCTTATGCTAGGTGTGCCAGTGAGTCAACCCAGTATATACGAACAACAGCAGCCATTCCATCGACCAAGGGGCTCCAGCTTCCACAGCAAGCAGCGCAGAGTGGGTCGGAGGCACCAGCCGATATAAGAAAATTTAAGGTTAGTGTGTGCGAACAAATAACCAGAGCTAGAGGCTTGGAAAGTAGTACCATACCTAAAGCACAACTCAAAGAAGCGAATTCCATTGAATTTATTTGTCCATGAGCAACCAATTGTCCAGTATTTGTAATTTTAATCGTCATTTGGAGGTTAGAAAAAACAAACGCACGTTAAGCGTCTTTTCCATACAAATTAATCGAGGTTTTAGCCTGAAACAAAAGAACCAAGTGACACCGTTTGAAGGCGCGAAAATTACAAACTTACCGGATAATTTGCTCATTAATTCCTTTGAAAATTTAAACAAACACGCGAGCTGTTCGCATGATTCGAATTGTTTTGGCCAGTTAATTTGACAGACAGCCAGCACCTGCTCGCTGCAATTCAATTTCATTCCTACGCAGTGGCGTACCGTTTTACATTCAAATATTTTAACAAATCAAGGATCTCAAACCCGTGTGAGATTTGAGTTTCATGTTCAATTTTCAGGAGCTAGCTAATATAATAGGTACAGATGAATGAATTATTAATTGAGGGCACACTACCGTTCATAACATTCCTAACTAGAACCCAGAAATGATAATAAATTATTTAATCAGCCAAAAATTCGAGTTGAATAAATCTAAATATTGTGTAGTGACCGTATTATTTTGAAATTACTTATTTAATCAATAATATTAAAATTATATCATTACTATATATATATCGATGCGTGTTAAGCTGTCACCTCCGGCAAACGAAAGTGGCGACCTAACCTCCGGGTTTCCTTTTCCAGTTATTCTAAAAGAAATTATATATTTGTAATAAGGGGGATGTCAGGGTACAGAATTTCAAAAGAGGGGAAACGATTTCTTCATTTTAAAAAGTGTCATATACTGGCACGTAGAAGGTGTGAAACCACCTCCATTATATATACAGAAAGAGGAGACTGCCAGAGCGTTGGTACCTCCAGCGACGTTGCCGCATTTTCGGAAGTCACATATGGCTTTTATTATCTGTGATTTTATATTTGGTATTTTAGAGTAAAAGCATATTATCTTTCGATGCGTCGTATGTACAGAATAATATTTTTGTATTACAGAATCCTCCCTGCGTTGCTTTCTCTACCAGTTGGTGACTTTTTTGGATAATACAGTGTCCCAGCATAAGTGAAAAAAAGGTGTCAATGAAAAAGAAATCGAGGTCAAATTTGATGTTTTAAGATGCAGGCCTAATTGATTAGAAAATACTTTCTGTCATATTTTCATTTTTGAAAAATGAAGTAGGTCTTGACATGAGCGATAACTTTATTTTCTGCGTAGGTAAAGTGCATTTTCGGTAGATGTAATCAAAAATGTTATTTTAAAAAGTTATTCAAAATTACAAGTGATTACCGTGTTCTAAATTTCAAATCAATCGGCCAACTTATGTTTTTCCATTTTTGATGCGTTTTTTCTCAATAGATAAAGTCAGTTTTCCGTAACAAAAATAGCAAATTCTTTTGCAAGATAAAACTGTTCAGAATTAAAAATCATATTCGTATACCAAATTTTGAATCAATCGGCATATTATAAGTATTTTTGTTTCATGACAAACCTACTTGATTTAATTTATTATTTCACTATATGAAACATAATAAATCGATTGAAAAAGGATATGGTATACGAGCCTCATTTTTAATTTTGAACAGTTGTATCTAACGGGTGTTCATAATCAGTCGTCATCCCAGTAGGTTTTGACTTCAAAAACGTATGTCTATTATAATTGAGAAAAACTGCGCTATGACAGTACTCAATGACGTTTCATTGTGTTGCACGAATCAATCAAAGATATAACATTTTGTTTTTCAAAGCAACTGGGATGACGACTGTTTATGAACACCCGTTAGAAAAGGTTTCGATATCTGTTGCGGAAAAATTAAACGCACTTAGAGCAAAAATAGAAAAACATCAACGTAGACCGATTGATTTGATATTGGGTACACGACCTCATTTAATTCTGAACAGCTTATTCAAATAACATTTTTAGATATCATTTACTGAAAATGCACTTTAGCTACGCAGAAAATAAATTTTTTGCTCATGTCAATTCCTACTTGATCTTTCAAAAATGAAAATTTAAAAAAATTGTTGCTAATCCAGCAGGCCTGGCCCCTAAAACATCAAATTTCAACTCATTTTTTTAAATTTACACCTCTTCTTTTACTTATCCTGGGACACACTGTATAACAAGATCTCGTTTACAAGCAAATATTTTTAAAAAATCTCGAAATGCCTATTTTGGAAATTTACGCGACTTGAATTTGGAGATTGATGTTCTGACTAAAGTCAGAGCTAAAGCTAAAGCTTTAGAGTCACTGCTCATGTGGTGTTTGTAACAGTATCAGGTAGGTAAATGTAGGTGAGCATTTATAGTAGTTTGTAGTACTCAGTTTAACCCAACCCAACCCAGTACAGTCTAACCCACATATAGTCCAAGTTCAACCCAAGTCTAGCCTAAATGCAGCCCAGGTCCATCCCAAGTCCAGGTCTAACCCACACCATCTTTAGCTGAAACTGGTCCAGACCATTCTATTCTTAACAAAAGGTCAACCCATGAACTGGACTGGTTTGGACCTGCACTTGGGCTTTAGGTGGCATTTCTAGTTTGTTACGCTTCCGTGGCCGTTGTCTGTGATGACTCGCTTTTCGGGCTGTATGCCACCTTGTCATTGAAGATTGCTTGGCGTTTCGACACTAACATCGGCGTCTTCTTCAGAAGTTTCAGTTTTCCTTGCAATCTCTAAGACTTACGAAAATTCTTTTTATAAGAGTACTTACCTAAATTTGATTACTGGTATCTTTAAACATACTCATTGTAATATTGCTTCAGTAGGGTTAAATTTTAAAATTAAATAAACAAATTCAAATAATTTGTTTGCTTTTTAACAAAGGAAACATTTATTCTAAAATAAAATTCTACATAAAGTTCAATAACAAATGGTTATATTAATGAAAAATCCGGGATTATGTAATCAGATGTCGATCCGAGCATTGTGCATATGGCCCTTATAAGTATAAATTATTTGTTTTTCATCAAATGTTGCAATTTTGATTTTACAATTGCTACACTTCTGTTCATTTTTGTTTTCTCCAAGAAAACTTTTATATCCTTGCCAGATGGATAAATCTGCCTTCTGACGAAATAATGGAATTCTGTTTTTAATGCAGTTATATCCTTAGTACTCCAACCTACAATTATATTGAAATTTTTAGACTTATTCAAGGTATGGGCATGGCATACCTACCCTTTCTCTTCTTAGTTGTCTTCTTGCCAGAAACAATTTCGCTTTCGGAATCTTTCTCCTCGTCATTCAGGATATGTACTGCAAATAAAAAAATAATGTGATAGAAAAAATATATTATATGTGCACTGAAATTACAGTGTGAAGCGTCTTGTTGACTCGTACGTGGCTTTTTCGCACTATCATTCTCCTCGTCATCGTGATCACTTATATCAGAATCTGTGAAATAAAATACAAATTAATAATTAGGTAATATCGGGAGAAGAGTAAAAGCTTTTAATCATACCTGCAACTATTTCAGTTCTCCATCTCCCAATTTGGTTAGAATGAACACTAGATGCCCTTGCATCCATTTCCTCAGAATTGTTTACCATACTATGGTGTACGTTATCATCCAAGATTATATCTGCATTATCTACAATTATTTAAAAATACCTAAGCCCTCAAATGACACGAATTATTAAAAGTGCCTACCGTCATTTTAATTTTCAATTGCAAATTCCAAATTTTCATCAAAATTTATTTCAGTTAAAGATTTTCCTTGGTATTCCGTAGGAATTTCACCCTTCTCCATCAGAAGCAACATTTTGGAGACCTTCGCTGTTTGATACAAATCCACTGGTAGTCTGGAGTATATTGAAAGGTAAGTATGTACAGTAAACGTTGACAACTAAAAGGTGCTTTTTGAGTACTTACTCGTAGAACTCTTCATGGGTCTTTTGAGTGTGCCCCATAAACTTTGAGAACTGTTTTTCGTCGTCTTTAGTTAAACTGATTATCTGCATTACTGTCGCAATATGTTTTCGCAGTTTGTTACTGGAAATTGCATGTGGATCCTTCAAATTCATTTTATTGGCAAGTGTTCTAATTGCAACGTCACCTTTGCCCCATTTAATTTTACTGCCAGGAGCAGCAAAAACGTAGTCGTTATCTGCCTGAATATATTTATTTCTATTTTCAAGCAACAAATCAATATACTTTTCTATGGTTTTTGGTATTAATATAACCACTGCTCGTGATCCTTTACCGCTGTTTATTACTCTTTTGTATTTTGTTGTTAGCATTTTTTCTGTCTCCGTTAGCGCTTTTTCAAAATCAACGATATTGCTACGTTGGTCGTTGTTATAATCACTGATTTTTAAATATTGAACATCGCCTATTCGTCGTCGGTTAAAAACAATGAGCAGCGCTAGAGTTATGTTAACCAATAATTTGTAAGTTTTTTGGTCATCTTCTTGTGAAAAAAATTTCTTCTCACAGTCATCGGCCATTTTTAAACATTCGTCTCTGAATATTTTTATGTCATTTACCAAAGGTAAAAGTAAAGGTTTGCTCCATCTTTTTTCGTGTAAATCTTTATGCGCCAATGAGGCTAGTTCAATGTTCCAACGACTCTCTACCAATTTTTTAAAATTTTTGACGTTTGATAACCATTCATGTTTGTCAGTAGCTGTTCTACACTGGAATCCTTTACATTCTTTCAAAATTAGGTGTGTTAATTCTTCACAGGCTAATTTTAATGACGTCCCCAAATGCATCGCCAAACTTGGGGTCTGAAATGTTTTTTTGATTGGATCGTATCCTACTAGAATTCTGACTGCAGAGGTCACATTTTCGAAATTTTTTGGGTGAATGAGCTCTTTATATGTTATATCTGGATTGTTGGTTACATGTCGGTAGCTAATTAGGAGTCGTGCTAATTCTCTCATTCTGTTGCTACATGCATAGGCCATGCGCTCTCGCCTATGTTTTTTTAAGTACGAGTTCCCAAAATGAATTATTAGTAGGTCTTTTTTGGCTACAAATGAAATTTCATCCCCCTTCATGATATCAAAAACCTGGTAAAATGGAAAATGGCATTTTAAAAATATTATATTACACAACATCTTTATCTACTATCAATACATAATGTCAACATTTATGGCATTCATTTGAATATTCTAGCGAGTAGCAATTTACCGTACTAGTCATATGACATTATTTGGAGTATTTTTCATAGTAATAATAATTTCAAATTTGACAAATAAGCTTACTGATAGCAGATAAAACAGTGTACGATATTCGTGTTGTTAACTTCATGTTACAATACTCAATGGGTTATCAAACTCGGCCTACGACCTCACTTGACAGTTTTTCCATCTCTTATCATAATATGAACTGTTACGATACTTATATTGCAAATATATATAATGGCACTAGTGCGGTAATAAAGCACTAGTGCGGTAAAGAGAATACATTTTTCATAAACGCAACTTTACCAATTTCAGTACAAACACAAAAATATCTGTATTAATTATGAAAGTAGATAAAACTTTGTACGATATTTGTATCGTAATGCGTCTTTACGATACTTGATGGATTATTCAACTCGACTTATCACCTCGTTGAACAGTTTTTCCATCGCGTATCGTAATATTTCTTATTACGATATATATATCGAAAATATCTATTATAGCATTCACCTAAACATTTTACGCACCTGTTTTTTAACATTTAATTTGGAAACTGTGTCAGTTATATCTATTGCACATGCCATAACTGTTTGAGAATGGGATACATGGTCTATTCTGTTTGGTGTATTATCTGAATTGCAATTTGATCTTTTAGTGATGCAAAACTTTTTATGCCGCTTTAAATAATTTCTCTGCAGCAAACTTTTACAATACGGACATGGATAATATTCTGTGTTTTCCAGATGTAGTGCGGCGGGTTTTCTGTATGGGCGCGAAGTACCAGATATATACAGTTTGAAATTTGTGTCATTTCGAAGCAAAGCAACTGCTTGGCGCCTATCGGAACTGTTTTTAGGAAATTTTAGGATGTCTTCAACTTGTTTTTCCGATCCGTGATGCCTTTGCAAGTGACGCATAAAATTTTTGGAAATAACGTCTTCATCGCAGAAAGTGCACCTGGTAATTTTTTTCTCGGCAACTCTTTTCTCCTACAATGGGTTAATACAATATACACGTATTAAATGTGTGTCTGCGGAATCACGGAAAATTGTTCAACCGCAATTTTTCGAACCGCAATTTTTCGACAGCAATTTTTCGAAAAACAGTTTTTCGACGATGCAATTTTTCGAAACAACAATTGTCCGAAAAACAGTTGTTCGACAGCAATTTTTCGAGCCGCAATTTTTCGACAGAAATTTTTCGAAAAACATTTTTTCGACGATGCAATTTTTCGAAACAACAATTGTCCGAAAAACAGTTGTTCGACAGCAATTTTTCGACCGCAATTTTTCGAACCGCAATTTTTCGACAGCAATTTTTCGAAAAACATTTTTTCGACGATGCAATTTTTCGAAACAACAATTGTCCGAAAAACAGTTGTTCGACAGCACTTTTTCGAAACAGAAAAGCAGTTTTCAGTCGACGAAAACGGGAAAACCCAACGAGATGTGTGTCGTGAATTTATTAGAACTGTCGCCATCTACCTTTTCGACAATGTTAAAAACAAGCAAGCGATTGTAACGACTTTTGAAAATAACGTCCAAAACTGTACCTACTTTACTAGAAGTTTATGTTTATGAGATGCTTATGCTAAAAATAAAAAGTACAAAACTTGAAAAAATAGCGTTTAATGTAATAATATGTAAATTAAATCATATGTAAAATATCCAATACTGCGAATCAATGAATAGTGGTACAAATTTATTTTATATGCTTACAACACTATGTTCCTAACTATACTGCCTATGAGTAAACACCACGACTACTAAAAACTAATATGAGCAATTCCAAGCAAATAAAGAAGCAGATCATTCGCTGGATCATAGTTCGACACTAAACGTCTAATTCGTTCTGCACAGTCCCTGTACTTTTTGCGTCCACGGGGGGGTTCTTGTCCGCTTCTATATTGCTCAATGCGAAAGTCATTGAGACTCTGTTCTTTTTTTATGGCAGATATAAATCGCCAAATATTTGGATGGTCTCCACAAACCTGTTCTTGAAATCCTCGGTACCACCCTTCCAGAGAATTGTTGGTTTTTGGCAAGCCTTCTAGCGCACCATCGTAACAATTCCACATAGAATGCGAAAATCTTGGTGGGCGACGTTGGCGTCGATCTGGGCGACCGATCCAGTTATCTTCGAAGTAGTCTATTACCTGCTGAACTTCTGGAGAGAATACATTGCTATCGCATAAAAATTCGAATGTTTCTACTACACGATTTATTGGAACGAAAGCAATGGCAGAGAGCAGCCGGAGATCCATAGCAAATTCTGCATCCGTTTCATAGCGTTGCATCAATCCGTTAGCTTTAATGTTTCGAAATATACATTGGGCAAAGTGGAAAAAGCATCCACGATGTCGCGAACAAGGAAATTCTGTTTGAACGGCATTTACCATAGCGATTTCGAAATCAGTTAAAATTGTATCTGGGTCAACGGTGGGTTCCAATTCTTTCACTTCTCTAAGCAGCCGTATATAAGATTGTTGTGTTTTATTGGGTAGCAAACCATACACTAGCGGTAATGCATTATTCTGCTGTAGTCCGTGGATGGTATATAATTGCTCAAAAAGTGGCGGAACAGTTTTAAATGTTCCATCAGCATACCAATGCTTAGATTGCGCCAGAAGCTGCAAATTTCTTCTGGTGGAGAAAATTAGCATACGGTCGTCGACAGGACCGGAATCAAACAATAAAAACTGCTCACCATTCTCAGTTTGCGTATATGTTTCTTGAAAAACTATATCTCCTCGAAATCTTGGTACTGCTGGTTCAGGATTATGCTTAGTTCTGACGTTCTGTATTGTTCTTTTTATTGTATCCACAGAAGGAAGTTGAGCTGCTATAGTTGGGCCAATCCCAACAGATGCATTCGAAACAATGTAATGCGGCGCATCTCGTGTACTTCTTGCATCTTCTCTTATCTTATTCAAAATTTTGGAAGCCTCAACGTGCGCTGCATCACCGGCATGGTTATGTTCACTCTCCGCAATAATTTCATCACCAATGGTTGTTACACGAGCTCTGCATTTGATGCTTCGAAATTTCTCACATTTCCAATAAATTTTATCCTCGTTTGTCTTATTCTTGTAAAACAAGTGACCACCAACATTTAATTTTGGGTTGCCCTTTTCACTAGCCACAAAATGCAAAGGCATACTTCTAGCAGAAAATTACTGTTATAACAAAATCCACATTTAAAAACGGAGAGGATTTATACCAAAAATTCTTACACAGCGAGCCAATCACTGCATCTGACGTGGTTATTTTACCCTTACAACAATGTACTAACTAAGCACCTTTAAATTAAGCTGATAAAACGAGATTAAATATTTAAGGAGGGCTAATGGCAACAAACCTCGGATATAAACTTCCAGGAAAAGAGGTACAAGCAGCATTTGCATTTATTTTCAACTGTAGACGTAACACCTTTATCAGAGATTGATCATTAACGTTCTGGGAATACTTTACTACATAAGCACACGAATTGCGGTCTCAGTATAGTCCCAGATAGTTAAGTAATCTGAGAACTGAATTGCGCTCCAAAGATTGTATTAGGTACTAATAAACTCTTATAATCTTTACATGAATTGCGGTCAGAATAAAACTTCAAGTTACCCTTTAAACTGTTGTTAATTTTACCTATTTACTGGTTACTTTCTCCTTAAGTCTTTAAATTACTGTTATCGCTAATTTTAAAATGAGTTCAAGAAAAGGATTAGAATTTTAACGTATGCTCTTGGCCGCAGATCAGGCCAGAGCTTAACGGCAGTCACTTAAGGATTAAACCGCGACCGCAATTCGGGTACACCCAGAAAAATAAGTAAATTTTCCTTAACTTTAGTTTAAATAAGGTTGTAAAGAAACTATCATTTAGGAACATTTCGCCTTAAAAACAATCGGCATAATTCTATTCAGAAGAATTCTAATAACAATTAGAATTAGGTTCATTGTTTGAAAATTGAGTTAGATCCTTTCATTGGCTGATTTTACTTCTACTAGTCGTTTTTAATTTTTTTTCGGAAAATTGCGTCGTCGAAAAACTATTTTTCGAAAATTTGCTGTCGAGAAACTGTTTTTCGAAAAATTGCTGTGGAAAAACTGTTTTTTGAACAATTGTTGTTTCGAAAAATTGCGTCGTCGAAAAACTGTTTTTCGAAAAATTGCTGTCGAAAAATTGCGGGTTCGAAAAATTGCTGTCGAACAACTGTTTTTCGGACAATTGTTGTTTCGAAAAATTGCATCGTCGAAAAACTGTTTTTCGAAAAATTGCTGTCGAAAAATTGCGGTTCGAAAAATTGCGGTCGAACAATTTTCCGGACACGGTGTCTGCGTGTGTGTGTGCATGGGTAGGCAGAAAAACACTCACTTTGATTTCCTCGGAAAAAGTATTTCTACTTTTCACTTTTAAAGTCATCTGCTTATTTGTTTTCTCTCCCAAAATATTAATCCAGTCATTGGTCCCATAGGAAGAGGTAGAAGATTGCGAAGAACAATCATTGACATCAAAATCTTTATCACGTGAATCGTCTTCTGTTTCTGGTATTACAGAAGAAGAAGCTACTTCAATGTTTGAATAAATTTTCGGTTGGCAAGCAATATTTGGCGAATGAATTACAGATGGTTCTACTACCTGGAACATTTTGTGCCATTTACAAACTACATTAAAAATTTCCTAACCTAACCTTATTTTCTTCAGATACCAGGAGTTGAATACCTTCAAAGTCTGATTCCATACATACTGATGGGTAAGAAGCATTTTTATTAGCAGAACACTTTTCCTCACAATTCAAAATATTGAGGGGTGCTACAGGTATTAGCTCTGTGTAAGTTTTGTTTTCATTTAAGCTATCAAATTTTACGCTGTCCCTAGGACTTGGCAGGTTTTTCAATTTGCAGCTGTTCAGCCATTCCTATAAATTTGAAGTTTAATGCTTATATATAGAAAAAAATAAGTATCGATTTAGACTGAACATAAAGACAAATATTAAAATAATTTTAATTTTTAATCTATTGAAGAAAATCACATTCCTTTAACTCCAAATAGCTGCGAGAAAAAAATTAAATTATTAAAATTTTGCAATTGATTCTAAAGGTGAGAATGCGCACAATGGAAGACGTAAATAACAAATAATTAAATTTACATATGTTCAGTTCAAATCCAAAGTTTGTGATTCAGTGGATTTCTATCGCAGTTTCTGTGTCTCAAGTTTTCTTACATTTTTTAATAGCTCAAGTTTATGAAACTACCTACCTCAATATTTGCAGGTACTGAACGTTCAATGTTTTGTACATCATTTTCATTTTTCGATGGACTCTGCAATCGACGAGAAAAAAATACAGAATACTCCATAATTACCTTGTAAGAAAATAAAATAAACGAGAATTGAATTTTGCATCATTTCATTTGCTACTGACAACTTTCTCCGGACAAATCACAACTCAACTGTAGTAGTAAGTTATATTTTCAATATTAAGGCCTAGCGTATACATACAGGGTGATTCAAAAGGTATGCACAAAACTTTAGAGGTTGATTCAAGATGAAATTTAGAGTAAAAAATAATAAGATACCCATGTCCGATTCCCAAGGGTTACTGAGATAATAATGAGGAAAAACATGTTTTTATAATTGACAGATTACATCTAGTTAACATTGAAAACAATAGTAAAAGAAATTCGTTGCTGTCAAGCAATTCGTTAATAAGTTGGCTTCGTTACTTTATTTTACTAACTTTTCAGTATTATTATTAACAATAATTAATAATGGAGAATAATAATCGCGAATATGCTATATGTTTTTTTATGGAATGTACCATGGAAATGGAAATGTAGCTGCTCCAGCTGTAGAATAAAAAGTTTTTCATAGTGCGCTCAAAGTGAAATTATTGAATTTGCACAACTCGACAAAATTGCTTAGTTCTGCCAATTGTATGTGTGCGAGGCCTAAGTGAAACAGTAACAAAACAACACTTACCATAGATAATAAAGCACAGCTCTCGTCGATAATATTTTCCCCGATAGTTTTTGCCGGTCCGGATCTTTTCTCCAGAAGTGTATCTATCTTTTCTTTACCTGCTTCATCTTCAGCAGAAATGCCGGACTGATTCAAAGGCGATGGTGCACGGTTACAAAACCACTTGACCGTTCTCTTGTTGCTCCAAAATCCGGATGTTTTCTGCGAATCTTAAAAATGTTTTAAATTGAGGTTAGGGCTGCCCGTCTGAAATATTTGAACTAAGCATACTTGTGTGTTCCGCTTCTTTGCAAAGGTTTATTATACGTGTGCTCCGCTTCATGGCTGAATAAACGCGGTAATAAGTCGGCATACACACCGATCAAGCTAAATAACACACTGCAAACTCTTAATCAAGGCGCCAGAACACTGTTATCACCACAAAACTTCGCTTTCACGTGTCGCGACCACGAGTGCGCTTTCATCGGACCAAAGATATTGTTTGCTTCGAACGCACAATCATTCGTAATCGACGTTGCCAATTTGTGGAAGTAGTAAGGTGCCCTCTGGAGTTCAAAGCTTGTGTTTATACGGCGGAGGTGACAACGTATTGTTCATTGGACGATGAAGTGCAACGCCAGCGCCAGCGGTCTATAGCTGAACTAAAATTCTTTTTTAGGAGTATGGGGGCACCCTTTTTACCTCCGACAAAATTTTTGTATATGAACAGTAGACGTCATGAAATTGCCAAAACCACTTAAAACAAGGCAAGACGTTGTCACCTCCGAAATCGGAGGCGACAACGTTATATATGAGGTGACAAAATACCTTCTGTACCTACTTCAGAGGTCACAAAGTACCCTTCACCAATATATATATATATATATATATATATATATATATATATATGAAGTAAAGTCGGATATAAAAGGCATACTAGAAATATGAGCATGCAAAAAAGTGCAAATTGAAAGGAGACCACTAGAAATACAGTAGAAGACGAGAAAATAAACGAAGGAAAAGAAATTTCAGAAGATATAAACACAGAAGAACTAGAAATCAACATACAAAAGACCAAATATATGGTGATTGGTGGACAAGAACGTAATCTAGTTATTGACAGGGGGAAAATAGAAAGTTGCTTAAAGTTTAAATACCTAGGGGTAACTTTTACAAAGGAAGGAATCAGAAATAAGGAAATTACAAACAAAATTGGACAAGGGAGAAGGACTATACAACTATTAAATTCTGTGTTATGGAGCAATAAAATTACAAAGAAAACAAAAAAAACTATATTTAAGGCAATAACGGAAACTGTAACCACTTATGGGTCGGAGGTATGGGTATTGAATCAAGCCCAGGAAAGAAGATTGAAAGCGTTTGAAATGGATTTCTGGAGAAGAAGCTGCGGAGTATCAAGAGTAGAAAGAGTGCGAAATGAAGTAATAATTAACAGAATGAACATAGATCACTCCATCCTAGACACAATAGATAAAAAGCAATTATTATGGTATGGACACGTTAGAAGAATGGACGACACCAGATGGCCGCAACGATTATATGAATGGATTCCAAATACTAGAAGAAGGAGGGGACGTCCCCGTACCAGATGGAAAGAAAAGGTGGACGAGGCAATGAGAATAAGGGATCTCCAGGAGGATGACTTCTTCTTCTTCTTGTTCATAACATCTTGACAGATGTGTTGTGACCCATTATTAATTTTGGATATTACTGATGGCTCTTTTTACCGTGTTTCGCCATCTTTGTCTACTGGAAGCCATATGGGCGGCTTCACTCAAACTAGTGTGGAGAAGATCTCTTGTTAAGTCTATCCAACGTTTTGGTGATCGTCCACGTCTTCTTTTTCCATCTGGTTTACCTAGAACTACCAGCCTTTCAATATTGTGTTCGCTGCGTTGGATATGTCCAAAGAAGGACAGAATGCGACTATAAACGGTACACGAGAGTCTTTGTCGTGGTCGAATTTCTTCGAGAACGGAGACGTTTGTACGGTGAGCTGTCCATGAAATTCGCAACATACGTCTCCAGATCCACATTTCAAACGCGTCAATTCGACGGCGGTCTGCTTCTTTGACAACCCATGTCTCGGCGGCATAAAGAAATATGGAAAATACCAGGGAGTTAACGAGTCGGATTTTCGTGTGTTTCGTGATATTTGTATCTTTCCATATTTTGTTAAGTTGAGTCATCGCCGTCCTGCCCAACTGTATCCTGCGTCGAATTTCGTATTCACAGTTGCCGCTGTTGTCTATTAAAGCTCCCAGGTATGTCAGACTATTTACAACCTGGCATTGGCCGATGCTTTGAATGTGAGGCCAATTGTTGGAGGATGACTGGCTAGATCGAAAACAATGGCGACTAAGAAGCGAAAGGCGGCGTCAGCCGTAGGAATTCGCAATATATATATAAGAACTAGACGAAGCAATGAAAGGTATCAAACTAGGAAAGGCAAGCGGACAAAACGAAATAGAACCATAGATGATAAAGTTCCTAGGAAAAAAAGGAAGAGAATGTTTACTAAACATATTCAAGAAAACGTGGGGGAAGAAATTCCAGAAGAATGGCAAAATAACATAATCATACCAATTTACAAGAAAGGGGATTATGCGGATTGTGAGAACTATGGAGCTATATGCTGTAAGAGAAGATAGACGGTCGGCCTTACCTTTTGGCGAAAGTTATATTTGTTATTTTGCCGGCTGGTAACTATCGGCCTAGTTGGGCTAGCTCGCCGCGAGGGTCGCAGGGTTCCAGCTATGCTGAAAAAGAATACACACAAAAAAATAAGGAAAGGGCGCGAGGTCCTCGACTCAGATCTAATCCTTGTGCCGGACCGTACACAAGGTCGCAGATAAGTCCAGCAGATCAAAAATAAACAAATCAACAACCAATGAAAATATCACAGCTTTATTGTCAAACAGGTAGGTGGGTAGGTGCTATAGTGCAACAAATATAACGTGCAATATCATAAACATGCATTAACAATTCTAGGCGCAACTATAAATATAAGTACGGGTACGAACAGGCAAGCATAAATGTAAGTTCATATAAATATATATATATATATATATATATATAGCGTTACGAAACAAATGAAACCGCTCAAATATTTCAAAAAAAATTATTAGAGCTTAGACCGCATGAATATTTCATAACGAATGTTCCTATAGCTATTTCTACGCATACAACGAGTTGGGCCGCGATACGCGGGCAACACATACACATTAAAAGCGAGATTACGAGGGGTGCCGCTGAGGCAAATAAAATGACGAAAGTCGACTAAGTTCAATAGTAGGGCCGCCAAGGCAGAGCAATACAAGTTTAAATTGGCTAACGATTCAGCCCCGAAGGTTAGCTCTAAATGACGTTATAAGTGAGCTCAAAAATTTCTAATGGTCGGAAGCAACGAGCGTTTGCGTGGCCACACATGAACGACGCGCCCCTAATAACAGAAAGACAACAGTGTATCTTTGACTAGTAGTAATCTTAGCAAGTACTTGGATCTGCCCTTTGACAGGGTTAATATGGACGTAAATGATTTTTTCGGTTCGCCGAGTTCTAAGTTTGAACATGAAATTCCCGTCGCGGATTCGCGTGCCGCAGCCGACGTGGAGTGGCTGACTTCACGTTACAAAAATTCGAATTCAAATGGCGAAAGGCAAAACGCCAGAACTACGCTAGTTCGATGAACACGACCACCAGGCACTGCCGGGTAAGTAGAATGCAACGTACAAATAGGGCGTCGACGAAGCTCGGAGCTCTACAATGTCTAATTCGTAAATTTGTAGGTTATACGGAGGAGAGTGGATTGGGATATTCGAAGGCCGAAGCAGCAACGTTAATCGAGGCCTACGTAGAACCGTTGAGCATAAACGACCTAAAACAGTAAGTAGCAAAAGGGTGACCGTACAAAGTTTCGCGGCAGCCCTAACATTAAGATCTCAAACGCAAATATTGACAAAAACAATGTGGCACACAACCTATTCTCGCACAATCTGTGCTAATGATATCACACAAGCCCTAGCTATTAACGATACGAGGCGCTGCTATTTAATTATAAAATGTACCAGGCGCACAGTGCAATAACTACATTAATGTCTTGCCTATAGTGAAGCATGACGAGACCTAACCTTTCCGTGGGCTCTCAGGAGGTCGGAGACAGCTGGGGCAGCGAGGGGTCCGGTAGCCGCGGCGGAAGGCCGTGCGAGCTATGGAGGCCCACAGGAGTTGCAAAATTTCCTGACAAATCGACAGTTTCAGGAGCCCAAGTCGACGGACTGGATGCCCGCAGAGTGCAGCCGAACGGGGAATGCTAAGCCTCTTCAGGAAGGACTTTAACCTCTCGCAGGAAGCGTTCAAACTCTCCCAGGTAAATTTTTCTGTAGTGATGACTGGCATCCGATAGGAAATGGCTATAACGAACGCCCAAATGAAGAAACGGGCCTTATCTTACCTCACGCTGGTATGGAGCCAAAAGAAAGTGCAAGAACAATGCTGGCCTCAGACAAATCCGCAATTGCTAATGACGTAAGTACAACCAAATCACCTTTAAGTTATACACCAAAATAATAGAACGAAGATTGAGAAAATATATTGACAACAGACTGGAAGAAGAATAGGCAGCTTTTAGGGCAGGAAGACAAACACATGATAATATACACATTTTAAGAATTATAATAGAAAATAGAGAAGAGAAAGGAGAAGAAATATTCGTTACATTCATTGACCTAAAAGCAGTCTTTGACTCAATACAGAAGAATATAATATGGGATTGCCTAAAACTACTAAAAGTACCAAAGAAATTAGTAAGGGTGATAAGAAGTATATATAAAACAGTAAATGGAATAGTTAAACTAAATGGAGAGGAATCAGACAATTTCAAGGTGGGGGTAGAAATAAAACAAGGATAGTTTAAGCCCGTTACTCTTTATAGTAACTATGGACAGATTGTTAAAAAATACTAGGACAAGAACCAAACAAAACCAGAGAGTGGTAGGCTTTAATAAATTAATACCAATAAAAACTGACTGCCTACTATATGCAGACGATATAGTGCTAATAGCAGATAACCACAAAAAAATGAAGCAGTTGAAGGAAATATAGAACGAAGAAATAGAAAAGCTAGGAATGGAAATTAATATAAAGAAATGTAAAACAATGATCATAAATAACAAGAACAAAGGAGAAAATAGAGAAATATACATTAAAGAAGAAAAACTAGAAAGTGTAACTGCATACGAATATTTAGGAAATGTAATAAGAGAAGATGGGAAGATAAATGGGGATATAAACAACAGGCTAAATAAAAGTGTAAAAATCTATTACGCGTTAAATAATACAATTTTCGGAAAACGAGAAATAGACAAGAAAACTAAAATAAGAGTGTACAACACAGTGGTAATACCAGTTCTTACATACGCGAGTAAAATGTGATCATTACAAGATAAGCAAGAAGTGAAAATTAATGTGGCAGAAATAACATTTCTCAGAGAGATAGCGGGAAAAACAAAGTGGATAGAAAACGAAACGAATAATAAAACAAATGAAGCAACAAGAAACAATAACAACGAAAATAAAAAGAAAGCAGCTGAAATGGTATGGCCACATAATACGGATGAATCAGCAACCTAGAGGCCCTCGTAAGCTGCAGAGACAGCCCTCGGAAAAACAAGGGGCCCGGAGGAGAGGCGAGCAAAAAGGGCTGCTGTACGCAAACCCATAGAACTCATCACTTACCCCATGGGACGAGTCAAAGTAACGGAAGGCCAACCAGGTTCTTCAGGTACCCGACCGACCACTAAGAGACCAAGGAGCGATGACACTCCCCAGAGGCAATGAAAAAAAGATCGAAAAGCTTGCCGAAGCAAGCAGGGAATGCCAAGGTTTCTCACCGTTTGAGAAAAACCACAGCAAAGTCCCAGCGGGCAACGGAGTCGAAGCCGCCTAATAGGGAGAACCAGGTTTTAATCAGGTCTGACCGACCAGATGGCCAGGTTCTCCCAAAGAAAGCTGAGGCGATTAGAGCGAACATAGTTGCCGAGATGTTCAGTGCCATAGCAGACTCCGAAGAGGGTCAGCAGGGGTCAGAACTCCGGTTTAGGAGCTCAGGACTAGTGGAACCAGGCTGGTTCTTAGTCACTGCCTAAGACGACACCTCAGCAAGATGGCTGCTGGAGGGCTGGACACCTCTCAGTGCCGAAGGAGTCACCTTTGCCCCAACAAGGGTATCGGAAGCACTATGGCCAGAGAAGGTGGGTTTCTGGCTCAGAAGCCAAGAGGAGGTTGACCTGGAAAAGCTGAGTCAAATGCCTTCAATGCAGAACCGCTCACTAAGAGTGAAGCAATAGAGGCATGACCAGACAACAGGCCGACCAGGAGGGTGGTTCTTGACCTTTATGGTAAGCGGAGATACTGTCCGAACTCTGGAGTCTGGGTGGCAGCTCTACTACCAGTTGGTAACTCTCGCAGTGCGAAGGATGCCGACGTGGAGTGGAGTAGTCCGCCAGGACTCCTCTGCGGCAGGCGTGTTAAAGCAGGCCAAGAAGGACAACAGACCCTTCAACATTAACTCCCGATAATGGATTTACTGAGGGTAAGTCAGATCAATCTTCAGCACAGTAGGGGCGCTACGGCAGAGCTGATAAGCGCCCTAACTGGTAGGAGAGAAATAGTCCTTATTCAAAAACCGTATATTTACAGGAATAAGGTCAGGGGACTGAGGATGGCCAACTACGATGTAGTGGTTGGCAAGGAAGTGGATGATCGACCCAGGACCTGTATCATGGTTTCCAGGGATCTCAGCATGATACCACTACTGCAGCTGGGAACCAAGGACCTCACTGCAGTGGTTCTGGAGCATCAGGTAGGTGGTAGAAACCATAAGGTAGTAGTATGAAGCTCGTATTTTCCCTCGGATGACGCGGGTATACTTACGGAGAAATTCGAACGCTTAATATCATTTTCAAAAGATATAGGTGTTCCGGTAATAGTCGGATGTGACGCCAATGCACATCATTCCGTGTGGGGGAGCTCAGACATTAACCCTCGGGGCGACACCCTACTAGAATATTTGGCGTCTACGGATCTTGAGATAATGAACAAAGGTACAGAGCCCACTTTCCTCAATAGCATCCGAAAGGAGGTAATTAAAATTACAGTGCCCCTAGGTGTTTTTCGTTCAATATTGAAAACTAGAAAGTGACGTCGGATATCGTGACATCTGATCATCGTATGATCAGAATGGAAATGAATTCCGACAAGCCTCTGGAAATTCCCAACCGGAACCCCAGGAGGAAAGTTATCGTTCGCCAAGGTGGTCAACCAGAGGGAGGTATAGGCACAAAGGAACAATTAAGTAAAGATGAAGAGCAACTGGCAAGTAAACTTGTCTCAGCTTATGAGGAGGTTTGTCCTCTTAGGGAGGCTCGAGTTCGTAGGGTACCATGGTAGACCGACACTCTAGCCGATCTGCGCAAGGAATCCAGGCGAATCTTTAATCGTGCTATCAGAGAAGGGACACACGCCTCATGGGACACTTTCGAAATGGCCAGAAATAGGTTTAAAAATGAGTTAAGGCGCAGCAAAAGATCCAGCTGGCAGAAATACTGTGCGGCGTTAAGCTCAGTATCAGACTCTGCTAGACTGATGAAAATCTTAAGCCGCGAAACAAGTCAAACAGTAGGAGCGTTAAAAAAAGGTCGATGGATGTGGACAACATCCAGAGAGGAGTCTTTATAACACCTCCTGGAAGTCCACTTTCCAGGAGACGGCGCCATCCAAATAGCACCCATAGCAAAACAGGAACAAGTGCCTATATAGAATTGGCAGTTCGATGAGGGGATTATAACGGAAGGTGCAGTCACATGGGCAGTACAGGAGTTCGATCCCTTTAAGTCTCCGGGGCCAGATCTGATCTTAGCATTGTATCAGAAAGGCCTGGATATCCTTCCAAATATAGTAAGGGTATAATAGGGCTAGCGTAGCAATGGGATGGATCCCACAACAGTGGAAAACAGCCAAAGTGGTCTTTATTCCCAAGACGGGAAGGGAGGACTACACAACTGCCAAATAATTTAGGCCCATTAGTCTTACATTCTTTCTTTTAAAGACCTTGGAAAATATCATTGATAGGCATCTAATGGAAAGGGTAATAACAACACACCCATTCCACAGGAACCAGCACGCATACAGACGTGGAAGATTGACCTAAACTGCACTCCACGCTGTCGTGCAAAAGGTCGAAAGGGCACTACGCTATAGGGAAGTGTCAAGCCTTACAGGCCAGGAAAATTCCTCCCGTTCTGGTCAGTTGGATGAGAACGGCACTGGAGCCAAGAACCGTGACGGCAAACCTAGGGGACTGTTCAGGGACGGCCAGGGCGACGGGAGGTTGCCCGCAAGGCAGTTGCCTCTCACCTCACTTATGGTGTTTTATAATGGACGGTCTACTGGGATGCCTAACGGCAGATGGCTTCTATGCACAAGCATACGCAGATGATGGACTGGTACTTGTTACTAGCAGGTTCATAAACGTCGTCTGCAATAGAATGCAGGTAGCCTGCAGGATTATTGAAAGATGGTGTGAAGAGAAAGGTCTGTCGGTAAACCCACTAAAGCTGAGATCACTCTCTTCACAAAAAGACGAAAACTTTAGGGTCTGAGGATACCCATAATGTACGGATGACCACTTGCATTAGTGTAAGAGGTCAAGTATCTGGGGGTAACCCTCGACAGCAAACTAAGTTGTAAGTCACATGTCGACAGAACGGTGAAGAAGTCGACAGAGACCTTATGGCAGTTGCACAGGGCAATAGGCAGGAACTGGGGGATAAACCCCAAGATTATGCACTGGCTCTACACATTGGTAGTAAGGCCAAGAGTTCAATATGGCTCAGTGGTCTGGTGGCCTAGTGTAGAGCGCAACAGTATTTCCATAAGATTGGAAAAGGTTCAACGACTAGCCTGTCTCGGAATTACAAGCGCAATGAGGACAACCCCAACAGCCGCACTTGAGGTAATATTGGGACACCAGGGCCTCGATACTTGGATAAAGAGAGAGGCCATGGCTACCCACCTCAGAATGAGGGATACAGGGCTTTGGAATGACCAGGGAGTTCGCACGGGCCATGCTAGGATCGCCAACATGGCTGCTAGAGAAATACCTATATCAGCCTACAGGGTAACCGAAGCAGAGGACCGGCGAAGGTTAGAAAAAAGATACTCTCTCGCTATCCCAACAAGGGAATAGTGGGAGCAAAGAAGGGTTAAGCTCCAGTCGAATGCCTTGATATGCTACACGGATGGTTCTCGAGTGGCGGAAAGGCAATCCCCTGGAGCAGGAATTTATATGGAAGGCCGAGGGGTACAAGAAAGCTATGCTTTAGGAAGATTCACCACGGTATTCCAAGCAGAAGTTTATACCATCCTATCGCTGGCAACAGGGAACGAGGTCAGGATATCCCCAGAACAAAAAATTTATATTTGCTCTAATAGCCAAGCGGCACTAAAAGCAATCTTCTCGGCCAGGACAAGATCAGCTCTTGTCCAGGAATGTGGAGATGCTTTAGCCGAATTGGCAAGGGAAAAGGACGTTGAGCCCATCTGGGTCCCGGGACACACAGGGGTCCAAGGCAACAAGAAGGCGAACAAACTAGCCAAACTCGGAGCCGGGCAAACTGGTTTTGGACGGGAACCCCTTCTGGGTATAACAAGGCAGCAGGTCTTAGCAGCCCTAAGCAGGTGGCCCTACAAGACCAGCGAAGAAAAGTGGAAAGGATGCAGGGCTGTCGTCAGGCAAAGTACCCTATAGGGAGATTTAATTCAAAGAAATCAGTCTGGCTAATGGGAGGGAGCCGAAGAACCACAAATCTTTTTATAGGGTTCTTGACAGGCCACTGTAAACTAAAGAGACACCTAACACTGATAGGAGTAGAGGCAGATCTCATTTGCCCAAGATGTGGGAGGCACGAGGAAACGTCCTTTAACTACTTGCGAGAATGAAGGGGTACCAGCGACTGAGGTATAGAACCATTGAAGCACCTACGCTTCGAATGGAAGAGTTGAACTTCCTATCCTGGGCCGATATTCTGATCTTTATTAGAAAATCAGGAAGGTTTAAACAGGAAGAAGAGCCCATCGAATAAGACGATAATGAAGGTGGTTGAGGGGATGGCATGGGGTTGGCAAAAAGGGCCTATGGTGGCCTACTTGCTAGACTTTGGTCTCCCTACAAATACTACTACTGCTACTACTACTACTAGGACATCAAAAGATTTTTAAAATATCAAAAAGAAAAAGAGAGAAATGAGACTGAGATTGATTATTAAATACAAAAACTTGAGAAAATTATGAACACACGCATAATTATTTTTAAAGCTCTCTAGAGCGGAAAGAAATAGAAAAGTGTACATGGATAAAAATATAGAAAGAATGGACTAACATAGCACAAAAGAAAAGAAAATATCGAAAAAGACATAACATAAGAAGAACTAAACGATCCTAGGAAAGGAATAAAAATAGAAAAATACGACAGAGCATGACAGTATTACTCCATAGAAAACAACATATACAGAACAGGAAATGAATACGTAATGATTGAAAGGTGTCAGTAATACTACTAATCTATAAAAATGAAAACAATAGAAAACATCGAAATTACAGATGAGTATCGCACCCCAGAGTGACAGGAAACTTATATGGGAGAATGTTTACAATGAAATGAAAGAAAACTCATTCGTAGAGGGAATTCAGATTACTATACAGCACCCACGAACATACCCTTGCGTTAAAACTGATCATTGGAACAATTGCAGAATACAATTAAAATGTATAAACAGAGACATTGAAAGAGATTAAGCATTACGTGATCATGTAATACAGACAACTCATTTAGCACAGTGGGTAACACGTTTACAAAACTAAATCTGACAAGTTGCAGTGGCGTACTACTTATTAAAAGTTTAGCATGTTATAGGAAGCTACTTCTACGAAAACATTTAAAGTATTTAACTTATCTCTAAATAGAACTGTTGCGGAGGAAATAAAGTGTCGTAAGTTAGAAAGTCAAAGCAACGTAAGAATTCAAATAGTATACACTAGTATTATAATACTAGTGTATAAGTACGCCTCTAAAGCACATGCGACGAGTTTAACAGCAAGACGCAATACACATTAAAAATGTAATAAAAAGGACAAGTTTGAAAAAAATTGTTAGAGCCGTTTTTGAAAAAATCGAAAAAAAACTGAAAAATCACAAGAGTAAACACCATACTTCCGGTTACGCGATTTTCTTCAAAATATTTCTGTCGCATCTAGATCGTACAAAATACTTATATATGAAGTCTCAACGCCATAACTCTTTTCGTTTTTGAGTTATTTTGTTTACAGACAGACCAATAAACAAAAACACGTTTTTTGGGTTCAGAAGACTCTAAAACGTGAAGATCTGTTGAAAACTCAATTTAAAATATTTGGGGTGAATTTAATAATTCCTTTGTTGTAAAAGGAAGTAATAAAATGTTGTTTACTTTTGCTTTAACTGATTAATAGATGAAAGTATTAATTTACACTTAGCTCAGAATTTGCTTTTGAAGAAAATGGGACCTGACAGATACATGGTAAATGCTATAGAAGAGATAAAAATGGGCAACCATCAGCTCCTCGTACATAATCCAGCCGCGAGAGCAAATCCGATACGTTTCTGCGTGGTCGAACGGGACTAGGGGCGGATTGCGCCCAGGCTGCTAGTTTTTTCACTCTTTTTTCAATGCCTACTTGTAAATCTGTATTTTATCTACAAAAATATCTATAATATAGTAACATTGTAACTTTAACGATGAGTATGGTTAAAATTCAACTTGATTCACTAGTGAATAAAATAGTCCATAATCCATAGCACCTAACAAAGTACATATGCGCTACTGCGGTAACTAGTCCAAAAACAGGTAACATGATATTTATTAGAAATTATTTATTCATTTTTAAAACTTATTTATATAACTAAGTGTAGGTATTGGAAAAAAATTATATGCCACACAATATCTGAATCACTGAATAAAACAGCAAAATGCTCTAAAAAGAAGCGTCTTTAATATACAGTGTAGGCACATCCTATACCATTACTTCATTAACGCACAGGGTGAGTCAAAAATTAAGAAAAAGAATGGTTCGAGTTTTTCCATTACCATCCAGGAGGCTTTGAAAAAATTTTGGCCTCTTTATTTATTTTTTTTTAAAGACAAAGGAATTACCTAAACAAAAATTTAAAATCGGCCCACTGGTTAAAAAAAAAGGTTAGGTCAACAATCACGTGTGTCACCTTTTTTGGAACTGAGTGTATGTATGCTAAAAGAGATTACAAAACGTCAACGTCCTTTCAATATGAAAGATCATGTTGTGTACGCTTTCATTGTTTTAATTTGAAAACTTACCACATTTACCACATTTAATACACAGTTTTGACAGAAATGTGCAATAAAGTGACAGATGTGTGGAATAATATTTTTATTGCATAGCATGCAATAACAACACGCTTTTGACAAATGAAAAGTGTCAAATAATGGCAGCCTTTAGGAAATGGTAGTCGAAAAAGGGATTTTATCCATTCGGGGAAATTGCCTCACTCGGCTTTGCCTAGTGAGCTAAAGTATTCTCCTTATGGATAAAATGCCTCTTGATTCACTTGTAGCAAACATAACTTTTAATAATGTTTCCAAACCTGATAATGTGACAAGATATGTCAGTAACAGCTAGTACCTATTTACTTACATATTTTTCATTTTATGTGAAATAATCGAGTACTCCAGTGCAAACAAACAGAAGTCGAATCTGCCAAGAATAATCCAAGAGAGTTATCAAATTTAAATTCAAAAATTTTTCAACCAGTGTAGGAAGGATGCTCCAAAATTAACGTTTTCTGAAATACTTAATGGATTTTGTAATATATTTAGGGTAAGTATGTATTTAATTAACACTCATATAAGTTATTATTCCTAAAGTCGGATCGATTTGTTAGCATACCATAAATAATTTTTTCTACGATCGTGTCAAAAGTGACGTTTGTAGCACTCTTAATATTAGTGCCCGAATTACGTCTTTTTCGCACGTTGGTGGCGTGTTTTAATACTATATTAAAACAGGCTTTGTCGTAAATTTGAATGTCAACATAACCTAGAATATCTAACACAATGTGACGGAAAAAGTGTCACCGAACTAAGTTTTTATATTTCTGTTACGACCGTAGAAAAGCAGCGTATGATACACGTGTATAATTACCATTAAAGCACTATCGACGCTAAAAGCACTCCGCTTCGCGTCGTGCTCTTAAATACGTACTTAAGCACTATTATCATAATATACTATTTCCCGCTGTCGATCATATAAGTCTGTGATACAGCCTTAGTAACAAAGCGTGTAAGTTGGTGATAATATTTGATTGCTGCTTTCCATTGACAACGGAACTTATTATTATTGTCAACTTCGTAGGGTAATATAATTAACAACGCAAGATGCAGACTTAAAAGTTTTGTTTATAATTGCAAGTGTTTATGTTACATGTGACACTCACAGGTAACAATACTCACGAAAAGGATTGAAATCAACCTTAATCCTGGTGACAAGTGAGAAACCAAACAATTTTTAAGAAAATCTGGGAAAATTTCGATAAGCAGCGGGAAAAATCCTCGGCCTCGCCTTAGCTTGTGCTTGCCTGCCTCAAATGTTGATAGGTCCTTACATTCCTTGTTACTTAAATAGCTATATTATAAACTATTTATTTGCGGGTGAGTAGATCTACGATTATGAATATTTAAAAAAAAGACGAAAGACCGAACAATATGAAAACATCTTCTGGTTCAGGCAGTAACACCGATATACCTGTCGATTACAGTTTTAGAAAATATTTGCGACGACTTGTTTGGCAATATAATTTAAAAAATGAACACTTTACTATAAATAAATTACTGACTGATGCAAAAGAAGGTTTGGAGTTTAAAGGCAGTCGAACTACTTTATACAAAATCATAACATCAGTGGGTTCCAAACACAAACATGTAAACGGTGCAAAATTTTACATGAAAAGAAACATGTCGTTGCATCCAAAATTAAACATTTGGGAAGGTATTTACAATTTCAAAATTCTAGTGATAATATTACATTCGTGTACCTTGACGGAACGTGGATGTACTAAAATACGACTACGGTTTGTCGTTGCTTCTACGAATTTGCTTTAAGGAGTAACCCAGTCAAAAGTACAAGTAAGGAAAAAGATTTTCAATTTTGAATGCGTGTTGTCCTTTAGGCTTTTTTTATTTTAAGCTTGCGACTTATTACTAGAATAAAAAAACGACGACCGCGACTACCAGAAAACCATGAACGGGGAAATTTAAAAAATGGGTGATTAAACAGCTAATTTCAACTTTAACTAAGCTACCAGATAAGTGTGTGTTGGTTATGGATAATGCACCGTATCATTCTATGTAGTTGGACAAACCATTTACATTTTCTTATAAGAATAATCAAATGCAATAATGGTTGTCAATCACCACGTCCAAATTAATCCAAATATTACAGAAAAAGAGTTGTGGAAGTTAATAAAACCAATTTGAGCTGCCAATAAAAGACGTTATGTGAGTGATAACATTTTGGAATTTTATGTATTAACTTCTTAATTATTATTGTTGCAATGTAGGCACAAAAAAAGAAAAAAACAAAACAGCCTTAAAAAACTAGAATTATTACTGCCCTCGATTTACAATCAGAACTGAGTTCTCAAAAACCGTATAGTTCTGGTTAAATCAGAATGGTTGGTCACCTTTTCTAAAGTACTTGGCACTGCTAAATTAAAAGTTATGTTTCATCATTATGCACGTACATTGGCATAACATAGATAATTTAACTTCATCGTGGGTTAACTAAATATGATAACAATCCCCCTAATTTATTTGTACACTTAAGTTCAGCACGGTTCCCTAATGCAAATTCTAAAATGTAGCTCATAACAAATAGTTTTCTTTAATGTAATATGATGAAATACTTTCTAACGTTTTTGTTTCGGGAACGATTATGACTATGTTAACTGAAAAGCAATGCCAACGTGTCAATAATTAACTTACCATGCGATTAAAAAGAGAAGGTAGCTATTTGTGTCCTTACCCTATTAAGTAACAGATACGTCAAATTGACATGGAACCCTACCAAGTACTAGTCACATTAGCAAACATTACTACACCCCTTCCTCCAGAAAGGCGCAAAATTGCAAAAACCGGTCAGAAAATAAATGTTCGATTCATACGTACCTACCGACGATACACTGCAAAATATTTGGAGAGAAAATTGTAACGTTTCGCCCAGCGGGAACGCGTTTTTCTGAATTAAAATTAATTCGCGCTTTCTACCCTAGCGATTTCTACGTTTCTTATCAAAGTTTGAAGCTTTAGAACGCCCGACCAGCGATAAAAATACGTCATTGAAGAGGCGCACGTCCCCGTTTGCGCCGTTCTTCCACTCATAATGTCCGAAGTGGTTGCTAAGTTATCCGAAGCACGAAGAGGGGACATAAAAGCTGCTTCGCGACCGATTCACGAGGCATTCATTCGCATTTATTTCCGAGATTCCCTCCGGTATTCCCTCCAGAATTCCTTCCAGCATTCATTCCAGATCATCCCCAATCCTGTCCGTCCCGTCCGATTAATAGAGACTTCAAACTAGGAGGCCGTGTTTCTAGCTAAAACCCGAACAATTCCTCCTCCTGAAAGCCAGTTCTTGGAGGCGACGACCTCCCCAGAGGACCGCTTCGCTGGTTTGCCCCGTTAATATTATAACCTGAATTCAGCCTAAATTTTTTAGCCCAAGCTCCGTCAACAAATAGTTGTAACAATTTCCTGGAAGACGTGTTAGAGGCGACGACTTGTTCACAAGGCCGTTTCACATGTCTCTCTCGTAGTAATTAAGCCAGCCAAATAGCGTAATTATATCCGACCCGGTCGTATCAGATTACATGTTATTGTGGCCCGGCACGTCGCCAATTTCAGAGGCCGTTTAAATTCGCTTTAAATATTTGTTGACTACAGAGATTTACTCACCGTTCAACCAAGTTCCTACAGTATCTCCGGAGGGCAAGCACCCTGGCGACGTTTTCCAAGCCTCCGCTGTCGACTTGAAACTAAGCCCTAAGTGAAATCCACCGTCGACTTCTCATTCTATAACACCCCGCACGAACACAACACCAACTGCACGGGGGAAATCTCCAGCACGACCCGGTGTGGTAAGTAATTACTCCTGACATAGCTGAATTAACCTATATTTGCAGTTACACGTGCCTTTGACATTGGGACCGAGATTCAAGCTTAAAAGTTGGCACCGCCGGGATCAACTTCGACGGCCCGATTTCCTGACCAGTGGCGTCCCGTCGATTTTCCAAGGCTCGAACGCACGGATGTATGACGGATTGCAGTGACGCTAGGTGTTCACAACAAGACGTCTTGTATAACTACCCATTTTATTGTAAAATACATTTTACTATATTTCTGAATACGTTACAATATAATTAAACTGTCTAAAATTATCCTGGTGTTTGTTTGCTGGTCTCATAGTGTATATCTGTCTGAACCAAATTAACTCCGACTGAGAGAGCTACCCGATGGTGATTAATTAATTCAACGCCCATAATAGCAGAAGGGCGCAATATTACAAAATTACGTTAGGAAGATTTGGAAAGCGACAAAGGATGCCCGTCTTTGTCTTGCTCATTTTGAGGACGATCAGTAGATAGTAGTTAAGGGAAGTGCTGAAAAGCTTTGAAGATACTAATTCTGACATTGAGGATAATACATACCCTTTCGAAAGCCTAAATGCTAACACATTAGATGTAGCCATTTATTCATATTTAACATATTCTACTTCGAGTAATCTTTTGGAATTTATCATAAAGGTTACAAAATTATTGCACGTCTTCAGAGGTAAGTCACGTGGTCGACAGTTGCAAATGCTTCGAGACTGAAATATGATTGTGGTACAGGATACTATAACTTCATTCAAGTATGTTTTTAAGGTAATTCAATATACGAGTATTTTAGTAAAATTTTCTCGGTTTCATGCTAGGAAGGCACACAATCCGCATCCCAAATGTCGTCTTCCTCCAATAAATTGTTTTGGATTAATACCAACAACAGGCAGAGACCAAGACGGACTGACGGAGAGACAGACAAACAAACAGACAGACAGGAAGACAGAGAGACAGACAGACAAACAAGCAGGCAGGCAGGCAGGCAGACAAACGGACTGAATTGAGAAAACTTGTTTTTTGTCATCTAGGGACCCGGTACTGTGTATAAGAGATTTCCCATTAAAATATTTGCAATAAATGTTTTAACAAAAGCATTCGTGTAGACCTACAAAGAAAACTCCGACACTGAAGAAAGGTGGTTTGTACGGTAAGCACTTGTTATATCTCTACTGATTATTTTACAAACAAATATTCGATAACGCATTTTCCAATCTAATTATTTTCAATAAATTTAAACAGTCTATCATTAAATATGTTCCATATGAGGCTAGTAACGTAAGAACAATTATTTTTTTCCAAGTGCGTTCATTGCCAGTTTTTAAATCAGCGACAACTATAGTCTCTGCAATAAATTTGGAATTATCATTTCGCGGTTCTTAAGATGTGCTACAAGACGAGTCGAAATGAAGAAAAGAACTTCATTAGCACATATACTCCCTGTCAACATCATCCTCGTCTGAAAGCGCGTATGAAGGCGTAGACAAGGTCAAATATGTCCAAATTAGCTTAAAACATGTGTTAAACACCATATTGAAGACAATTAAGTGAGTTATTAATCTGAGCTTTATTGCTTGATTTATAATTAAACGTGATTGCGTCATAGTTTAAGCATTTATCACTCTCCAAAGAAAGGTTAAATTCTGCTTAGCAGCACTATAGATAATTAAACGATTCTTACTTGGTTTCCCATAAAAGCAACAAATAGTAAATAGCGTTCTCATTATAAGATAATTGAATGTGTAAGTAAATAATACCAACAGCATGAAGCAGTGATAGATAGATAATATTTATATAATGTGGCAGAATTATTCTCATGCAGGCTGGGTACATACCGTTAATTGTTTGAGCAGCTAAAACAAATGTAACTTTAAAATTTTACATTAATTGAAGGTTAAGTAAAATTGTAAAACAATCTCCATATTTGGAATTCTTTACAAAATTCCCACAGCGTTTTTAAGTTTTATAACTGTGCGATGTAACTTTTCTAGAGTGTAATTATAGTTGTAAGATAAAAAAGTTAAAATTTACATGAAAACAGACACACTTTTTTGTGGTCTAATAATATATTCTAATATTAATCAACATTGTGCGAAGGTACATTAAAATGTTTTAAAAGAAACATATTTTTTCAAGAACACATTTGATTTTTTAGTTAGATACTTGGCATTCCGACCTAACACTGTACAAAATTTAAGTAATTGTATTTAAAATCACGTCCGAATGTATTTGCATTTTCCTGTGCAGATCTTTTTTTGTATATTTTTTACAGATATAATAGTTAATACAACACTTTAGCCAGAAAAACCTTGAAATTTATTTTACTACATACTCTTTTTGATACAAAATTGGAAATTATTTTATAGAACATGTGCAAGATACATTACCAATTGTTCAGACATTCAGTATCTCAGGTAGTACTATGATCTTCATTGAAGTTGTTTTATTTCCATCACTAATAAAACCAAACTTCGTTTTAACTTGTAATTCAACAAAAAGATATAAAATAAGAGCCAATTATAATATTATACATGGTGTACTCCCACTAAAGCTTCAAATAGCAGGCTTCGGTAAGGCATGAAAACTAGAAAATATCAACACAAATTCTCTACAGTGTCTAGTTTTCTCATACGAAGCACTAAAAGCAAATTAACTTTGACAACACTGTTAGGTTAGGTTTGTTTAATGAATGTACTTAACAAGATGGCCGTTTTAGAAAAAAAATTTAAATGCCATAAAAAGTATTATTAAATCTAGACAGAAAAATAATGCACAAACTAGCATTTTTATTTACAAATTTAATGGAGGAGAAAATTAATTCTTTGTACATTATTGTAAAACATTTTCAAAGTGCCCCCCCCCCCCCCCCCATTAGCTTCGTAGCACTTGCGTGCACAAACAATAATTGCATCTTGCACACGCTTCAACATCCTGGGGTTAATGGTGGTGGCTGGTTCATGAATTCGATCGGTAATGTCTTCTCGAGTCTTCTTCGAGTTTGGACAGGAGTAACATAAGCCAAATGCTTCAAATGCCCCCACAGGAAAAAGGCTGGAAAAGTTCGAATGGACTTCTCGCTGACCAAGCTCTAGAAGCTCCACGACCGATGCATTTGTCAGGGTAATGGTGGTTAAACCATTGCCGATCAACACCTGCATAATGTGATGGTGCACCATCGAGCTGCACCCATATATCGCACCGGATTGCAAGAGGATTATCCTCCAGTAGGCCCGGAAAGTTATCATTCGAAATTCTAAATAATTTTTTGCGTTTAGCCTCCATCTATTCCTGCCCATCCATTTACTGAAAAACGTACCTGGTTGTTTCTTTCATTAACTGCATGAGGACTATCATGGGCTCAAACGTGTTCGTTGTGATAGTTAAAGACGTCGTTTCCAGTAAATGTAGCTTCGTCCGTCCATAACAGGTTGCTTATAAACAAAGGATTTCTTCTATGGGCTTCTACCAACCACTCGCAGAAGGTCGTCTTCCTGCAATACATTTTGAACTCTCGTTTTGGTGATAAGGATACAGTCCATCATCTTTTAAGATCCTATGTACAGGAGTTTTAGAAACACTCAAATTTCTAGAAATACTTCGTATATTAGTTCCCGATTTTCAGCTACTATTTGTAAAACGTTTTCCTCTAAGTTGGGTTTCCTTATTCTTGGTCGACCTCCATTCATATCATGAGCTGGAATAATGGTTCCAGTTTCTCTTAGTCTTCGATCTGAAGCTCTTATCACAGCATGAGAGGGCTGCCTTCTGTTGGGGAGACGTATGGCGTATACCCTTGCACCTTCATTAAAATTTTCTTGACAGCTTCCTAAAACCCATGTCTGCATATGTATAGGCCGCGTACTTCATGCTGCAAAGAAAATTATGGGTGAAGCGAATCAAACGCATCTGAAATTAAAGTCTGGAATAAATCTGATGTCACAACTGACAATCATAATTTGACATTAAGAATTTTGATTGATTGTTTCCATTTTTAATTTTTGTTCATATCGGGTTACCATAAATATGCATTTTGTCATGTTTAATTTTAACAAAAATTCCTATCTTTTAACACCAATTCAAAAACGAAATACGAAGAGTTAAAACAAATTACTCAATAATTTTTATTTTAAATGTATTTCCTATTGATTAAATATGCGTTTTATTTAAGTTTTCTTTATAGTTCCTTCTAACCATACCGTAGAGGAAAACTAAGCTGCAGTTTTATGTTCATTTTAATAGAAAAAAGTTACCTGAAGCTTTAGTGGGAGTTGCGAGATATCCTGTATAACAACCACGCACCAATTTGAGCTTCCCAGATTTCGAATTATTAAACGCATTTTCAATTACTGTTCATAAAAACAAATGGAGTTAACACAAAATACTAACAATTAATCTGAATACGGGATTACACATCTGAAGCAGACAGCAAAAACATTAGATTACTCCACAACTGCACGCTAAATTTCTTAAAATCGTTAGTATATTATTAGTAAAATTTGAGATGCATTTCCTCATTCTGAACTTTTCAATAAGTAAATGCTAATGAAGTCACGAACTATTCTCTAAATGGGAATGAAGGCCGAAAGTGTGACTAAAAATTTTGAATTTATTTCTAATGCAAGTAATGGGCATATTAAAAGCAGCTTAATAACAGCTGCAATTAATAACTCTACATCTAAGCATCAGGATACTTAATTACATCATCGGATGTGAGAAAGCTAAAGAGCTCTGGACGAAATAAATCTTGAAGGCAACCGTACGTTGCGGCAGTCGCAATTTTTTTACCTGCTTCCAGTTTTAACAGATAAATATCACTTTGCTAACTCGAAATTTTACATTTCACGACGCATAGATTTATGCATCTATCATGATAACACATGACTTTTCGTGTATATGATAAATTTACTATAAATTAATACTGCAAACAAGGTAATAAGATTGCCAGCTCCTTTACAAGGTAGCGAAGTGACCTTTGACAACTGCCTGCAGTTTGGTAAAGTAGCTGAAGCTAATCGAAGAAATAAAGTTCAAAATGCACAATTCCTTAGCTTAAGCCTTAAAGTATGACATTTACAGAACGATAGATTTTTCAGCATAAAATATGAAATGCATTTTATTATACGCATTGATATGTTGCACTGCGACTACATTTTCTCATTCGTTAATTAAATACGCTAGTGTTAATAAAACCAACAGTAATCCTTTTTGTTACTTTCCAAATAATCCTGTGTCTGCCAAATAGTAACTGGAAGCTATTGAATTTTATCCAAATAGTGCCTAACTCTAACGGCTCAAGCGAAGAAACAAACAGGGAAGTGCAAAAAAACGGAATGGGTACAGCGATATGGAAAGTGATCAAGAGAAAGGAACTGATTGCTGAAATATTCAATAAAAATCACAAATGAGCTCAACGTAGATATTAGAGTAAGTAACAAACAAATTAAGAAAAATAATAAAAAAATAAGGAACCTGAAGGAACAGGTGTTAAAAAGAGAAAGCTGAATGGGAACACGGAAAAATGAACACATTGGCAAGTAAAGAAGAAGACATAGGAACGACAATGAAAGTAGAGAAAGCCTTCAGCTTTGAAAAAAATTGAAAAACAGTTATAGGATTACTAGCAAGATACCCGTTCTTCGTACGGACTACAAATGTTTTTTCTTTTAAATCCTAAACGAATTCTAGAATGCTCCCCTCCTCTCTCACCGAATACGCTAAACTAACAAACGCTGCAAAACAATATTGTAGGTAAAAAGGAAACAATATTCTTCCAAAAAAAGTTCTCCATAACCCTTTTATGCTTCACGTATCCTCTGGAAATGTATATGTAATTGTCGTTCTCCTTATATACCGGGTGCTGACTTGCGCAACGCGCCATAGGAATTTGCATAGTAAATTCTTTATGTTCAATTATTTGCTCCCCTAATTATTTTAGAGCTAAAGTGTAAATACATTTTTTGTAGAGAAAAAAATACTGCATCCATTCATACTGTTGCTAACAATTTTTCATTTTCCGGAACCGAAGGAATACAAAAAATCAAACTAGCATTTTTACAAAAATCAGTGATGCCATGGAATTATTGAAACAAGCCAATGCCAACGCAAGTGCGTGCGGAGCGACAATATAAGCCGTTCACGACCTTTTTGGGACAGAGTTGGCTATGTTTCTTTCTTTTCATGTTGGACTAACTGATTCGATGATATAACGAATGCAAATTTTTTTTTCTGTCAGTGTCTGTTCGACATTTTCTTGCCACCACATTGCCAGATTTATTATTTTAATATTCGTAAGAAAATAAATGATTTATTAAATGTGTAAAAATAATTTTAATTTTCGTCAAAGGAAAAGTCAAAATGCCCAAAATAATTTTGTTACAACAATAAAATTCCATTAAACGATGCTACTTCCAATTTAAAAAGGACAGACCAAATTTAAAAGAACGCGAGTCGATGTGGAGACTACAGAATATCCGGCAACGATGTACCTATTCAGAAAATATAACCTTAAACTGAAAACAACCTAACCTAACACAAAAGGTGTCAATTTCCATGAGGGAGTTTAGTTGCAACAGAGGTTCTGCCAACAAAATTACTAGATGGTCATAGCCTCACTTGACCCAAAAAGATCGTGAACGGATTATATGTGTTACTATGCAAATTCCTATGGTGCGTCGCCCAAGTCAGCACCCGGTAGATTGATAAAACTATAGGTTTAGTATAACAATGAGAATAAAAATAATAAATGAACTTATTAAATGTTGTATTCATAAATTGTAGCAACATACCAGTTTCCACCACTTGGAGGTGGAATTTCGGATATCCTTCCATTTTATTCTAAACTGGACACACGGAAAAAAATCAATAACTTTAACCTCTTTTTTAACTTCTTTTTACGTTTACCCCATTTTTACTCTTTTCACAATGAAATTTAGAATAAAAACTGTAAACCACTTTTTAAAGATTTAAAAAACACATATGTCCAAAAACCATGGTCATCAGAAACCGCAGGAAATACGAAAGGTTCTATAATGTACCCCTGAAACCAAATTCGCACCGTTGAGGAGTTGATCTGTGCACAATCCTGAATTGCGTTTTAAGGAACTTGTATAGGTAACCTTTCTAAGTAAAACCAAATTGATACATTATAGGGCCTTATGAAATATTGAGAAATTTGTATATGCCAAAAAGAATGTTCTAACTCAACAAACATAGGAGATATGAAGGGTTCTTTAATTCACTCCCAATCCAGATTTGCACTTTTAGGGGTTGATTAGGAGACAATTCTAAAATACGTTTCTAGGTATTTGCATTGATAATCTTTGCAAGTACACATCAAGTCGCTATCTCATGGTGTCTAAGAGATATTGAGGAATTCGTGAAAACACATTTTACCTTTTTTCACCCCCGTAGGGTTGGAATTTCAAAAAATTCCTTTCAACCCATTTAATTGTGAAATGGAACTTATAGCGAAAAAACTTAATAATTTTACCCTCCTGTCCTTTTTCAGTGTTTCCTCGTTTTACCCCTTTAGGGTTAAAATTTTTTAAATTCCTTACACCCCTTTCTAAATATTTTAAAAATACATCTATATGCCGAAAAACAATGTTCTAACTCAATAAACATAGGAGATACGAAGGGTTCTTTAATTCATTCCCAATCCAGATTTGCACCTTTAGGGGTTGAATAGGGCAAAAACCAAAAATACGTCTCTAGGTATTTGCATTGATAATATTTGCAAGTAAACACCGAGTTGCTATCTCGTCGGGTCTAAGAGATATTGAGGAACTCGTGAAAACACATTTTACCCCTTTTCGCCCCCGTAGGGGCGCAATTTAAAAAAGTCGCGTTTAACCCATTTTATTGTGAAATGGAACTCACAGCGAAAAAAATTAATAACTTTAACCCCCTACCCCTTTTCAGTTTTTCCTCTTTTTACCCCTTTAGGGTTAAAATTTTGAAAATTCGTTACACCTATTTGTAAATATTTTAAAAATACATCTATATGTCAAAAAAGAATGTTCTAACTCAATAAACATAGGAGATACAAAGGGTTCTTTAATTCACCCCCAATCCAGATTTGCACCTGTAGGGGTTGATTAAGGCAAAATCCTGAAATAAGTTTCTAGGTATATGCATTGGTAATCTTTGCAAGTAAACACCAAATCGATATCTTATCGGGTCTAAGAGATATTGAGGAATTCGTGAAAATAAATTTTACCCCTTTTCACCCCCTTAGGGGTCGAATTTAAAATAATCCCTTCTTAGCACTACCTTACGTAACAAATTGAACCTTGCACCCAAATTTCAAGTTTCTAGTACCAGTGGTTTCGGCTCTGCGTTGATTAGTCAGGGTTATGACTTTCCTTTATATATGTATAGATTAGGCAATGGAAAAGCTATCATTGAGAATTATTACACGGAAAATGAATTGAAGATACAAAATACGCTGGCAGAACGAGTACGCAATGAGAAAGCGAAGAAAAATCATGAAAACAGGGCACTGGAGGTTAGTTATAGAGAGACATACAACTGGAGTGAACAGAGAAAGATATCAAGTTATGCGGTCTCCAAAAAAGTTGCGAATAATTACAACAGAACAGCAACAAAAGTAATGATCTAAAGACTTACTTGCTTTTTCATTTGTCCAATTATATAGATTTTGACCTTTCAGGAAACAATACAGAGGGGAAATATAACATAGTACATAATTACACTATTTTAACATTGGCAATGAAGATAGAAGAAGTGGAGTCGAATTTCTTAGTAGAAAATATATTGAATCACATACATACATATAAATTAGAGGAAAAAATATAACTATAACTATAATAAACGTTTATGCACCAACTGATGATAATAGTATTGAAGAAGTGATGTTCTTTAAGGAGCCAGAGGAGGTATACGCTAAACTACTTCGGTATGATATAAAGATCATAATAGGCAATTACAATGCCAAGCTGAGAAGAGAAGATATGTACAGTCGTTTTCATTAAAATGCACAGCATTTGTGCTTTGTGAATTTAAATTAATTACACAAAGTTCAAAAAACTGTTCTATATACAAATATTTTTTAAGTATACTGCAATAGCCTCACCTTGTATTATTATTAAATCCTTACGCTGCGGCATTTAATTATGCACTGATTGACTACACTGCAATATGAGTTGGATATGTAATTATTTTACATTAAAATTATTTGATATTCCTTATATGTCACATTTTACTGTACGAATTCTATTTTAGTTTTAGATAAATCCTCAATTAAGATTAATTCAAGTACTTCTTATACCCTTTAATATAAATCGTTAATATTGAGTTAACAAATATTTTTAGCACAGTAGAACATGATTACTCTCAAAACAAATCGGTTCACACAATATCAATACTGTTTATTATTTCTGAAAAATCAAGTACATAGAATATCAATCGAAAATACCTCATTAGTAAGTAGTCCTTTTATTAATTACCACACTGCACTCTTTCACTGTTTATTTTAGTTTGCTCGATAAATACTTGCCCCTATAACTCGTCCAAAGAACTTAATCCGTCTTTTCAGATCTCCAAACGTGTACCAACTACAGAGTGCCCTCAGTTCAAGCTCATCCTACTGTCAAGAACTACAAACATCCTCGGAAATGCCTCTCCTCAATTTTCAATCAGCATACAATTCAGCAACACGAACCTCGACAAAATCCTCCAGGAGTGAACACACTCTCCTTTCCAAATAAGATATTGACAATCCAAATAATGCAAATCCCGATCTGTCAGAAGCCAGAGGACGTCACCTCAACTACTGCCAATCTCAAGACGTCACTCCAACAAAAGTTCAGCAAAGTTCAACTCCATCAGATGGAAAATCACTTCCGATTCCCAAGACTGTTATTCCAAAAATTCTGCCGTGTCCTATTTTCAGTAAATACAGCTTAAGCTATCCAATTTACAAGATGTAATTATTTATTCCAGAAATTATTCCAATAGCCTGTAGTATTTTAAATGATATTTTTCCTACCATACACATCTTCTCTATATCTTCATTATATTATTCTTGTTTTAAAATTTACACTTCTTCTCTTCTCGACAATTTAATTATAATTAAACCCTCTCATATACGAAAATACATTAAGAAATCATATTAGAAAAGGGTTTATTTTCAAAATTTCAGTATTTTACAAAATTATTACGTTTTTCTATCAAACATTTTCTTGTGTATCTAAAAAAAATCACCTTAGTAATACCTTTTTTTCATATTTTACAGTTCAACACTCTATATTTTCTATATTATCACATTTACTAACACCCGCTATATTGAATAACATTTCTCAAATAAGTATTTGCTATTAATCTGCCACTCAATTTCAGGTAATTTTTAAATCATTTTAGTACCTTTTGCTTCTTATTTTGTTCAACTGAATTCAAATTATTCCATTATTTTACAAAATACATGTTAATACTCGTACACCGGAGATCCTACTATTATACCCAAATTCATCCCTGTAAATTTAATAGTGAAATATTTTAATCAATTTTTTACTTCCCTCGTCTGAAAGACGAAGGAAGTATTGTAACCACGAAAAAACCACCTTCCGAAATTTCTTTACATTTTCACGTTACAAGGTCCCTCGATTACGAAAAAGAGGTTTCCTTAATTCCGTCTGTCTGTCTGTCTGTCTGTCTGTCTGTGTGTCTGTCCGTCTGTCTGTTTGTCTGTCTGTCTGTCTGTCTGTCTGTCTGTCTGTCTGTCTGTCTGTCTGTTGGCAGTATAGCTCAAATACTATTTGTCGGAGGAAAACGATATTTTGCATACATATTATATATCTACCTCGCATGAAATTTTATACAATTTTATACAAATATATAAAGGGTGAGCGCCTTAAAAAATAAAATTTTGTTAATTTTTGGGTTACTTTTGAAATAAAAGGAAGTAATAACTTTCACATAGGTCAGGCTTTCCATTTTCCGAAAATAAGACTCAACCGATACAGGATAATGTCACAAAATAGTAAAAATGTTTCAACAATAACAGCGGTCTTTTCAAGACAGGAGCGCGCCGGACTTATCTCGCTGCGATTACATCCGCTGCGATCGCTCTGCAGATGCGGCGGGTTCAAACCCCAGCGTGATACATTTTTTTAATTTGAAAATGTATTTAATTTATTAGAAAGGTGAAGATATTTTTACTCCTAACTCAATTTGATTTTTAACATTATTTAGTGTCACAATGTCGATGAGGAAAGTTCTGGGTAAAGCCGTTTACACATTTTTTTTTAATATAATATCAAGTCCTTGTCTTGCATTAATAAATTAACTTAATCTTCGTATATGCAATTCATTGCAATACATATAGATCTACCAACTTAATGATACAGTGTAAGTCTTTGTTGAGTAATAACATAACCACCAATAAATTTACTACTATCTTTGTACAACACATTTTTGAACAGGACTGTACATACCTATCATAAGAACACCACCTTGGTGGCGCAATTGGTAGAGCGCCAGGCGTGCAACACGCAAGTATTGTTTCGACTCCATTAATAATTAGAACTTCTTCACATATACACACACGTGTGTTAAAGGTAACACACTTTGAGAGATTATGTACTGATTGAAAACAAACATTGAATAGCATTCTTGATGTACGTAACTCCAGAGGCGCTGATTTTAACATACTAAGAAATGGCCTACTAAAATGAAACATGTATGAAGAAATAAGAAAGGGAAGCAAATCAAACCGCAACTAGAGAAAATGGAAATAATAAGGCAGTCATAAGCTTCTAGCAAGACGAGGAAAAAGATAGAACAGGATATCAGTAAAAACACGATATTCTCTGAAGGTAAAGAAGGAAATTTGCCAGAGGAAAGTGAAGAAATATTAAATATATGGAAGGAATCCTTCCATAAAACACAAGAGAATAGGGAAAAACAGAAAATGCAAATAAACAATACATTGAGACTTACAAGAGGAATACCACCCACACACAAGAAAGTCAAAGTACCTGATCTAGCAAAAAAAAACAATAATAATGAATATTAAACGTGGTAAAAACCCCGGCGGGAAAAATAATAAAAAAGGGTGGGAAACAACACAACACAAGGAAATACAAACCCTAATAATAATTTTAAGAATTAAAGTACTAAATCAAAAAAAAAACCTAAAATAATGAAACAGTATAGCTAGACGTGATTTACAATATATTTCCTGTATGTATAAAACCAAGATTAACAGATAACACGGATAAAGATATAGAAGAAAACCAGGACAATTCAGAAACAAGAAACAGATTGATAATTGGTCAAATGCATACAGTTCGACACATACAAATGCGTTTCTATGGACAACGATTATATATAATCTATATTGACTATCAACAAGCGTATTACACAGTCAATCAAAAAATATGTATTCGAAGTTATGGAAGAGGTACAGATACCAACGAAAATCATCTAACTGATTAAAATGATACTTCGCCATACAACAACGTGAGAAAAGAAAACAAGGCCAAAAGAGAACTAATACATAATTACTAAAACTAGAACAAACAGCCAGAACTGTACGAATAAAAATTAATGAAACTAAAACCAAGTACAGAGAGATATTCAGAAGAAATGATGAAGAAGATAAGGAACAACATTTAGTTGTTTAAGTACAAGGCAGGATAGAATATAAACTGGAGGAAGCGCAAAATTTCACTTATTCTGGAACGCACAAAAAAATTCAGAAAACCGGTATACGGGCAACAGAGCTGTACACTTGCAAGATATGGAGTTTCAAGAAATGTGCTTAACAGCAAATTGAAATATGGAAAAGAAAAGTACTAAGAAGAATCCTAAAAGGAAAGAAAGCAAGCGATGAATGAAGAAGAACAAGGAATCAAGAATCATATAAAGCGTATAGAGAGGCAAATAACAAGTTTTACAATAAGCGGCTTCTTTCTAAATTGAGCGACATTTCTTAACAGTCTATGTTTGACAGTTGTAATTTTTTGACAACCGGCAAGTAAAAACCATGGGATTTAAGAAAATGGAATGATATACGCTGCAACAGCGCATATAAAACATGGAAATGCAAACATTTTGTAGAGAACTGTTATTTCGTCAACCAGAGACATAAATAATTGATTGTTGGCCACCTAGATCGTGCGATCTGCGACGGATATTTTTTCCTTTGGAGCTACGTGAAGGGCAAAGTCTACACCAATAATGCACAAACCATTCGACCCTTCAAAGACAATGTTTGAGTTGTTCGCGGAGAAAAACAGCAATTATGCGAAAACTTGATGCAGAACTTGCTGACAAGGATGGCCGTTTATCACAGAAACCGAAACAGCCATTAACCAAATCTGGTTAACTACGAATTGCAATAAAAATATCGACACTTTTTTAACAAAAAAATTATTTTTTTATTACTTTAAAATGGCCTCGTAAGTAGTGGAAAAACTTGTATAAAAAGGGTTAATAAAGAAGACAGGTTGAGATGGACTAGCACCAGACAGAACAGTAAGGAAGATCTTAGAAGAGAGAGACTAGAGAACAAAAGAAGGGAGAGATTTACAACATATGCATGCATTAAGCCCGAAAAGATCTAAAAATATTAAGGTTGCAAAACTTTTCTAACTTCAACGTATTAGACACCATTTCTTTTAAAATACTTTAAATATTACCTACTCCTTTTTAATAATACGAATGCGTATGGTGGGTAGGTAAACTTAAGTAACATGTTTTTGAAAAATTGCTTTCACAGAGCCATTATTGCATTTAAAAGTTAAGTTGAATCTGAAAATTAAAAATTAGGGAAAAAGTTGATCGCCATAATGTGAAAGCAGTTAAAGAACTACAAAAAAATGTTTAAAAACTTATATATGTTTACACATAAATTTTCTATGACACAAATAGAAATCTGCAAAAATAACATTATAACAATAAATGTTTCTTAATGTGTGATTTTCATTTCGAGTTACTCACACTTATAAGTACTTTATAACTTGCAATTCTCAAAAACATTCAGTTTTATAAATCTATTCTTAGTGCTGGAATGTAATATTTATTTTTATAAATGTCAAAGTACTATTATCTATACGAGAAAAATTAAATAGAGACTGGATCGGTTGATTTTTCTCTTCGTATTGGAGCTTATATAATATAATAATAATCGCAAAATGTTAGGTATTTTTTGCACAACTTTGCGTAGTAAACACGGTCCCAAGTTGCAATTTTAATTTTAAATTTTGAAGTAAAAGGTATTGCATATATATTTTTAACATTTCCCAATGAAACTTAAAACTTATCATATTGGGTATGAGAGTTTTTCTTAATTATGACAGTACGTCTACTGCATCATATCCGCCTTGCAAAAACTCGGCATTGAAAAGTTTTCGCGTCTCCTTCCAAAATTGATGTTTGAGAATAAATCAGAAAATTTAATGAATATTTTAATATTTACAAAATCCAACTTATAAATTATAAGAAAAACAAATACGACATCATTATCATAAGCAGAAAATATAAACTTGCTGAATTAGAACAATGAAAAATAAAAAAGTTTATGAACGCAAAACTGATTCAAAATGTTTATAGTTCTTGAGTATTCAGAGTTGCATTTATATATCGTGTGTATATAAAATACTATAGCAAAAGTTGTGCTTTTCGAATAAATTAGTTCACATTATGAAAAGCAACCAACACTTAATGTGCAGAGTGTTCAAAAATTAATAAATATAAAATACACTCAAGATCGAAGTATCTTTAGTTTGAAAAAAGACAAAATGCAAAATTGTTGTCGAGTAAAACAAGACAATTAAGGACTGTGTTAGTTTTCTTATTACTAAAACAATATTAAAAATTTGGAACTCCCTTGTTATTTTAAATGTTTAAAAATTTTGGACTCTGTGCATTACTAAATAGTATTTGCATAAGGCGAATCTTATTTTTTCGATAAAAATAGTTTATCTCCAAAGGGTTTTATCTAAATAGTTAAATAATAAAGTTCTTCCTCTCTTACACACAGTTGTGGATAATAACATTTTTAAAATGTTTAAACTCAAAAAATGTAGAATTGAAAGAAGTACCTTAAGAAGAGCCGATTTAAGTCCAGCCAATAAAACTAAATTGCACTGGAGAACTATGAAAGTTTCAATTACCCTATTTTCTACTTTAAATTCTAATACTTCATTCTATTAACTGCATTTTTTCTTTCCTCCGTCTTCTTTTACATTATATTATTATTTATCCGAAAATTAGTTTGAATAAAATATTTAGCTGTAATAAATTTCTACAACGTTTGATAAAAAAGTTTCCAAAATGTAAAAGTTGATAGTGTATTTTTTCAATAACCTTTTGCTATATGTACAGTACGATTAAAAATTATTTTCATTTAGTATGGCTATGGAATAGTTCCTCACTTAAAAATCAAATGTCAGGTTAGACATTTAACTATAAATGTAGTGGCATTCATAAATTGGGAACTATTCCATAGCAATACTAGATGAAAAAAATGGCTGATCATACTTTATATTAAATACATTAATCAAAACCAAAAGCTTTATATTTTTTAACTTTATATTTTATTTCGATTATGTAGACAATTTGTGAAAATTTATTTACATATGCTTTAAATCTCGCCATTTATCTTTTCTTCGACCATCTCTGGTAAAAAAAATAGTAACTTCAAACTGATTTTGAATTGTAAGTGTTTAAATTAACTACGAAATTTAGCTATTAGACAGTTATCAGAACTGTATTACTTGAAGTGCAAAAACTTAAAAGTACGGTAGCATTACAAATACAATAATAGGTGTGTAAATATGACTACTCATATTCAATAAATTTAGCAGGTATTATCTTCAATAACCTTTTCAAAAGGATATCCATTACTCTTTTAAGCTTTATCACACAACGAACGGAATAATTTGGCATATCAAATTGTATTTTAATGAGACATCTCTATTATGCAAAAGTTTAATGGCCAAAATGACTTTTGTTCTATTATAATAACAACAGAATCATCCACAGATATATCTGTTCAAGTTTCGTACGAACGTCAAAAAAAGTTGAAAACGTTGCTAATTTATGGGCGTGGAGCGAGGCTTCTTGTATTGTAATTTACCTTGGGAGCACTTACTAAGTGACTAAAGTATTTATAAACATTGCTATTTACTCATCCAAAAAGTCAAAGTATGCCTCGAGGGAGATTTTTGCTCGGAGCCACCTAAAGAATTGTTTCTGAATTCAAGTAAATCTGGACATGAATGACGACATCACCGGTGATGATCATCTTTGCGAATGGGGATTTTGCAAAAAGCTCTCCCTCTTTTGGTATATAAAAGCGGCGATAATCTTGAGGATGTAGTATACTTGTGTTCACATCAAGCAAACAATCAAGATGAAGACGGTGAGTGTTTTTACTTAGCCATTACTTGTAACTATTACCTCATCTACGATTCGTTGCCTTCGTCTGCTGCGTCGCATCCGTGTACAGTGTCGTGCAATATTTTGATTCTTGGAATGGACTGTTACACCAAGTGCTTTTAATACAGTGAAACTGCTGGATTATTATAAACATTGATTGCTTTAACTACTTATTAATTATCGATTATAAATACGTGCTGAGAAACTCATAAAATTCGACTTCTTGAGTCGTTAATACTATAATTATAAAAAATTATGTTAATTATAGTTTGTCGAGGCTAAATCCACAGCTAATAATTATCTCTGCCTTACAGATCATTGTTTTGATTCCTCTCCTAGCCCTCGCCCTCGCTCGTCCTCAGAAGGGAGGACCAGACGGCGACGCCACCATTCTGAAATACGAGAACGAGAACATTGGCATCGATGGTTACGATTTCGCCTTCGAGACCAGCAATGGCATCTCCCGTGAAGAATCAGCCAAACTTAACAACATGGGATCGGAAAACGAAGCCATCGAGATCCATGGACAATACTCGTACACCGGAGCTGATGGCAAGAAAGTCACCGTCACGTTCGTAGCCGACGAGAACGGTTTCAGACCCCAAACCTCCATCTCCTAAATTCCCAAAGGATACCCGACATTGATAACAATAATTAGGTAAATTGCAGTTTTGTCAGAAATATGTAAATTTTGTAAAGAATGTAAATAAAACATTGAACTACTTCTTAAACAGCATTTTATTCCGAATAGTAAGCAACAGTAGCGGTAGTGGGTAAGATCAGTTACTGGAACCGGTTCGGTTCAATTAACAAATTCGGCAAATGAGATCGCTGCAACAGGGTTAAATTAAAGCTGGTGTACATCAAGTTCATTGCTAATCGCAATGACCCTGGCAGTCGCGAGATCTTGCAAGAGCCGAGAGCTATTACACATTTTTAAAGGCCAATTACTTACCTTTATTTTCGTACAGGTCTGCGGGTACACAATGAGGAAATCCATAATATTTTACCAATTAACCTTTAAAGCAAAAATTTTTAAAATGGCGTATAAAGTGAGGAATTAATCACAGTATCATCTTCAATAACATCCCAAATTAGCAAAAAATTACTGCTTCATCCATTAGCTGTCAATTACTGCAACCTACGTCTAATTAATTTAGAAAACTCAAACAAATCCTCACTAGGAAGCTGGTGATAGTCAACGTAAAAGTGTTAATAGCTCTTATAATCTTTAAAACATCGTAAAAATGCACGGTTTTTAATTATAGCATCAACAGCATGAAAGCTATTCAGTCACTACATCAATAAAAAGTTTTAAGTAAAAATTAATTGCCACTTTAAATCCTACAGAAAATCTGCCGCAGAAGGTCAAATAAACAAATTCAATTAATTAACTGCAAACGACTAGATACTGCACTTATATGTCGCAGTTAAAATAAATATGTTGAAGTAAGAATTCTTTATTACTATAAAGATTACTAAATTTAATCCAAAAAAAATCTAGTAACCATATAGCAACTACAGTTATAATAACGGCGAACATGAAAATTGTACATAATTTATTATAAACAAATAGCTATTTCAACATTAAAGCTGTTGTACTACATGCATGACCTTCAATCTGCTTTTTACAATGAGACGAGTTATTATTTTTACATCACAATATAACTTCAAGACACGTGTTTTCATTTAATCAAAAAATAACAAAGAAAATTAATATTACATCGATTAATGTGATTCTACCTAACTGAAAATTTTATTCCTGCCTGGGCAATAACTAAGTTACCATTTATGTATATTTTACCATTAGGATTCATCTCCATCGCTGATAAATAAACATTGTTCTTTTCTCGTAACTGTTAAACAATAAACAAATATTCTCTATTAAAATGGCTATATAGTCAACCATTATGGTATAGGAATTTCTGATTAATTATCATCCGTTTGTGGTAAAAACAAAAATATAAAAAGTTGAAGCTGAAGAACCGGAAATGCCGCTGTTTTAAATGTAAATTTAATGCACTGACCTTTAATGTAAATAAACTTAGGGAATCCTGAGAAAAATTGAATCATGGAAAACATATTATCGGAGGTAGGAAATTAACCAGTAACCAGCATTAGACTTGCTCTCCACTGAAATAGAATCTGAAAAAAGTTAAGCTACTTTAGCATAAAACAACAGCAATAAAAGTAGTCCTTGACGTAAGTTTAGGAAACCTCAGGCTAACAACTCTTCTTCTTAAAATGCCAAACCTACAAAAACTTGCGATAAACGCAAATCTGAGTCGCTTTATTTTGTTACAGTTCTTCTTTTCAACTGGGCCGTGCTTTTGTCAACAACACAATGTTTAAAATATGATAAATATCTACCAATCGTCTTCTAATAATTTATTTAATAAAATTACTAATTTATTTTTTGTCTTGTTATTTACCGGTTAAGGTAATTTTTTGAAATTGATGACAGGAGAATAGTTTTAGAATTTAGGAACAAATTCCAAAATATTTTGGAATAAATTACAACGCTATAGAATAACTTTTAAAAAACAAAAAATAAAGTATTCTTACTCACTAAAGTGAAGTAGCAGAAATTTTAATTCAATGAAAGGTGTAGATGTAATGGACGTTGAATATTAAAAATGTATGAAAATTTTAAGCCGAATCCAACGTCTAATTTCACTTGTGTTCCTGCTTCCACAGATCATGTTACAGAAATAAGAATAAACTCTGATACTGTAAAGATTAAGTTGCATTCTCCATTTCTAGTTCACTATATTTATTACCCCTCAATCAATAGCTATTTATTGCAAAATGTGTTCGAAATTCTTGGAAAGTTGCTAATATATTACCAACAGCAAAAACCATAGAAATAAAGAATCTATAGTACTTGAGCACACTACCAATATTATTGAAGATATTGGGAAAGATCATTGATGCGCAGATTAGACGTAATTTACAAAATAACTTGTTGTTGAATTGTCAATCTGCTGTCAGTTGCTTTTCAGCTTTACTTAACGGTAACTGGTGACATATCGAGAGCAAGTGATGATGGTAATCTAACAGTGACCTGGCTCGACCTTTCCAATGCCATCGCTACTTTGCATCATCAAATATTATATGTAATTCAGCTCATGTGGTTTTTGAGAAATCTCTTTTAAACTTAATGAGACCTTAAGACAACACTGTGTGAAATAACAAACGATCCAATCTATATGTGACCAAATAGGGCGTCCATCAATGCTCCAACTTAGGTCCCTTACTGTTTACCATCTATATGACTTTAAATCACTGTCAGTGCAATCAATATGTGAATGATACCTTTACATCGTATTGAAATATTAAATTTCTAACAACATTCCATATCAGTTTATACTATTTTACATTTTATTCGTCATATTTATACTACAGTGGAATATTAATGGGTTTTATTCCCATTTAGAAGAATTAAATCTTTTAATGTCCACAGATGTGCCAACAATAATATGCTTACAAGAAACAAATTTTAATGACGATAGGGAATGTACAATTAACAAATACAACGTTTACCAAAAAAACACAACCGTAGCGGGAAAAACAAATGGTGGGGTTGCCACATATGTAAGCAGCAAATATAATTCAACTGCAATTTCCCTTACCACTGATCTGGAAGCAGTAGCAGTGTCTGTGCAGCTGTCTTTTAAAATTACTGTTTGTAATATATATCTATCGCGCAGAGACGACATAACTTTTGCAAAATTGAAGGGACTCATACAACAATTGCCCTCTCCGTGCTTGTTACTGGGAGACTTTAATGCATATAATGTAATCTGGGGATCTAAATATACTGATCCTAGAGGCAAAATTATCAATGATATACTAGACGACTCAAATCTAATACTATTAAACACAGGCAAAAAAACTAGATTTAACTCTTATAAGTTTTCGGTTATAGATCTAAGTTTATGCGATACTGTTCTAGCTCCACGGATGACCTGGAAAACTCTCCCGCAACTTTATGGAAGCGATCATTATTCCATTAAAATTGAAAATACATTAGAAGCTGAAATAGTAGAAACAAATCAATATACTACTTGGAATTTTTGCACTGCAAACTGGGAGCGGTATACCTATGAGATAGAACAAAATTTGAACACAAACATACCAGAAAGCCAAGATATAGATAACATGGTATAACATTTAACCTCGACCATGATTGCTGCAGCAAACTGTTCTATTCCAAAAAAAAAAAAAATACCACCAAAAAAGCACATACCAGTACCCTGGTGGAATAAAGAGTGCCAACAAGCAATAAGAGCAAGTAAACAAGCTTTTAATAAGTTAAAAAGATGTAATACCTTAGAAAATTTACTAAATTTTAGAAAACTTAGAGCTAAAGCTAGATTTGTTATTAAACAAAGTAAAAAAGAATCGTGGGAAAAATACACTTCTTTCATAAACAGCTCAACTCCTATGAGTGAAGTCTGGGACAAAGTTAGGAAGATAAAAGGAATTAATAAATCTCAAAAAATTGCACTTCTAAGTTATGAAAATGATATCATTAAATCAAAATCCGAAATAGTGGAGATACTGGCAGATTATTACAAGAGGCAATCCAGCAATGAGAACTATGCAAATGAACTTAGACTGTATAAAGAAGAGAAAGAAAGTGAACAGATAACTCCTTCTGCACTAAAATTGCAAAATATAATTCTTCCCATAAATGAAACAGAATTACATGATGCAATGAAAAACTGCAAAAATACTAGCCCTGGTCCAGACAATATTCCATATATATTTATCCAAAACCTACCAATTGCTGCCAGGAATTTTCTGTTAAATATCTATAACCAAATTTGGAACAAGCACAAATATCCTCAAAGTTGATCTGAAGCCATCATAATACCAGTTATTAAACCACACAAACCTCAAGATCAAATAACATCGTATAGGCCAATTTCTTTAACATGTACTATGTACAAATTACTAGAGAAGATCGTAAATCGAAGACTGATGTGGATACTGGAGAAAAACGACTTATTAAACGCAGTGCAAAGTGGTTTCCGTAAAGCTCTATCAACCAATGACAATATCATTAATCTAGAAACAGAGATACGGGAAGCCTTCGCAAATAATCAAAAACTTATTGGGATATCCTTTGACATTGAAAAGGCATTTGATATGACTTGGCGACATGGAATAATAACAAAATTATCATCTCTGGGTTTTCATGGCAATATATTGACCTATATCCAAATTTTTTTGCAAAATAGAACTTTTCGTATTAAATCAAATAGTGTAATGTCAAGCAAAATGATTTTATAGAATTGAACAACACAAGGATCAATTATTAGTTCGACCTTGTTTTTGCTAGCAATAAATGATATTACTAAAGAAATAACACTTCCAGTCAAAGTGAGTTTATTTGCAGATGACCTAGCAATATATGTAAAAGGTAAACATGTAAGCTCCATCCAAAAATTGCTACAAAACTCTATAACAAAAATAGAAAGCTGGTCGAAAGCCACCGGATTTAAATTTTCAGCTGAAAAAACGAAATGCATACTGTTTTCGAAACAATCTCCAAATGTTAAACCAGACTTAAAGTTAAATGGAGAAAACTTACAATATGTAGATTGGAAAACCTACTTAAATCATCTAAAACTCTCTTGCACAAAAGGATTAGGATTACTTAAAACCTTGGCTAAACATCAATGGGGAGCCGATACAAATAAACTCCTACATATCTACAGAAGCTTGATCAGATCCAAAATTGATTATGGGTTAGTCGCATATTCAGGTTGCAGGAAGACCTACCGCAAAATAATATACAAAATTCAAAATTCTGCATTGAGAGTCATTACTGGGGCATATCGGACAAGCCCGATAAAGAGTCTCTATGGTCTGACACAAGAATTGCCACTAGACTTACGAACTAAATTACTATCTCTCTCTTATGCAACCACCGTTTTAGCAAATATTAAAAATCCAGCATATAAAAGTACTTTTACACGCCGTTACAGTGCAATATTCAAATCGCAGACAAATATACAACTGCGATTTTATGAGCGAATAAATACTTATCTCACTGAAATCAAATATAAATATCCTACTGTTCTCCCTCTCCAAAACATAAACAATCCACCATTGACTATAAAAATTCCAAATATAAACTATACCCTCACCGAACTTCACAAAAACAAAACCCACCCCTTGATCATACGCAAGGCCTTCTACCAACTCCAAGAACAGTATATAAGTTCAACGTTTCTATATACTGATGCATCAAAATCCGGTGTAAAAGTTGGAGCTGCAGTGATAACTCCCAATCAAGAGTACCGCTATCGCCTACCTGAAATATGCAGCATCTACCCTGGAGAGCTATATGCAATATTACAAGCCTTGGTGTATACTAAAAATCACCCAGGATCATCATACGTCATTTGTACTAACTCGTTGAGTTCATTACAAACCCTACAACAATACTACCTTACAAATCCAATAGCTCAAGAAATAAAAAACCAGTTATCCCAGCTAGATTCACAGGGGAATGAAATCACATTTGTCTATATACCATCCCATGTAGGTATTTTAGGCAATGAAAAGGCGGATAAAGCAGCGCGGGAAGCCACTACAACATCAGAGCCAATTCCAGCACTTGATGTTTACATAAGTACTGATGTTAAAAATTACATCAAACAAAAAGTGCACCAAATCTGGCAAAACGAATGGGATCAGAGTGCAACAAAGCTCAAGTAAATTATGCCTAACATAAATCACACTCTGATACTACCGGAAGACAGAAAAACACAGGTTATAGCCACACGGATCCGAATAGGTCATACAAGATACACCCACAGTTACCTCCTTGCAAAAGAACCACAACCTACATGTGATGTACGCGGGCAATTTATTATTTATTGTCCCTAACATAGTTGGCATTGACTGACAAATAAAAAATTGTTATCATTCGAAGTATCATTTATTGACGTTAGTGTATGTAAAATAGTGTTAATTTATCTCTCCACATATACAAAATATTAATTCAAGACTCGTGAGGTGTTTGTAATTTTGTTAAAATTGATATAATTGAAAAAAGAGCTGTGATAAGATACCTCTATAAAAAAGGCGTATTGCCGCAAGAAATCTATACAGATATGACAGAATTATTGGGCGACTCTGCGCCTTCATATGATGTGATTAAAAATTTCTCAAAAAACTGTGGTTGCAGAAGATTATATTAATTTGGTCCATGATATGGTACTGAATGAAGAGTTACAGTCAGATTTATAGCGGAGACATGTAGCATTTCCGTTGGGAGCGTTGAGAACATTTTGCACGGTGAATTGGGTCTCAAAAACGTCTCAGCACGTTGAGTACCAAAGGCAGATCGGCAGATCAAAAACGCATCCGCCGAATTACCGCAGAGACAAATTTGGCGATCATTATCCGAGACCCCGATAAATGTTTGGAAAAATTTATTACGTTGGATGAGATTTGGGTTCATCACTTTGACCCAGAGTCAAAACACCAAAGCATGGAGTGGCGGCATAAGGGTTCTCCACCTCCCCGAAAATTTCGTGTTGTTTCGTCTGGAGACAAAATTATAGTAACCATATTTTGGGATTTTGAAGGAGTTATTTTTGTATATTATGTACCACGTGGGCACGCAATAACAGGTGAATATTACGCAGTTAGTTCTAAAAGTTCGTGACGCAATTAAGGAAAAGAGAAGAGAGAATTGAGACAAGGTGTGCTCTTCCATCGAGGCAACGTTTCAGCTCACAAGGCTGTATTTCAATGACTGCCATTCACAATGCCGGCTTTGAATTTTTTGAACACTCGCTTTATTCTTCAGATCTGGCCCCCAGTGACTACTACCTATTCCCAAAATTAAAAGAATATCTTCGGGAAATCAATTTTTCAGATGACGAAGAAGTAATGACGGCGGTAAATGAGTGCTTGGCGGAACAAAACACAGATTTGGATCGAAGCACTTCAGCACCGTTATACAAAATGTATTAACCTTTCAGGCGACTATGTAGAAAAATAAAATTGTTTAATTCTTCTCAGGCGTTTGCTTCTATGTTAGGGACTATAATTAGTGAACCGCCATCGTATGTCAACTTCCGGATACCATCAAACATATCATTATAAAATGTCCAAAACACGCACAACAACGAACAAGATATAATATCCCTAACAATGTGTTGGAAGCACTTGGTGGAAACCTAGAAAACCTACAACGAACTATAACTTTCCTAAAATACATAAATGTATATAATAAATTGTAAATAAAACTGTACAAATTCGCTAATGACCCATAAGTGGTCGATGCGACATCACCAAATAATTAAAAAAAAGATCTCTCTTCACAACGATTTTTAACGTTTTTTTATTATTATTTTTAAGATTTGGATTATAAACAGTTGTTACAATATCTTTGATTTCACCTTATGTACAAAACAAAAGTTGATCATTTCCTGTAAAACCAGAAGTGAAACTGGCATATATTGAGAGCGGGTGTTGATGGTTGCGGTGTCCCGATAAACTTGGTTCAGAATATAATTCATACGTCACTTGACACCATTTGGTCCAATAGAAACTAAAAGTTCACTTGGTTACAAAGCTATCACAGAAATGGTAAGCTTATTTTAGTCTGTAGCACACATTGTTTATAATTCATTATATTTTCTTGGAAATATAACGCATGTTATGTTTTATAAACCAGCATATCATTCGTGAAACCGAAGCGACACATTCAACTTGCCCTTCGGACTCGTTAAATCTGTAGCTCGGTTTCACTGATAGATATCATGGATAATAAATCAATGCACTTTTTATATTAATACTGATACCTTTCCCTATCTCCTCAAATAATTGAGATATTCGCTTGGAACACCTTTAGTGTTACACCTTATATAATGAATTGCCTTATAGATGGAAATGTTTGCTTATACGATCATCAAATTAAAAAAAAAATGAATTGGTTGAAGTCTTGAGTGGATAAGTTAGATGATTCCTGTAAAAATTTATTATTTTTACTATAATTATCTTGTTTGTCATGCATAGTATGTTGTATTAATGTGTTAAATGATTAATTTCATTTCTTTTCATTGAGTAGTAAGTTTTTGTTAGCTGGATATGTTTATACTTCTAACTGTAGCTGTGTATAGTCTCAAGAACCTAGCAGTGGTGAGGTAGAGCAAGGATTTCTAGGTGTACGAACTTATATATTATTCGCTGATGTTCAAAATAAAATGGTTGAATGCTCCTTTCTTACTATTTTATTGAACTGCAATATTATTTAAGCTAACTCTCGGCAAACACAAAACTGCTTATCTCAGGTTGGGTTCAGAATTTCACTATATTCACAAGTTCATTTTAGATTATTCGTCCTTGAGTAGCTCATATACGCGGTTCTGGTAGATAAAATTTACAATCTATCAGATGACACCAAAACTTCACCAGTGCAACAGCGATCAATTAAATGTTTTTTTTTTAAATTGTGAAATTAAAAAGGAATCGTCAGGTAATTTCATTCAATTATCGCTTGGCAACAAAAACTCTACATTATTGTTACATGAATGACGTAGATAGGACGCCATCTATTCACTTGTTTCTGCTGCATGGAAATCCGCCAATTTCACAAAATTTTATAGCGTTATGCAATTTTTGGATTATTACGGAGTAGCTGGACCCTTGGATATGTGATAGGCCTCTTCAGCAAAGTTTAATCTCGTATTTCATTAAGTTTCCCGAATCCTGACGCTCAAATTTACAGATAGTTCCTACCTCGTACAGATGTCAAAACTTGGCACGAAGATGATCGGAGATAACGCTGCTGGAATTTCTCTGCTGTAAACGCTCCCCTGGCTGCAAACTTTCACTCAGGATGCTCCTGCAGAGTCTGCTGATGTGATGCAATGCAGACCTCTGGCTTCAGCTGCTTAATTGTGCCTGAATCGAAGTTCTCAAATTCCATCAGAGATGAGATTGTAAAAATATCTAATTTTATCGTGGCGGAAACTGCCACAAACACTTCCACAGCCGGGTAACAATGCGTATAATAAAATGCAACACTTTCAAAACTGGTAAACACTTTTATTCTTGTAAAAAAATTAATTCTAAGGGAGTACAATTTTGCTCAAACTGTTTTAATTTATTTTTTCAATTGTTCCTCTTATTTTTACAAAAACGCATCGCATTGCTATGTTACTGCAAAAATTTTTGTTAATTAGAAATTAGTTTTGATAGCAAAATACATAAATGGAGTAAAATTTAATTACATAAATCTTAACTTAACATATTCTTAAATCTAAAAAAAAAATTCTTTTGCTTATAACTATCATTGTTCCTTCTGTTGCGCACACAAATGTTTTAAAATCACTGCTCTGTATTTTCAGTTTGTCTTATTAATGCACTGTTCAAATTTACACACGTTGCTCGCTTTCTTTCTTTTCTATTGCCTAATTTAGCTATTGCTCTTTGCAAATTTTCTATTATCCTTTATTCCGATCTCATTTACCTTTCAGATTGCTTGCCATTCACTGACCTGTACTTTTATTAATAATTACGCTCATTTCGTCTACACATAACAAACTTTGTGTGTCAATTAATTTGGTTTGGCTTGGCGTTAAATATGCACAAACCTATTTCATTTATCTTATTGCTTTATTCAAACTCTCTGAAATATGCTTTTTTTATGCGTGCATTTATGCGTTGAATTACTACTTCTCGCATCTCATTACCAATGCATTTAATACTTTTATTATTGTTTCAAATTGCATTTTCATAAAATATCTTAACTCTGTGCGTTATTGACTTGGTTAAATATTTTGCACCGCAAAGAGAGCCAAGTTGTAGGCTTAAAACCATCTCAATACATTGATGTTTTTCTATGCTAATCTCTTTTTTCCCATGCGAGTTTTTGAAATGCATACTTCAACATTAAAGTGTTTATAAGATGTAGTGTTCACACCTCTTTGTATTGGAAACTAAATAGTCTGTGATATTTACGCTTTTCATTGAGTTCCTGTATGTGTTGTAGATACGGCGAATATATTTATAATCTATACGGCATTAATCGAGAGCCGCTACAATAGCTTTTGTTTCGATTGTATCGAAGGCCTTTTGAAATCTACAAATACAATTGACGGAGATTTGTTGTATTCGATAGCCTTCTCTATTAGCACTTTAGCTGTTAACATGTGGTCATTTATGGCATTTGCTCCGTTAGCTGTTGGTCCAGTTTCCATTGTAATGTGTTGTTGGTTTTTCTGGTGAACATTTTGTGAAGGTACAACAGTAAGGATATCGGACGATAACTTTAGAAATCAGTTTTATTAACTTTTTTGTGGATCAGCATCCTCAATGCATTATTCAATTTTCTTGGTATTTCGCTGTGTGATAGGTATAGGTTAAAATGAATGTTTTTCGTAAAGATTTTTCCTCCTGATTGCACTTCTTCAATTAATATTTCTTCTTCCCCAGGAGATCTATTTCTTTCTATTTTTGTAGAGAATTTTCTATTTTAGCTATCGTTATATAAGGTAGAGTTTGTAGAAATCTTCCACCCTATGTAGCAAGATTCCTCTGTTAGTTACAATTTCTCCTCCGTCGTTTTTGAGTTTCAGAATTTCATTCTTCCATTGACTTAACTTTCTTCTAAAAATGTTTAGGCCTTTGTTCTTCTTTATTGCTTCTTTTATAATATCTGTGTTATAGTTTCGTCGTCAATGTAATACTCCTCCTCGTAGTCGTGTTCGAACCGCTCATGCCAACAAAATCTACTCCATACCAACATCATGTCGAAGTATTAATAAGGATCTTGCACCCATCTTGTTCTATTTCTTTATCAAATATAATTGTTTATCCTGAGACACTGAATGCGAAGTCGCCGATAAACTTATCTGTAGTAGTAAATTAAGAGAAGCTTGGACGGCACCATAATATTTGAAAACATTTAGTTAAAATATCAACTTAAGAATAACACTATTCATGTCCGTAACCATGAATCACACAATAATTAGTTCTCTACAAAAGAGCCATTTGAAGTTTATGGACATGTGTTTAGCGTTAAACTCGTTATTTTGGTGTATTCTTTAATAATGGTTTAATAATATTGAATAGTTACACGATATAAATATAACCAATTATTAATTTGATCAATTTTCAATTTTTTGAGAAATATAGCTTTTAATATTTAAAATAAATCCAAGACCAATGTAATGGTCTGCGAAAAGAATTACAGAGGAAATATAAATATAAGGATAGAAAATACAATTATAGAAGAAGTAGACAAGTTCCCCTACCTAGGCAGTACAATATTCCGCGATGGGCGAAGCATATATGACAAAACATAAAATGTAGAATACAATAGGCAAAAAAGGCCTTCTTTGACAAGACGAACTTACTAACATCATACAGCATCTAAAAAAAGCAAAAACAATTCATGAAAACATATATCTGGAGCGTGGCACTATATGTACGTGAAGCATGGACCGTGGGAAAACCTGAAAAGAGAAGATTAGAAGCATTCGAATATGGTGCTATAAAAGAATGATAAAAATTAACTGGATCGATAGAACAACAAACGACGAAGTTTTTCGAAGGGCTGAAGAAAAAAGACGATTGTGGAAAAACGTAAAGAAGATGCGAGATTAGCTGATAGGGCACCTACTTAGACGAGATGGATTAATAAAGACCATAACAGAAGGAGAAATATGAGTTAGAAGTGCTCGAGGAAGGCCGCGTCTTCAGTATATCAAACAAATTATGGAAGATGCGGAGTGTAACACTTATGAAGAGCTTAAAAGAAAGGCAATGAACCGCCAAGAATGGTTAGCTGCGACAAACCAGCCTACGGGCTGAAGACTTAATGGTTGGATATTTACATTTAGGAACTTCAAAGAAATTTTACAATACCATTAATTTAGTAGTGTAACCTAATGATATACATAGCAGGAACTCAAGACCAGAGAGTATTTAATTCCTGTGGAACTAATTTAACTCTCAACAAATCTCGTTGTTTCACTAAACCTAACTGGTATCGAGCAGTGTTTTGGCACCGTAAACTCAATAATTTTTTTTTACATTTATAAGTATCATATGTACATATTTATTTATTTATAGTATCTTTCATTCATAAAGTTCTATATTCTAATTGGAAAACAAATATTTTTCTAGGAAAAAAATTAAACTTGAATTTTCTCTAGGCGTTACAAGAATCCACACAAATTTACAACTCCTGTTACAAAATTAAATAAAATATACATTCTCACACAAAACAGTGTTCATTGCAATCCTCCTTTAGAGGGTTTATTTCTAATTTCTGTATTAAAATAGACTACTTCTTTTCAATAAAAAAACTAAATAAACATCTTTGTCAGTCAATTTGGGCAGTTCATCTCTTTTAGTAAGAATTGGCATTTCAAAGTTTTTGTGTAATATATATTACTATACAGTAACATAATATTAATAATAATCAATCTCTCTCAGCTGTTATGATTTACCAGTCTAAGACTGAGAATTTAAATTTAAACCGTAATAATAATTATACTTAAATTAGCAACAATAGTCAGAAAATTATTAGAGCAGCAATTAATAGACGACCATATGACTTTGTAACGGCCCGTCTCACATCATCAACAAACCACGAAATGTGAAAAATAACATAATAATCTTGGTTATAGTAATAATAACAATAATTATAACAATTTAATTAACTGTAATAACACAATCATCTCATGCCTTTGACTACAGAATTAGGTGTAAAGCCGAGAGAAGAAAACAACAAAATATTATTAATAATAACATTGCCGATTTTTCTAGTATCATGTCAGGACAACAAGTTGTACGAATTTACAGCTATTAGAGTATTTTTCTAAAATTACGACCACACTTGTATATAACTTTTTCATCTTATTCCGCTTGTTAAGTCAAGCTTATCGAATTCCATGCAAGTAGTTAATGGCTTACGGCGTATCCAACTGGGTACGCCGCCATAGAATTTGTAAGGCAAACGCTTTTCTAGAATATTCCTCGAGCTGAATCGCTCATGAGTGGAGGCGAGTTCGCAAGCTTGCAGTCGCCTCGTCGATGTTTGCAGGTGTTTCGTGAGAGAGACAAACACGCTTCCCCCCATCCCGTTTTGGCAGCGTTTGAGCTGCGTGGCGTGTTGTTTTGTCAGTGAGGTGTTGGCTTCAGGCACGAGAAGGCATTGAGTCGAGTTCTGGAGATGCGCAGCCAGCGGCGTCGTCCCCTTCGAGGTGGCGTCCGCTAGGCGCTTGCGAGGTGGTTTTTCCTGCGATTAATATTTAATGCGTTCCGTTATGTGGGAGTGTGTTCGTAAGCTTGAAGAGAGTCGAGCGCACAGTGGTGGTTCCTCCGTCAAGTGCCAGGCGCTTCTCCTGTTATGAGCCGTCTTGCCATAAACCCCTTATTTGAATGTGGGATTAATTCCATAGCGTTTACCTCTGGTCGAGTCTTACGTGCGAGTCTGGTCGCATCTGATCGCATCATTGATTTCTATTTGGGATCCATGAGGGACAGCACAATCTTCGCCCCCGCTTCGAGCTTTTTAGGGCTCTCCGCTTCATATCGCCGACTTTGGGACGCAAATCGCTGGCTGAACACCGTTACGGCCACCACAGATGAAGCTATGTGAGAAGTATTGTACTAGTCGTAAGTATCCCGTGTTAATCATTAGTGTGTGCTAACTAACCTTTGTTATATCACCCTTTGCGCGTTAAGCATTGCGAATATAATTTCAATGTACAGGGCCCTATACGAGCGCATCATATTTGCGTACCATTTATCTTAGTGCATTAAGTAACGGTTGTATTAACACCCCCCAATATTTGTGTACCGTATTTGTGTACCTCATTTGTGTACCGTATGTGTTTCAAGAACAATAGACGTACTTGTCAAACGCTTCTTCAATTTTTTTTCTTTTTGTTGCATGTTGGTTTTCAGAGTAAGCAATCTGTAGTATCATTGCCCGATTGGCGGCTGGTGTAAGATTGGTGTAAAGCGGATCCTGAACAAATTTGTGAGCGTCAAGGTAGGTTCGAGGGCTCCAGCTGCAGTTTCCAAGGAGTCCCAAGGTTGCACCCATACTCTACTCCGTTTAGCTTTCGGGGTTCAGTCAGACGTGGGTTCAAACTCCAAATACCGTGGCGCCTTATTATTTTGTAACATCCTTTATATGTCGTCACACCTGTCCCTACGGTGTCCTGTTCGTAGGACCACACCCATCTCTCTGAGCTTATTCAGCCGTGGCTATCTGTTCTCGAGAATCCTAGGGCAAGTAGAGTCGTGGATTCTGGATTAAAAAATGGAGGATGAGTTACCTCACACGCACTTAGGCCGCATTAAGTGGGCCCATTGTGCTACCTCCCAGCAGCTCTCCAAGTTGGATATCACTCAAGCCATCCAATCCTTTGAATGTACTTAAGGACAACCGCAACTGGAGTGTTGCTAATTCTGACCATATCGGGCCAGAAGTCCCCCAACATGGATCCTCTGACTCTTGCGAGAGCTGGACAGTGGCACAGAACGTGTTCTGCTGTCTCGTTATCCTCGTTGCATCCGCGACAGTTTGGGCTATCCACTAGTCCTATCCTGTGCATATGTTTGTTTAGAGTGCAGTGTCCAGGTAGGACACCCACGACTAGTCGAAGGTTTCTCCGGGACAGTTGCAAGCAATATTTGGCTGTCTTTGGCGAGGGGGCTGTAATAGCAGCTCTTTCTTGCCGGCAGCTTTGCATGTTAACCCATCTTCGTATGAAGCTGTTTAAGGTTTCTTGATATAGCATAGAGCTTAATATTGTCAGGGATATAGGGATTACAGGTTGTGGCCCCCAGAGAGGTTGTCCGGAAGCCAGTCTCGCAGTCTCATCAGCCTCCTTATTGCCGTAGTTACCGTCATGTCCTTTCACCCATACAAGGAAAACGACATTATTCTTTGAGATATCCTCAAGAGCTTCACGGTACTGCAGTACCACACCTAAGGTAATTTTGCAACTGCCCAGGGCTAGTAAAGCGGCTCTACTGTCACTGAAGATACCAATACATTGATTCTCGATGTTCCTTTCAAGAATTGCTTTTGCACCATGCATTATTCCAATTACTTCCGCTTGGAAGACAGTGGCTATTTTGCCTAGTGGTATCCTTTGGCGGAGGTTCAGATCGTCAGAGAAAACTCAGGCACCCGTTCCATGCTTTGTTTTAGATCCATCAGTAAAGATGGATATATCTATATGCTGGGTAAACCCGGCATTTTCTGTTGAAGGCATATTGTAGAGGGAGGTAGTCTACTATAGCGTCCAGAAGAGGGATCTTGTCGACGGCCTCATTCAGGATGCGGGTATGCCTGCCTCCCCTGCTTGCTGTGTGCCACAGCCCTTTGTAGCGCAGCCTCAAGGCGGTCCTTACGGCTACTTTCTCCACAAAAAGATCAAGTGGTGGAAGGAAGGCATAAGGCCACCTCTAAAGCGGCTGTAGGGGTTGAGCGTATAGCACCTGTAGAACTAAAACAGGCAAGGCGTTGCACATGTCCTAGTTTACTTGCTGCCGTAGCCTGCTGACCCTGGGCCACCAGACAAGTGCTCCATAACATAGCATGGGCCTTATCACAGCAGTATACAGCCACAAGGTAATTCAAGGGGAGAGTCCCCAGGATTTACCCAAAGCGCGGCGACACTGCCAGAATGCCATGCATGCTTTTTCAGTTTTAACTTTTAAATGTTTCTCCCACTTCAGCTGTCTGTCAAAAATAACTCCCAAGTATTTGACATTGTCTGAAAAGCTGAGAGAAGTGTTGAATAGGAGAGGTCTACGTAAAGGTCCCACCTTCCTTTTATTTGTGAAAAGTACCATTTCTGTCTTTGAAGGATTGACAGAGAGTGACTGTTCATTACACCATGTTTCTGTTATTCGAAGAGCTGTCTGCATCAAGTTAGAGAGCGTGCCCTCGAACTTGCCAGTAATGAGGACGACGATGTCATCCGCATATCCAGTAGTATAGAATCCAGCATCATTGAGTGTGCTTAGAAGGCTGTCTACCACTGTATTCCACAGTAGTGGGGACAGAACCCCCCCCCCCTTGCGAACAGCCCTTCGTCACAACACCTCTAATGGAGTTGTCTCCTATATTAAATTGTACTGCTCTCATCATAAGCATGTGTTTTATCCACTCACAGAGAGTGGGTGCCACACCATGCCTGCGTAAGGCAGAGTTAATGCTCTCAAAGGAAGCCTTGTCAAAGGCTCCTTCAATATCAATGAAAACTCCCAGAGTGGACATTTTATTGTCTAGCGATCTCTCAATACGGTTCACTACCGCATGTAGCGCCGATTCAGTAGATCTCCCTGAGATATAGGCGTGTTGGTTCGGGTGCAATGGGTGTAAAGCCAGCACCCTTTCCTGTATTTCTCTGTCACAAAGTCTCTCAAGCGTCTTTAGTAAGAAGGCTGTAAGACTAATGGGACGATATGATTTGGCCTGGGTATAATCCATACGCCCTGGTTTAGGTATAAAAACTACCTTCACTTCTCTCCAGCTCTCCGGTATATATCAAAAAGCGACACATGCCCGGTAGATGAGTACCAGGTGAACAAGCATCAGGTCCAGTCCCCATTGTAGCAGGGCTGGAAAGATACCGTCCACTCCTGGCGACTTGAGGGGGAGAAAGGAGTTTATAGCCCAGGTTACTTTGTCACCCCGTACGACCTGGTTTGCCACATTCCAATCCTCATCTGAGGGAGGTGGGATATTGGGTTTTGGCCATACATTGTCAGGGGTGACAATACAGCCTGGAAAATGTGTTTGAATTAGCACTTCCGCTGTCTCTTCGGGTTTGGTTGTAAAAGAACCATCCCCTCGCCTGAGACAGCCTGGCTGTTGGTTTGGATCCTTAAAAAGGATCTTCTTCAACCGAGCCGCGGAGGCAGTGGACTCTATGGAACTACAAAACGTTTTCCAAGAGTCTCTCTGTCTCTGGCGAATTTCTTTTTTGTATAATCGTTTTTGGTCTTTATAGGCCTCCCAGTCACTAGTAATTCTAGTTCATTTTGCTTTGTTAAAGAGTTTGCCCAATGTTGATTTTATCCTGTCGAGTTTCGGACACCACCATGAGGTTGTGCGACTCGCCTTGGATGTCTTCAAGGGGCATGACGATTCGTAAGATTGTAGGATCGAGTTCTGCAGGTTATCCACACTGATTTGCAAGTCCTCTACCTGATCAATCTTTTCTGGGAAAACCGAATTCACCAGGTGAACTTCCAGATCTGTCTTGTAAGATAGTCTGTCAGTCCGCCTAGTCTTTCGATATTGTTTTGGTTGAGCTATAGTTCCAGATAATTTGAAACAAAGCCATCTGTGGTCTGACATAGACACAACAGGTGATACCTGCCAGCCCACAATATTATTGGAAATATCTGAAGAGGCCAGAGTGACATCTATCACGGTCTGGCTACGTGTTGTGACAAAAGTTGGTTCACACCCACGGTTCAGTATTTCTAGATTTGTACTTATTAGGTACTCGAGTAAGAACCTACCTCGGGTGTTAATGCCACTGCTACCCCACGAAACGTGGTGAGCATTTGCATAACAGCCAATAATTAGGTTTTTGTTGTTCCTCTCGCAGTAGTTCACCAATTCGATCAACTCCGGGCTAGGTGGAGGGTCAACTGAGTCACTGGGGAGGTATACCGATGCGAAAATGACATCTTCCTTTCCTCCGTTTATACTACAGCTCATCTGTATCGCCGTAATATCACGCGTACAGAGGTGTGGCAAAGCAAAGACTTGTAAATGCTTGGGACAGTAGATGCACGTCCTTGGTCTCTCATGGGTGCTATCTGTAAAAACAGTGTCATTACGATTAATTAATCCACAGATCTTAGATTTTACAATCCAAGGCTCTTGTATTAATGCAACAGTGTCCTGCTGGCTGTCAAGCTGTCTGCGTAGAGTAACAGCAGCCTCTCGACAGTGTTGCAGGTTAATTTGTATGATGTTTAGTCCAGGTTGGGAGGACATGAGGTCGACAATAAATTATTCGACCTCGGTGTCCGACCCGGACCCTAAAAGCATACTCATCAGCTCCCTCTCCTCCTCAAGAGCATCCATGGAAGTGGGGAGTTGTGAGGCTTCTACTTCGGATGGCTGCTGTGATAGCAGCCCCTCTCCTACTGGTGATGGAGGGGTATCCGAGGACGCACCCTGCTCTGCAACAGAAAGGGGTTTAGGGGTATCCGTAGACGCGCCCTGCCTTGAGGGGTTGGAGTCTGGAACTGCATCTCCAGGCCTCTCAATTTTTAATTTTAGAGTTGTAAACTGATAGTGCAGTTTACTACCTCTACTTTTGATTGCTGTTTCAGCCTCCTGGTTTAGCCCAAAAACTAGGAGTCTGCCAACGGGCTCCTCCTTTTCGGCTGTGTGGAAGAGGGGCCAGTCCAGAACACCTATCCCGGGGTTCTGCACTGCCAGTCGGCAAATAACAGTTTCCGTAGGTTCAGGTTTTCCTGGATTCCACAGAGCTGCCTTCGCCAGCCTGGGCAGCCGATCCACCTGGACGACATTGAGACGGGCGCCCTCCCATAAAGTGGGCAGGTTTGACACTGCCTCTGTTAGCCACTTCAGGGTCTGGTCATCCTCGCAGGTGATTCTAAGAATCTCCCCGGAGTACTGCCAGCCCTTGAAAGTGGGTGGAATTTGGCCTTCGGCTAGGGCGAACATGTGGTTGTCCAGAGCCACTAGCAATTGAGATTTTATTAGGTCCGCTTGGACCTGGGTGATCTTGCCGAGGGGGGTCCTTAGATCCACGATGGCCACGCGGAGGTACCTCGTAATGGCCTCTTTGTAACCACCTACCCTTGCAGTTACTTTTTGGTCTGGCTTGACCTTCTTTTTTGGATTAGAGGTGGAGGGTGTGCTTCCATCCGATCTAATTCTTTTGCTTGTGGAAGGTGTAGGCCTACCGGAACCAACCGCCTTGGGGCTAGCTCTGGGAGCCAGTCCCTTGGTAGTGGTTTAGGATGACCCACGTCCCTTTCCACTTCTGTCTTTTCTTTGGCCTGAACCTGCCACCTTAGGGTTAGCTTCGGGAGCCAGCCCTTGGGTGGAGGTAGAGGCCGTAGCGCTGGAGTTCTCTGCCATTAAGCGAGCCTTCCTCCTGCGCTTCTGTTCGGAGCCAGAAATTCTCTTCCTCTTTGGAAGAGTCTGTTGCTCCTCTTCTGTTTTTTGCAGCTGCTGCTGCTGCTGCTGTTGTATTTCTACTTGAGGGGTATCCGAAGACGCGCCCTGTGTGGTTTCTTTAATCTCATCATCATTCATGCTGAAAGAAAAAGTTTCATCTCCCTAGCTCCCCACCCACCACTGAGCCCAACAAGGGGACGCCGAACTTCGACGCCAAGGATACTAAGGAGATATAGCTCCCAGAGATGAGTTGCACACGAGCAGGCACCTTTACACGAGCCCCAGGGTATCAGAAACCGGAACCCCTAGGGACCTTAAGGATCCACTGCATGCACCTTCACCCCCAAAGAGCTCACCCTTCCGGCGGTCTGACCCGACGGAACAGCCGATTGATCGAGGTGGGTTAGTTTCAACCTCCCGTCTAAGTGAAATCAGGACCAAAGAGATGTGTTACTGCACTCCAGGAAACCAAACCGTCCCAGAGGCAGCTCAATCCCCAGGATCCCTTCATTCAACCGACACGGGTCGCCTCACACGGCACAAACACGAAGGTAACCTAAGACCCTGTGAAATCCATTGAGCGGTCACAACTCAATGAAGAGGGGGGATGGTCCGCGGTGGCAGCTTTCGTTCCATCACACAGGAGTTTAGGCCCGGGATATCGCTACTAGCTAACCACTAACCTTGGTCCGGAGGACCTCGGCCGTTCTCCTATCCGCCACCTGGAGACGCGCTCGGTAGGTGTCCCAACCCCCGAGAAGTGGTGACGTTTACCAGACTTAACAAGTTTGGTGGCACCCTCGTACTCCGAGGTGTCGTAAAAACAGATTTATACCGTAACAATCACTTTCGCTGCTATCACCCAAGTTAGTAGCAGGCTTAGATAACGAGGCATATCGACCATAACGACAAGAGAAAAAAGCAACGTAACTGGTATAGTGGGGTTGTTGGACACTCCACGGCACTTTAACAATGACAGTACATTTTTTCAAAGAACTTTTTACACTGGTGTCTAGACCTTTCTAAGTTAGTAAAATACCCGAAAGGAAAAAGTTGCTATTAAATTCTAGATACATAATTTGTATAAAAGTCGAGTTGTTGAGGTGTTGAAATACTAGTTGAGGATTAATACTAAGGCGAACTGAATTTTTTCTAGAACATAGTAAACAGAATGGTATGTGCCCAAATTATAATAATGTCTTGAGTGGACATAATACATTGAAGCTTGTAAAATGTAGAATATTAAATGTGGTCTTAATACAATCGTGTTATATTGAATGAAATGAATTAGAAAGTGTATTAACTGGACTTACTACTGATAAACATTTCTTAAATCAATCGGCTGCAAGATATTATTAGACATAATGCAGTACGGTCCGAGACACCAGGTGAGCTTAATACAGTTTGTAAATAGTATCTCAGCTACGTCCAAAGCTAATACATAATACTCATCGCCACTATCAAGAGCTGCAAACTTTAAAGGAGGAAAGAGAAAAAAGTTTCTTTTTTCAAAAAATCGAACCATACAGTCTGGCTCTGAAGTACATCAAGCTGTGTTCAAATGAAGCAGCACAAATAATACGGGTGAATCATGTAGTCAAAATGAGAAGATTAATTCAAAGACACCTTAGTACAAAGATGTAGCATACACGAGTGAGTAGAACAAATATGGTGGAAAAAGTTAATAAACCGTTATAACGACAAAGAATAATAAAACCACCGAAGTAAGAAACATAGAGATAGAACTTATTGAAAGCTTGTTTATTTGAAACTAAAAAAGAAATGAATTAGGAACGTGTCTAGCAGTGATATCTGTAATAAGCTGAAGGTTGACTTAATATACCCTATGCAGGATCTCGCAGCGATGCGACTGTGGGAGATGTTTCTGTAGGCATGAGAATTACATAAAATTGGTTTGCATTACTTAAAGTGAGTCATATTAGGTCCTAAAATATTTTTAAGTATGTAGAGTGCCCAAAAAGATATTGCGAACTAAACCTGCTTTTTTAGTAGAACACCCTATATTTCAATTTGTTAAAAGTTTTGCAACGAAATTATAAGTAAAGCTTGTATGGGCCTAAAGTTAGCTTCGAAGCAAGCACATTTTGAATTCCAGACGGCTGCTGTTGGTAACATGAAATTGAATAAAAATAAAAAAAATTCTGTCCTATGTGAATTACCTTTCGAGGTAATTTCAAACCTAATGACTTCGAATTGTTTTAAATTGAACACCCTGTATATCTTTGCAATTTTGAGAAACCCTGTTACAAGATTTTTTTGATATTTTATTTCATAGCCTTAAATTCAATCGTCTTTTAGATATTCCACTTTAAACACAAAACACAGTTCAAGACTCTTAAGATACTTCATTTAAAGGGATACCTCCCAAAAAACACCGTTAAAATGCTAATTAAAATACATTGATCTCTCCGATCAAAACAACAAATCAGGTATAAGCAATAAAAATGCGGCAATTATTGACAGAGGAAACAACAAACACGAAAAAAACGAGAAATACCAGAATAAGTTAAACCTAGCAAGAATTGAAATCAAGTGAAAAATATATACACAAAGTTATTAAATCTAATTATATTATCTTTAAACATTTATCCTTGCAGCTGAAGGCAATTGAACGGAAAAAGTTTCTAAATTACGAATTTTATTTAGAAACTGTTAATGAGTTTTTCTATTTACTCACTTTTAGATAATATGTTATTAACACAATAAATAGTCCCAACATAGAATATGCGTTCGAAATCTACTATTATTTAATAAAAGCGAAAACATAGCTATAAAACCAAAAAGAATGTTGTTTATGTTTATTAGGTGACGCTAACTTATAGTATGTATTTTGCCTAAATTTGGTTTGATTCAGTTTTCTACATGGATAAATATAAAAATGACTTACTTTTCGATTCAAGCGATGACAACATTGATATTTATTTTGGTAAAAAAAATCGTGTTTTCTAGTAGAATCTATGCTCCAAGGAGAGCCAAAAGCACTTAATGTAACTCAGTATCGAATTCTTGTATATTAATTTTTTTTTTTACATAGATTTTTTGTTTCTTGTGTCTTTAATAGCCAGAATATTATTTTGTAAACCTGAGTTTTTGGTTGTATTTGGAGAGCTCGAGTGGCTTAATTACTCGTAGCATTTTAACAATGTTTATTTAAGTATCGCTTTAAATAAAGGATCTTAAGGGGATTAAATTATATTTAAAGTCAAAGTCAAATATCTATCTAAATATCTAAGAAGCGGTTGACTTTAGGGGTGTGAAATACGATATTAGAAGAAAGCTTATAAAAATATTTGTTAAAAATACACTGATTAAAAGGCCTTCCACTCGAAAATCCAAAATTTCTAAATTTTCAAATATCTTGTAGAACATTAATATACAGATACTCTATTTTACACTCCAAAGATAATTCATCAAAAACAAAACTATTAGTCACGTTTTTTGTATTCAATCGTTTTCTGGTACCTACAGCTCCCGCCTGAAAGTCAGCATCCTCTTACATAACACTGTTAATATTTCTAAATTATTAACTTTAATCCTACATAACTCTATACGAAAATGATTAGCATTTCGTGGCAAAACTTTTAAAAGTTTAATTTAGTGAGTATGCCTGATTTCGCAACGCTCGTCCGGCAAAATCCCACAAAATGGAGTCATTTCCTAACTAGTTTCATAAATAGCTATTATAGTTACATTTTTTTACAAAACCGTCTCATTTTGGCTAGATAAAATTCAAAACAATTGAAATTTTTTTTAAAACCCGTGGAGTTATGGGAAGAAATTGACAAATATGAAAAGTTATCGATGTTTTTAAAAAAAACCGTTTAAAATTCACGGTATCCTTATTCAAGGCCGTAGATAAACCAACTAAAACTTGCATATTAATTTTAAAGGCTATAAACTGCTTAATATCATAAAGGGTATTAAATACGAAATCATAATAATTAATTTTGATATACAACTCTATGGGTTTGCATAGAAATGTATCGCTTTAAATTGTAGGTACAGTGGCGTGTAATATTATCTTAAAGTCCTTCAAAATTTATAAATTATAACAATTGGCAGTATTACAATGCACAAATGGTCATAAAAATAGCTGTACACGAAACACATAATATGTTATTAAATGCTACAAAACTATAATTTTGTATTTAGAAACATTCTTAAAAACAAAGAATCATCTGGAGCGCCCAGTAATTTTACAGTTGCTTTTGCAATTGACCACTATTTTTGTTATATACTTGGTTTGAATATTATATATTCACTTCCGCAATATCGGTAACTTTACTAATCTCTTTAACCTTCGCTCAAAGCAACGAAAGTTGGTCTGCCGTATAGAGAATTTTTTTCAGTAAGCAATCATAACATTTTATTGGTCCATTACCAAAAATAATTATGCAAATAGTAAAAAATATCATTGATATTATAATATGTACAACAGTTTTCGTTCATACTCAAATTCACTGCTGAAATTCTGATTGTATTATTACATTAGCTTGAACGATTTTGATCCGATAGCAAATTAAATAAATGGAAATCTTTTTTTAAAGTAATTTTAAATATTTAAAATGGCAGCCTAAGTTACCTTATTGAGTGAAAAATATTGGCAACTGACAGATGGGGCCTCTGAAATTAATATTACATTAATGGATAAATAATTTAAATGTGATGACATTGTTAAAATGCCAGTAATGGTAGTATCACCTTCAAGCTCTCAAGATTTATAAAGGTTAACTTAAGAGAAATATTTTGAGTTTAAATATATTTAGGTACTTGTTTGGTTAAAAAGTTTTAAGAACTTCAAAAAAAGTAGTTACAACTACAAATATTCACGCTTTAACGCATGATATTTAAATTAAAATGTTATGTTATTCAAAACAATGCCCGCTGAAAACGGTTTTAATATGAATAATCACGAATGACTATAAAGGTTATACAATTTTTATTGGAGATAAGCATCAAGTAATCGATTGTATACTAAACTAGCTGACCTGGCAAACGTTGTTCTGTCCAAAAATAATCGATAACGACACCCATATCAATTTTTAGGCTTATTTGCCCCATTTCACTCCCTAAGGGGTTGATTTTCGGAAAATCACGAAATACGTGTTTGTTTATTTTGTTTTTAGGAGTACTCCTACGAATATTCAAGTCTAAATGTCTATTTAATATTATTTTTTCTATAGCACATGTTAAAGTGTGCTTTTATCAACTCAAAACAAAAGGTCAAATTTTACTTTAACAGCAAGGGTAGATAAAGTAGCACTTTAACATCAAGTATAGATAAAGTAATTTAATTTTTTAATATTTGTTTAAATTAAATATGACAGCTTCGTATTATCGTAGCAATCCAATCTAGCTACTGACATTTTGAAATGTGACTGACTGTCCTTATTTTCTTTTGAAATTGTTCAAGTTCTTGTTATAGAAAAAAATATTGTATTATACACGACGATAAAGTTATTTCTATCCGCTCTTGAATCATTAACTTCTGGACTTCGTCTCGACGTTAAACGATTCACTCGTTTATCGTCTTTCATAATAAATTACTATTTTCCATACAAAATTCGAACCCCCATTTTACACCTGTAGGGGTTGAATTTCGAAATATCCTTCCTTATTCCTTGTATACATTATAAAGATAATCTCTATGCAAAATTTCTGCTTTCTAGGTCCAAGGGTTTGGGTTGGGCGTTGATGAGTGAGTCAGGACTTTTCTTTATTCGAGATATTGAAATCGTATTTGATCCTTAAATCAGCTCTGGTAGTCATGCCAAACAATTAAATATTAAAGTCATAAAAAACACAGAGTTGAAATGATTTGCATATCTGAATAAAATCACATAATTTGTCAATTGAAAGTTGCACTGTAAAATGTAGCCAGTAACATTCGAATTTACTTGAATAGGCTTGAACGGAATGAAACTCAAATTTCATAGGTTGTAGGTAGCAATGTAAATTTGTAAAATATAAAAAGGTTGAAGTATTATACCAGCAAAAGCCAATTTAATAGAGCTGGCACAGTAAAATTTAAAACATGCAAAGTCACAAAGGTGCGTAGCAATCTAAAGTAAATTACAAAAGGTCTTATAATGAGCAGTTTAAAATAATAAGTGGAAAGAGGAGGATTAACGATTGTAACATGCAAAAGAGCACAAAGCCAGCCAAATTTACATACAGAAGGAAAACCGAGGAATTTGAAGGATAGCAGGCAAAAGTACAGAAATTAAGATCCAAGCAGGCCAGTGATAAAATTTTGGTGAACACATAAATAGTCAGTGCAGTGACCAAGTAAAACTTAAAAGTGCTTTTTAAATAAACATTGTGGCGCATTCGTAGATGGACAATTTTATGAAAATCAAAGAACAATTATTTTAGGCTAAGGTTATTGTACATAATTATCACATTTGTTAGTTTTAGAAGTTTAAATTAATGTAATTGAGTTACTTACTTCCTGTTAAAATCAATGTTTGGTAGTAGTTGCATTGCAACCAGAGGCTCGCTTGTTTTTAACAATAAAATAATGCTGATACGTTGAAAATTGCTCGAGTTTTAATTAATCTATTTGGGTGTTGAACATAAATTCAGGTAAAAAATAAAGTACACCATCGTGTTCACAAGGCTGAAGAGCATCGACACCAATAAAGGCAAGAGTTTCCACGTCATAAAAATAAATTTCATTCGGCTGCTCTTCGACGTTGGCATCGGGGACCTTCCGGACACCACAACGAGCACCGTACGAGGTCTTGAGAAGCAAGCAGGGATTACCAGTGGGCAGTTCGAGCAGCCAGCAACCTTCAGATCATCGCCGGGGATCTGCAGGAAGCGGTAAAATTACCAGAGGGAACCTGGCCGTGACTTCGCCTGCAAGAGAGGTTAGGTTAGTGGAATTTTTTTTATATACGCCCGATCTGGCTGAAATTTTGGCCAAATCTGAAGGCAGTCTTGGAAAGCCGGTTTCCGGAGGATTTGTGTGCCCAAATATAATAGCAAGCCCAGGAGAATTAGTTAAAATTGGCAAATGGGCCCCATAAACAATTGAACGCAGACCCACGCCGTTTAAAACAACCAAGGCTTAGCGTCACTAGAAAACAAAAGTGGTTTAGACGCCGTTTGATGGCAGTAAATTAAAATTGACTTACAGATAAAATCTGCTCATTTTAGTTGATTTAATTTCACAAAAACGCACGACTTCTGTATGTTTACAATTCTTAGGGCCGGTTGCAGAAAGCAATGTTAAGTTTGGTGTTAGCTAACATCGCGTCAAAGTGAACAAAAACGAATCAAATCTCAAATGCTTATGGTAACTAATACATTAGTAAACAAAATTTGATGCGATTTTGTTCACTTTGACGCAATGTTAGCTAACACCAGACTTAACATTGCTTTCTGCAACCGGCCCTTAGTGTGTCACCATTTGACGTTGTGAGCGCAGGCGCTCTGTAAAGTAATTTTCACGATAATACAGCGGCGTCCCGCGCTAACTTTAACTAAGAATCCCAACGCCCGTTTGAGATTTTTGAGTTTCATGCTGTGATTCTATGAGCTAGCCAACTTATTAATTCAGATAAGTAATTCAGATAGGGGCAAAACACCATTTTTAACGACATTGCCAGTAAATAAAGAACCCGGAGTTGCTTTTCACCAAAAATTCAATGTCCGTTTAAAGTCAAATAAAAAGTTTTGTGTGGTGATTTATAGTTAAAGCTAATTCATTACAATATATAATAATATATCACATAAGTCATTGCAATATATAAGATGAACGCCATATTAAAAATCATAACAATAACAGATTTTGTAAATTTTAGCACCTGCCAGTTATCACATTTCAGATATGTCAAATTCAATATCTCTGTTTAATCTATATGTTAGTTTAGAATTATCGATTTATAAATACAATGTATAAATGTTACTAATGGCTGCGTGCAATTTGTCACGTGAAAGTACTGTTTGAATAATTGTATTATCCAATTTACAAAAAGTACACTTTTATTCTGCATACATCTCATCAATGGTAAATGAGTGCTCACCGACGCATTTACTCGTAGGTGTAAGCAAAATTTAAGTCATAATTGTTTGGACGATGCCTATCACTGGCAGCTTTCAGCACTAAATATTCCCAACTTGAATGTACGAAAAATTGTAATTAATTATCACAGTGTGAGTTCAGTGAATGATTTCTAACATTTTAAAACATACACTGCAAGTAGCTGGCTTCTAGCGGTGCCATCTGGGACCAAAACAAACCCATCCTTGCATAAAAGTTCGGTCAGAACGGTCACGATTTTCAATGGCATTATAGAGTACCCAGTCCGAGCCAAGGGTATTATTTGAAAAGGCAAGATCGTTGAACTTGTTTTCGTGCTCGTGTCTTCGCACCATAGGCAATATCGTGAAATATCACTTATGTTCCATTGTTGATGCTTGGCAATTTTCTTCATCCATATTAATTCTAATCGGAAAATTAGAGAAATCGATAGCTGGGAACTGCTACACTACTACGTCGTGTTGTACTAAATAATTTGCTTATCTAGTCTTAGATAAATTGTAGAATTGATTCAGTTAATTTCCATCTAGACGAAAATCAGTTGTACTTTGGTCATTTCCAATGTCGGATTTTAAAATACTTACTGTGCGCTTTAGAATTTGTCAAAAACTACAATTAATAGGATTATAATATCCAAAAACAGAAAATTACATTTTCATTAAATATTGAAATCGTTCCTTAACCACAACGTTATCTTTACCGTTTATTTTTTTATTAAGAAATTGTTAAAACAATAGAAAAAATGAACTACTTTTACATAAGGTGATCTTAAAAAGCTATTATAAATTCAGGGGTTTAATAGAAACTTAAATCAAGGCATTGTTAAGATATTATAGTAACCGTCGTTTTAAACTTTCTATGATTCGATTCAAATTATTTTTCTAAAAGCTTTATATAATCAGATCTCTTTGGCACCCAATAAAATGTACTTTGATGTATTCATGAGAAAGCTCCAAGTGCAGATATTTATTAATGATATGTTGTTTCATTTCGCTACACTAGACGATTTTCTGAAAAATATAATTAAAACTCAGTGAATATGCGTGCGTATGTTCGTCAGGCTGGATCATCACCCTTCGAACACATTTTGTCCGCGACGAATTTACTGCTTAAGTTGTCATAATACCCTTCATAATACAACGATATGCTTGTGTGTTACGTAGCCTTCATGGCCGATAGGTTAAGACGTTTGATTAGAAATCAGATTCATTCTGTGAGCGTAGGTTCGAATCTTACCGACTGCAATATTTGTTTGCATGAATTTATAGTTTTGTTTTATATTTTAAGTTTTATTAGCAACATGAAAATATTTTAGGGATACAGGATGCTGTGTAGTTGCAGAACAACTATGTATTCATTTGAATACAGAAACTACCCTAAATAATCAATAAACCAAGATTGAATAACTTTTCTATTATGGGTGCTGCAGAGGGGAAACTGGAAAGAGATCTAAAAGTAAGCTTACTATCCAGTCTAGAAGAAAGGCTTAAACTAGTAGAAAAAATCTGGTGTAATACACGCATACAACTTCCTTTTACAGTGATCTGATAATTAGTCAAAAATTTATTTTTGCATTTTTAAGCATTTGTCAAAAATTAGAAATTCTACAGAAACCGTACAAAATAGTTAGTTTAAGTTAACTTAAAAAACATTTTAGAGGTATTCAACTAAAAAATCACATATTATTCTCATATCAATACACATTAAAAATGTAATAATCTAAAAAAACTGAAAAATCACAAGAGTAAACACCATATACTTCTGGTTATGCTATTTTCCTCAAAAGCTTGCTGTCGCATTTAGATAGTACACAAAACTTATATATAAAGTTTCAACGCCATACCTCTTTTCGTTTTTGAGGTATTCTGTTCACACACAGACACATAGACACACAGACACACATACCGACAGACAGATCAATGAACAGTAACATGTATTTTGGGTTATGGGGGCTCTAAAACGTGAAGATCTGTTGAAAACTCAATTTCGAAGTTTTGGCACCCCAAAACTTCGAAATTGAGTTTTCAACAGATCTTCACGGAAGAATTTGATTCACCAATCAAATACTTCCTTGGTTGTAAAAGAAAGTAAAAAGGCTAAATGTGGTAGAGGAAGCAAAAGTTATGTTCCACCTTAGGATGGCTAAGCTAAGCTGGTTTTAATATAATTTTCAAATCAGCTGATCTGTCCTTAAAACGGAAATTGAAGAGACAGCACTCCTTTATTTCATTAAACTTTTTTTAAACTAAAATTCAAGCGTCAAACAGCATAATCGCAGTTTATTCTAGCTTAAAAGAGCAAAAACAAAGAATAACAATCAGTGGATAATAAAGACGATGTGACAAAACCACTTGAATATCTGAGCAGGCATTGATTAATGATTGTCATTTAAACAAAGCGTTTTTTCTATAAAATGACATTTTAACAAACAACTAAATAAAATCGTTGAAAATACATTCCAGTTGTTCATTTCAAGGTCCACTGTAATTTCAACCTACTCTAACCCGCGGACTAGTCAGTCGAAACTGATATCAATTTAGTTTTACTATAACAGAAAAGTGCATTTCTAACAGATAGCTGTTAGATTCTTGTCTTTATTCACAGTATATTGCTAAAACAGCAAGGCAAGTGACTACGTGTGTTTTATCACGTCACATTTACAATAATGCACAATAGTAATCGAAACAATTCCTCAAACTTCTTTAAGAAAAAAATAATAGCAATATTTGGAAACTTCAAAACTAGAATGATGAGGATCTTCCGTTGTTTCAAAATCATATATACAAAGTGTTAGATAAGTATAACCAGTTGCTTATGTGGACTACAGCAGTTTGTGCGATTAATAAAAAATGATTCTTCACTTGTGATTTATTATTAGACAAATACTTAATATAACCACACTTTATGTAGCAACTCTAACAGGTAGCACAACAAATCAAGCAATGACATCATTAGACTGCACACATTTATAATTACAGTGCAAATGATTTTACCTTTTTATAAAAATCTTGCTGTCGCCATCAGCTGATGTTGCATAAATTAACATTCTTGTGTATATTTAAACTCAGCAACATTTAGGAATAATTGGTGACCCATCAGCTAAATGTTAGTTCTTACATAACGACGTCTACTTGTGGCAAAGATCATATATTGTTTTACAATTACCGATGCATTGACCTCGGAAGCTCCCGTGATATTAATAAGGTTGAATTAGGTCACATTAACTTGCAGTAAATCACCAGATGAAATTTTATTGCAACACTGTATTTTTCTAATAGGAAGAAGGCCTGAAAGATCAGTTATATGAAAACAAATATTGCAATATTAGCACTAAGAGATTTAAAATTTTCAACGTGGCTTGCTTGCCACGGATATCAAATGTCATAATAAAATATTCACACATAAAAAACTAACACTAATTTTTGTTGGGTGAGTCTTTCCTAAACACTGCAAGAACGGTATGTGTGCATATATACATAATTAAACTTTTCTCATCAAAAACAAAGTATTTAAATATTATTAAACAATTACTGAACACAAAAAAGTATTTTCCGTTCTCCCACTATATTATACTCGTTGGTATTCAACACTTTCAAATTATAGGTACATTTTTCGACAAACGCCAAAATATGAAGACATGCGCGCATCGCTATCGAATTATTTTTTTACTCGGCTTCGTCTCATCTAAACCACTTCATTCTAGTGCTGAAAAATGTAATTTCGCGCAATAGTTACACAAATAACTATTTTTTGTTTTTTCAATAAATGTGATGGTTGAGAAAACTGTATTTAATTGGAATTTAGGGCGTCTTGTCACATACAAAGGTAATACCTTAAAGTAGGGTGCTTTTATGTCAAATTGAAGTAATTGCCCTTTACCAGGGTACAGAGAGATTATTGTCTCCTCTCACTCTAAAATACTTTTGAATAAGACATATAATTTTCTCTTTGTTGAATTGCAGTAACAATCACTTATTACTTGATGCTGGTAAATTATAGGTTATGTTTCACCGTGATGCGAGTACATTGGCGTAACATAAGTAATTCAACTTCAAAAGAAAATAAATAGTTCGGCGAAATAGTCTTCTTCCTTTTTTTAGAGAAGAAACTTATTTGTACATCCACATACTCAGCAATTTTCTATTATGCAAATTCTAAAATTTAGTGGATAATCAATAGTTTTCATTAATATGATAGAATAAAATATTTTCGAAGAATATTTTCTGGAACGAATAGAAAACAATTTAATATCAATAATAATATATAATGTCCAAGGATCAAAAGAAGAAGCAGATCTCAAAAGTGTAATCTATCAATTGCAACGTTAATTAGATATGGCAGCGAGTCATGAAATGAAAATGAAACAAAAGTATAACTATGTAGTAGATATTGAGAATTATACTTTGTTTCATGGCGGAAGCAAAAATCAGATATCAGTATCATAGTAGAGAAGACGTTGCAAGACACTGTACTTAGCTTCTCGGCAGTAGGAGGTTAAAGTTTAGAAAAATAAGTCTTGCAAATGTGCCCGCACAGTGGAGGTGAAGTATGAGGATGAAAAAGAGGGATTCTATGAAGCATTGGATAACCTGTAAACGCAAGTACACACATATGCTTTGAAAATCATCCTCAGAAATTTTAACACCGAAGTGGGAGGAAAATTTGCAGAGGAACAATCGCTAACCACAGTAAACGTTATATAAGTAATGGTAACTGCTGATGACTGATGGAATCTGTGCCTACTTACCTTGTCTTGGGAAATTTTCTTTGGTCGCGCTTGTGTTTGGATGTTTTTTCCGTCTTTCCCGGCAAGCCGACATCATGGTGGTTTAGCGTTTGAAGACCTTCGGTAGAATTTGTGAGGCTGCTGTTGGTTTTTGAGTATGAAATGTAAGCCTACACTTTCGAGTGGTTTCGATACCCCTGAGCTCACTTTGAGGAAGATTTCCTACGCCTTTGGCGAATTCTATATGCGACCACGTGGCGTCACACATTGCCTGGATTTTTTCCAGGGTGAGTGTTTTAGTCACTCTAGATTTCTTATACTTCTGGTATGATATTGTGGACCTACTTTCCCCCTTTACAGCAACTAGTGCTGGTGTGCCGATCATGAAGCATAGTTGCAGCTGTTTGTTATCGCTTCCTCGGCCGATGCTCATGCGTTTCAGGCTGATAATCTTGGGCCTTCGGTCCGGAGCCGTTTCATTCCTGCCTCATGTATTTGTTCCGGAAGCTTATGGAAATTGTGGCGTCGTTCGGCCCTGGGTTCCTTTCTGGGACCGCGCAGTGCGTTTCCCCCGACACGAAGCATCGTAGCAGCACCTGCTGTAATTTTTCCTGCCTGGCAATTCGTTGTAATGTGTACAATGTATGCACTTTTGTTATTGTTGCTATGTATAAGATTCTGTAAGTATTGCAATTTTTTCAAAGGTACCTTATTTGGATATTGCTAATCGTAATCTACGATTCTTATTTTGAAACGATATTGTGATATAAATATTATGTTATGATACGACTATACTATGTTAGTAGATAAAACTAAAATTTGTAAAAGAAAATGGGATGCGATTACAATCCATTTTAACCCATGAGAATAGTCGAGGATATTTAAAAAGTTTTCTGCATAAATCTGAGTTAAAGCAATTTAGTAAATGAATGATAGCTATTGAAAGGTTACAGGCGGTTTTAAAATAAAGCCAATATTTGAAATATGGTTTAAGAAGCAATGACAAATGCAAAATTCTACCCTTAGTAGAATTAAAGTAGGTAGATATCAAATAAGAATATAGACTAAAAGGCATTACGAATGAAAATGTGTTAGTTAGGAAGCTTGTTTCCCATTATTAGAAAATAACAACTGGAAAAAATTTTTTAAGAAAATCGTTTTCGATCTAATTAAAAAATATCTAATTTAACCCCCTTTTAATGTAAAATGTCTTGGCTTATTTAATAAGGGTAATCTAAATCTACGTGGTATACATGAATAAAAAAATGAAATATTAAGAAGCAAGTAAGATAAGCAAAGAATTTAATTACAGAAGATAATTGACAAGTGGTAAACCTTAATGGATAAGGATTGTTATTTACAAGTGAATAATTGAAGAATTAATTGGAACAGTCTTATGGAGAAAAATACATTTGACAAGTAACATAAATAGAAAGGGGTTACATAAATCTATTTGCTGCTGAGTGGAGAGTCCAGAAGAGTGTCGGTGAAGCGAGAAGGTACATTCCAGAGGGTAGTAGTGGTGACAAGGGAATATCCACGTTTGCCCTGTGTTGGGTGGTTGCTGTCAAGGATTTCGGGACTGCAGGTATGTTCGTGAGAGCTGCTGCATTGCAGGGAGCTGCTTAGAGGGGTCGATTATAACGAAAGGATAGGTTGCAGTCTTGAACATTTTGGAAGTGAAATATACAAGGTGGGTAATTTCTCACAGTATACCAACTAGAAAGCAAATAAAGACAATTTAAAGAGTGACATTAATTAAGATACAATAACTTACTGTATTATTTAACGTTGTGGTGTGCCATTCTATGAATTGGACATTTGTCATTGAGATTTAAAAATTGTTGTTGACATTTGGTTGACATTAGAAGCGACGATTAATTTGAATAAATAGTTTTAGAATATTTGAAAATCACTTTTTCAGAACAAAGTAACTAGATAATTGAACCTAACCCTGAAAGAGTTTCATGCGCTATCATATCAATATTTCAAGGTTTTCATATTAAAAGGCACAATTCAATTTAAATAGAGTAGCCAGTGCATAATATAAATGGCGGCCCAAACTTGAGGCTAGTAAAAATTCAGGATTACACGGAAAAGTAAAAGGACTGAAGAGGAAAAAGGTGAGGAACAGGAAGAGATGGAAGCAGTAGCGAGTGGTGCTATGGTAGAAATGGAAGAAGTACAGCAAGAGGTAGGAGTGCAGGTAAGAATTCAAGAAGAACAACAATAACAAAGGGACATTTTGAACAGTAAATGGAATTTATGGTACAAAGTAAGAAATATTTGCAAGAAAATTTACAGAAGTCAATCGAGGAAAAGGCAGAGAAAAGTAAGAAAGATTTACAAGGAATGAGGAAAGAAGTTGAAAAAAGAGAAAGAAAATTGCAAGAAAAATTACAACAGTCAAATAAGACAGATGCAGAGGAATTGAAGAAGGATTTGCAATCATCAATTCAGAAGGATGCTGAGGAAAAAGAAAACAAGTTAAAGAAGGATGCTGAGGAAAGAGAAAGCAGATTACAGGCAGCCATTCAAAATACTGCAGAGAAGTTACAGGAACAAAAGAAAAATGTGGAGAAAATGGCTCAGGAAAATAAAGAGTATGCAGGTAAAATGGAAGATTCTTTGAACAAGTTAAGGAAAGAATTTAACAGAGTACAAATTGAAAATAAACATGAACTCCAATTACAAATAAATAATATTTGTTTAAGACTAGAAAACTATAAAGATGAATTTAAGAATGATGTGAGAATGGAAAAGCAGGAAGAAAATAAGCAACTAGAGGAAACTTTAAAACAAACCATGGGAGTAAAGTTAAATAGGAATAAAGAAGAGTTCGAAAAATAAAGGGGATGAAGTCAACAATAGAAGAAAGAATAAGAATACAGAAAGAGTGTGTCGACGAAAGAGTTGATTTAATAGAAAGAAAGGTAGAAGAAAACAGAGTAGAAGTGCAAGGAGAAATTTAAAGAGCTGGAAGAGATGTTGAGAAGAATACAAGATGGTACTAAAATTGTAAATGGTAATCAAAGAGGTAATTATATGCGGATTCAAACTGATATGTTACCTATTTTTGAAGGTAGAATAGGAGAACAACCCCCCAGGACATATTTAGTTAAATTGAATGACATAATAAAGGCAGTCTATGATGAAAACAAAAGGTTACAGATAATTAATATGACCTTAAGTCATGCAGATGTCTGGCATAGAATCATAAAATTAAAAGATAATAGTTATGAAGAATTTAGGAAATTGTTTATGGACCAATATTGGAACAACACACATAGTGTTGATCAGTTTTCTTTATTAACATTAAAGATAAAACTCATTTAAACAATGAATCTACCAAATAAACGGTAATAACTGTGATGCTAATTACATTGACCAAACTAAACAAATACTTAAAAAAAGATTAAATCAACATAAAAATTCAAGTAAGAAAAAAATATTTACTCCCAATAAAGCTAATACTGCTCTATCTGATCATGATGTTGATAACTTTCACAATTTTGATTTTTCAACTCTAAAAATCTTACATAGAGAGACAAATTTACATAAACGATTAATATATGCTATCAAAAAAAGTCCTACAGCTATTAACTATAGAACAGATACAGACAAACTAAATATCATTTATAACAATTTATTTTAACCTTTAAAAAACTTTCATTTTTACTAATATTCTCTCTTAATTACAATTTTGCATATACTATTTCACTATTTATATAAGTTTATGTTCAATAATATTTTTTACTTCCTTTTACAATAAAGGAAGTAGTGGAGTCACCCCAAAAATTCGAAATTGAGTGTTCAACAGATCTCCACGTTTTAGAGTCCCCTGATCCCAAAAAAACATTGTTTTTTCATTGGTCTGTCTGTGTGGCTGTCTGTCTGTGTGGCTGTCTGTCTGTGTGTCTGTGTATCTGCCTGTGAACAGAATATCCCAAAAATGGAAAGAGGTATGGCGTTGAAACTTCATATATAAGTTTTTTGTACTATGTAGTTGCGACAGCAAGCTCTTGAAGAAAATCTCATAACCGGAAGTAGGTGTTTACTCTTATAATATTTCAGTTTTTTTCGATTTTTTCAAAAACGGCTGCAACGATTTTTTTAAACTTTACATTTTTAATGTGTATTGATGTGAAATAGGTGATTTTCCAGTTGAATACTTCTAAAATGGGTTTCTTTTGTTTTTTTATTAACTCGTATTTTAAATAGACCACACGGTATATTATTAGATTTTTGAATTCAGCTTAGAATTCTAGAAAAAATTTGTCTCTTGAACTAACACTCTATTTTGTACCGTTTTTGTAAAATTTGTAATTTTTGAAAATCTTTGACAAATGCTTAAAAATTTAAAATCAAATTTTTGGCTAATTATAAGATCACTGTAAAAGGAAGTTGTGTGCTTGTATCACATCAGATTTTTATCATTAATAAGCATTAACTTGAAAACATTCTGGAACGTATGAGAATTTGATATTTTGCGTCAACATTTTGAGCATGCGCATAGTAAGTGTACCTTCATAAAAAAATTTAGATGAGTGTTACATACACCTTTCCAGTTGCATTAATTACAATTCCATTTTCGTGGTAAAAATAATTAACGCGTAATAATTGTTAGTACTTTTAACAATTTAATCATATTTACTATTGCATTTGTACATAATTTTAAAAGTATATCGCATAATGCGACTGACACATTTGCCAACACCTGTTGCACCGTGACTTCAAAATGGCTTTCTGCTTTGATTAGTATATTTACGGATTTTACAATTGTATAATTCTCATTCTAATTTTGCATTTAAGGTATGTTCTTTGTTCTTTGTTAATACTTACATATTTAATATTTATAGAAATTATAATTGCACAATACTAAATAACCAAATTATGTCCAAGTTCCAATTAAATAAGGAAATATTTTTTCTACTCTTTGCTACTCAGAATGCTTCATCATGTTTTTTCGAAAAAGATTTTTACTAAATACCAGGTGAATATAATAAACATTACATTTTATTGCTCTGAAATGGTTTTAATTTGCTTTTAATTTAAAAAACTTTTACAGGTATTACTTATCAAATTTGTGTTATTTTGCAATTACTACTAGTCTTTTTTACTAATTTATCTCATTGGACTGGATGATGGAAGGTGTTTTTTTGTTGGAACTCCTATTTACAAGGTATATTATTGTTGAGAATATGATGTTGCTTCACTTATTCATTTTTGTTTGTGCTTATATTACAGATTTTCACGTGTATTATCAGTGTAACCTGTGTAACTGACTGAAAAGACACATAGTATGTCGAAATATATCACCATTTTATGAAATTTTCCTTCTGAATATTATCATTAGCCGCCACTCTCCTTTTATAGTTTTTATTGTTTGTTGTGTTGTAAAGTTTTGAAAAGTTTAGAAGTGGATGTGGGAATTAAAAAAGAGAATATTAATAAAGATTCTAATGAGCCATTATCCAAAAGTAAGACGTCAGTTCTCTACTCCAAAAGCAAAAATTAATGTTCCTTCACTTAAACCTTGTTCAACATAAAACACGTATATGGAAGAGGTTGGCTTGTTAAATCAAGGAGTATGTAGATATAGAGTCAAGAGGAAAGTAGTGGTAGAATTTATTAACTTACGAGATAAATGTTCAATGGTAAACGCATTGGAGTTACATCAATCAGCCACTGCTGGGCTTATTGGAGGTTACTAGAAGTGCAACTTCATTATTTGAGATGTTTTAACAAATCCAGCTTTGTTAAATGTAGATTATTTGTATCGGTTCCCAACAGTATCATCCAAGAAGGTAATTTTCCTAATAACGTGGTAAGAAAACTTAGGTGCTAAGAGTATCGTAAGCATGCTGGATGGAGATGCATCAAATGTAATGGAAAGATGTGCTTAAAATGTAGTTGCTTCATTGAATTTCGCGAATAATAGTATATTATGTTATAAGGAGCAAACGTTATACTTTATGTGGAGTGGCTGGATGGTTAATCTGCCGAGCTTTCGAGGAAGATAAGTACAGCCGAGCCACATAAAGATACGTTTGCTCCGAATTACATACAGCATTTTTTCTTCAAACGTTTATAACAAAATTCGAAGAAAATTACTGTATCTCGTCAGTGGCAGATAAAGTTACTATCTGACGTGTCAATGAAGTGACAGTTTAGCATCATCAATCCAGCAGTATAATGGCACATTTTACTACCGTTTGAAGAAAAAGTATATTTTTACTCGTTGGATTTTAATAAATGAAGTTTGTAGGTAGTCGACTATTATTTCGGTGTCAAGAAAATTATTTTTAAATTGAATTAACAAAGTCTGGAAATATTAAAAAAATGTGGAATTATATGAGCTAATGAAACCAAAACCTTTTATTCATTGTACTTTTGACATTGACTGAATAAGATTGTATTATTTAAGCCCGACGGATAGAAAAAATATTTCGCAAGCACATAAAATTTATCGTAATTGGCATTGACATTAAGAAGATGAAAATATTAATAAAACTGTTCATCAGGAATGTCTTCAAATGAGCAACTTGCTTTGATTGCTCCAGACTGGCTTTTCAACGATGACAAAACTTTTATAAAACATGCTGCTAATCTTTTGCACTTGACGGAATATATAAAGAATCGTCTCTTAGGCCATTGAACAGCTTTCATTTCTAACGATAATTAATAAGCGGATAGGATGGAACAATAAAACAAAAGTAATAAAATTTTATTGCGTTATGTAAAAGTGTAATTGCTTTTGTAAATAGCACATATGAATATTGTGTGCAACCTTTCAGCTTCGAATGACTCTTAGACAGACGTGCCTGCATCAGTCATAATGGGATTGCGACACAATAATAAATACAGCTATCCAGATTTGATTCAGCCCGGATAATTTGATTTCTCAGAACAACAATACGTGGTATCAACATCTGAAAAGTTCCTCGCTCTTAAAGGGCAATGAAATGAGAAAACCAAATTACTCTTATTTTTCTCTCTTCAAAATGGCTAATTTGAATTCCACGAAAGGCTTTAATTTAATTATGCCTTATTCAGACAATAATCTTGCTGCGCTTTTTAGCGCTAACGTGTGAAAACAACATAAATCAATCGGCTTTGACAAGAAAAATACGGTCCGTACTCAAACCATATTTTAAAGTTCGAAAATATTGCTCAAGCGCCAGCACACCTATAATCAGAAGGCCTTTAATGAAGCTTCTCTTTAGTTAACCTCAGCGTAGATATACATGAGATTAATAAGACGCAGATTTCTTAATTTACTTTCACAACAGAAATAGTGACAAGTGTATAAATGTTACGCTAATGGGACAAATCTGCTAATTATTGGTTTGCTTGAAATGACCCATCCTTTCGGAAGACGAACTTTAATATCGTACCTTCAGAGCGTTTGTAGGAATAAACCCGTCATTGTCATGCTGAATTAAGGTTGTTAGCAAAAGTTCTGAATGACAACTGACATTTGCACAGTACATCTGCCGATAATTGCAAATTGTGCTGCAAAATAAACGTGTTTGCTGTTACCAAACCGCTATATTCGTCTTAGATGGGTGCAAGCGCTAAAAAAGTGCATCTAATTCGACATGCCTTACAATGCTTCGCTTTCGTGTGGGCCGTCTATAAGAATGAAGTTCCATAGTAGATGCACATTAATGTTGGTGTTATGTAAATGTGAACGAGTTGCTTTTGTTGTAACACCATCTTAGCGGTTATCACAGGTTGTAATTGTAATCTTAGGCAATGTAACGTTATAGTTAAAAATACTTTTTCTACCTACTTAACAATTGCTTTCACTAGTCTTCTAGCAAATTTAAGATTTTGTGGTGCCTTCATAGAAATGTACACAGTCTGTTGGCTGGCGTAATCCTACGCTAAAAGTTGTTACAATTACGACTGCCTTTTAATATTTTAAAAACTGATTAAAAGAGTTAAAATTGTAAATTTGTTAACTGATTCGTAACAGCAAAAATTAACATAAGTAGATACGAGTATAATCTAGAGTCTAGAAAACGGTAATACAAAATATCTGTACAACAATCATCTAGAACATATACCAATAGATCAATACAAGAAGAATAGGAAAATCTGTAAAAGGCTTTACCCAGAACTTCCCTCATCGACTTTGTGACACTGAATAATTTTAAAAATCAAATTAAGTTAGGAGTAAAAATATCTTCACGTTTCTAATAAAGTAAATACATCTTCAAATTAAAAAAAATGTATCCCGCTGGGGTTTGAACCCGCCGCATGTGCAGAGCGATAATAACCGCACCCCTACATATAGATCTATCTGCACCGATAAAGTCAATTATGCTACCGAGTCTCTTTCAAATAAGTCCGGCGCCCGCCTCTCTTGGACAGAACGCTGGCATTGTTGAAACGTTTTTACTCTTTTGTGAGATTATCCTCTATCGGTTAAGTCTTGTTTTCGGAAAATGTAAAGCCTGACCTATGTGAAAGTTATTACTTTCTTCTATTTCAAAATTAACCAAAAAATAAACAAAATTTTATTTTTTAAGGTGCTCAACCTGTATATATTTGTATGAAATTGTACCGATTTCATGCGAGGTAGATAAATAATATGCATGCAAAATATCGTCTTCCTCCGACAAATAGTTTTTTAGCTATACTGCCAACAGGCAGACAGACAGACAGACAGAATTAAGGAAACCTCTTTTTCGCCATCTAGGGGCCTTCAAACGTAAAAGTCTGAAGAAATCTCGGAAGGTGATTTTTCGTGATTACAATACTTCCTTCGTCTTTCAGACGAGGGAAGTAAAAAGCGGCACGGCGAATAAAGTGCAATATGAAAGAGTTAACAAAGAAATAAACAGTAAGTCATTGAAGAGAAGCATCTAGGAGGTATTAAAGATTCTACAGCATGTGGAAAACAATAGAATCTGTTCGCAAGACAAAGAACCAACACAAACATAATATAAATAGCAGTGATTGGACAAGACATTTTACATATCTCTTATAAAAGGCGAGACTTGACTTAATCCAGAATATGAAGGTCAAGGAATCGAAAAGAGAAATGTATTTAAGGATCCTAAAACACTTAATCGAAAAAGATATTAAAGAAAAAAGCCGAAATATCAAGGCAGGTCGATCTACAACAGATAATATCGTTACTCTAAAGATAGCCTTCAAAAAAACGCATTAGACTCTGACAAAACGCACATCACTTGTATAGACCCTTATAGAAAAAGGGAACAGTAGTGTCCCCATTATAGAACTCTGGAAAGCCATGGAACAATTTGATATCTAGCTCACTTTGATCAACGCTACCACGAAATACTATAAAAATCGAGAATAACCTTACACAAGCGTTTTGCACATCTAAAGGATGCTGTCTATCACCAACCTTATTTAAATTTTTGTCCTGTAGGGGTGAGAAAAAATGCAAAATCAAGAGACTTAAATTGTCGACTGATGTTGTGATAATAAAATATGCAAAATTTACGATACATGTATAGAAACCACCAGGAAAAATATGAAAAACAGGACTAATCATGAATATCAACAGATGTGAATGTTTCGTGGTCGGTAGCAGTGATGATCTCTATGGTAGACTTTTGGGATGTCAGTAAATAAATTAAGAACAACCGAAATTGATTTTTTAAGAAATTGCGGAAGATATAAATTGACGAGATTTAGTAACACAGAAATAATAAACGTGTTGGTCAAAGAGCAGATTTTAATCGACGAGATTCAAAACCTACAAATTGCCTTTATTTACGTATGCAAGAACAAAGTGTAGCAGTCCAGAGTTTAGCTACTAAAAGGAATACATTTGAATAATCAGAAAAACCTGATAGTTAGGCAACTTAAAGCACTTAAGAGAAATACAGGCAGCATACTCTTCAAATAGACTTTTTTAAATTTGGTTAGGTGGCTATTGAAAATATTTTTGAGATTGATAATAAAAGAGAAACCACTTCCTGGTTTGAATAAAAACAGATTGAGGCTTCATGGTGCCAGCATAAAAAGCCAAGCTAAGAACAGAATCCTAGCTTAAAAGGATAAAATTTCCAATTGTAAGGTTTTAATTAGTATAATTCTACAATATATTAAGAAATAATGATTTTGCAGGCAAATAGGATTGACTCATTTGGCAGTTTCCCACTAGAAAAGCGGTTATTAGTTAACTGGTAGGTAAGAAATAGGGTAATTCATACAAATCTTAATTGAGAGTATCTTTGGTTTAGCTTTTCGGCCTCCTCTCTAATCCTTGCTTTTTAAAAGCAACGAGCCATCATAATAGAGTAGAACAGAATCCTCTAGGGTCGTAACAAAACCTTATCGAAGGGCACAGCGGAGAAAGAAGGACCATATTAGAATTATGTTAGTTATTAATAAAAAAACCTCACCATGGAGAACCACTTCATTGGTTTGGCGATGGGGGTCGTTCCAGTTACATAAAGTTCAACTGGATGGGAAAGGCAACGATTGCTGACACCATGGATTATTTGTTTTGTATATAGGTTAGTCTTAAAAACTTTAGGAATATATAAATGCTGTTCAATTAATTTATATCATAAAATATGTCAAGTTACTACCAAATAAGGGCATAGGACATATTATCAACAGTCAAAGACTTCATAATAACGTAATAAGACAATTAATTGCCTTCTTAGTAGCCAGGTGAAACAACCCAGGTTATAATATTATAAACGTTAATTTGTAAAGGTTTAATGTTATAAAGCAGACACTTATCAAAATGTGAATTGAGTTAAACTTGAAACCCATTAACAACATTAATTAAAACTATAAATAGGTTAAGAGGGTATAAAGAGCTCTTCAGATGTATCTTACCTGAAAGTGGTTGAATGTTAGTAAAATATAGAAAACCTTCTACAAAACTATAAGTTGATTAATCGATGAAATCAAAATAATGGTAACTTTAATTCAATATTTCTATATAAAGTGAAATGTAGAAAATGCCATATTAAATAACCATTTATCATGTTAAACTCCCATTTGACAGAAATATGAACCTTGAATTATAAGACCAATGTAAATATTTATATCAAAGAAAAAAATTAACAGTTTAAAATAAAATTGTTGGCGCCCAATACTCTTTGTTTAATGAACTAAAACCTTTATGCGAAAGTGAAGTAAACTAAAATCTCACACTTATAATACCCATATCGCAGCGGAGGATTGAGATAGTCGGCGATGTGTGAGCTTTCTACGTAGGTTACAATAGTTGGCTCAAAATATGGTCAAACAAAATTCTTGAGTGAATGACACCAAAGGGAAAAAATGGGACGGCGGAGAAGAACTTGACGTGATGATGCTAAGAAAACAATAGAAGCAAGAGGATTGGAAGAAGAAATGTGCTGTGCCAGAAAAAAATGAGTTCTGAAGGACCGAAAGGGAACGACGGCTGCAGTTTACACAAAAGATGTCGTTTATTTACAATAGCAAGCAGGAATTTATTTCACGCAATTTTCTTAAGAAGCTCTACGTTGCTGTGATACTTCTGCCAATATTGGAAACAATTACAGCTTTCGGAAAGAGTATAGTTACTATTATTTATTATTCTAAAATTTTATGTTTAAAATGATTTTATTTTTCCAATTTACTATTACATAACCTTATGTTAAAGTGATGAAAGGTTTTCAGAAATTCGGGCATCAAAAAATAACTATGAAAAAAAATGAAATAGTAATGAGAAAAAGAGAGCAATCTATACTCGTACAAGAAATAGAGAAAAACAGAAACAAGCTTGGGGCTCCAGGAGGAAGTAGAACCCAAACGAATTCGAAAAAATAAAAGTTACACGCATAATCAGATATTATTCTATAAAAACCTTACGGAAAGAGATGCGTCTCTAATTACGAAAGAATAAATAATAATAAATATTATAAATGCATAACTGCAAAGTTTGTAATAAGGTAGTATAATTAAAAAAATAGATTGAAGTAATAAAAAACAGGGTTGGGGTAAACACCTCTCCACTATCCCGGTAGAGGATAGGAGAGCGATTCTGACTACTCTAACCTCCACTATCTCCACTTCCTAGTACCAAGAGGGAGTCGTGTTTCAAACTCTGAATCATATCCAAAACTCTTTTATCCCTCCTATATCTCATTCATCTTCCAACCTGCATTGCGAATTTTAAAACTACCGGAAGAGAACATAAAAATTCAAATTCTACAAGTGAAAAAATCTGTTTCAATTATTCTGGTAGAGGCAAGAGTTTGCAAATCTACTACAATAGAAGCAGAAGCCCTTTAACACTGTATATAATAACTTACAGTAGGAGAACTTTGCGCACGGAGCTCATAAGGGCTAGCAAAGGCAGAAAACGAAAAGAAAGCTTAAAAATATTAAACACATGACACCTCTGCAACAATAAAGGAAATGAAGAAGAATCAGCTGAAGGAGTTAACTTTTTCGTTTATAAAAAATATGCCCGTAACATTTTATATACAACAAATATTTCTACTAGAGTAGTACATCTACTCATCGACATATGGACCGCTAGTTAGAGCTGCGCGAGCCAAACGGGATAGAAAAAGAACGCATATGACTTGAGAACGCTCTGTCCTTCTTGGCGCTCAGTAGCGTACGGCGCGACGGCCCTGTCGCTGTGACGTCATTTTCTATCGGCCAATAGGAGGCCGGCAGGAAAATGAAAGATAGTTCTTAAAGTGTTCTCTTTCTCTTTCTAACGCAAAGAGTTGCGCAGTCGTCCATTAGCGGTCCATTTCTATATGTCGATGCATCTACTGAGTCGAGCGCAAACAGCTAAACTAAGCGGACGTGCTGTTCTGACAGTTACGTAATAGTGCTACAATCACTTGCGAGTTATATAGTATTAAACGCCGACTCCTAGTAGATAAAGTTTATCTCTTTGCCGGAGCCGTATTGTATTATCTTATCATGTGCTGATGCATTTCCTATGCAGAGATTACCTGCAAATCAACTTCTGTATTTAGTTTTAGTTCGTAGCTGCATGTCATAATTAAAACTTGTATTGTTACGACTCCGTCGGTAATTTAAGTTTTTCAATAAAGTACATCTTTAAAAACTTGTATCGACGTTAAACAAACATCAATTGCGTCCCAGATAAGTAACAACATGTAATTGTATGTTTGTTTGCTGATTATAAAATTTATAAAAATTCTAAATTGTATCGCATTGTGATGCCTGTTGTGGGTCCCAGGTCACCAGGGAATAATAGGCAACGAAAAAACAGATAAATTAGCAAAATCAGCTAGTACAATCCAGCTGATAAGACCAGAGCCTACCTGTAACATAGCTTATACTGCAGTGTTTCCCAAAGTGTGGTACGCGTACCCCCTGGGGGACGGGAAGGGTTTGGTGGGGGTACGCGCTGCACCCGGCTTTGGCTGCGCCTGGTGAAACAAGCAGCTTACTTTTTTCGATTACAAACATAGAAAAATAATAAAAAAACGTCGTTACTTGTTAGTATTGCGTATGTGTGGTTTTTTCATATATTTAATATCTAAGTAATACATATATGGGTTTTGTACGTATGCGTAGCCGTGACGTCATCGGGCGCTGTGATTCGTGTATTCCTTCACTGCCCCCTCCATAGCCCAGACAACAGTGCCGCACAAAAAACTCGTATGTTTGGCTTTCGTGCGCGTTTTCTAATAGGAAAGGTATGTTATGTGCTTTGGTCAGCCCTGATAATTCATTCTAAATATAATTTTTATCCCTAACAATCAAGATTATGGATCGCTGGTTGAAATCTGGAACTTTTAAACCGAAAGAAAGCGGTGATTATAGTAACAATCAACAAACAGAACATAATGAAATTAACGAGGGTGAACCACCTTCAATTCTGAAAGAACCTGTTAAGAAAAAAGCAAGGAGAACTCGCAAGTACGACAAAGAATATCTTAAATTTGGATTCTCATGGACTGGAGATGAAAAAGAGCCTATTCCACTTTGCGTCATTTGTTCTGAAAATCTAACAAATGAAAGCATGAAACCATCCAACTTAAAGCGCCATTTTGAAACAAACCACAATCAGTACAAAGATAAACCAATCGATTTTTTTGAAAACAAAGTTAAGGATTTAAATCAGTCTCGAAAAGTAATGCAGGGTTGGACAGGAGGTGACAATCAAAAAATCCTAGAAGCTTCGTATCGCGTGTCGCTTTTAATTGCGAAATGCAGTGCAGCGGAGACGATTGGCGAAACTTTAATCAAGCCTGCAGCTAATATAATGGCAGAAGTAATGATAGGAGATAGGGCAAAACAAACTTTTGACCGCGTTCCCCTCTCAATTAGTACAGTTCATCGACGAATCATTGATATGTCTAATAATGTAAAACAGATGTTATTGTCTGATATTTATCGAAGTCGTTATTATGCATTACAAGTCGATGAGTCCACTGATATTGCGAATTTTGCAAATCTTATGGCGTTTGTTAGATACGAAAAAGATCAAGAAATTCATGACGACTTTTTATTTTGCCAGCCTTTATCAGGTCACACAACATGAGAAGATATCTTTAATGTTATGAATCTATTTATGCAAGAGAACAAAATTGATTGGAATAGATGTGTTGGAATAAGCACAGATGGAGCAAAAAGTATGGTCGGAATTAATAAAGGACTCGTTGCAAGAATTCAGAATGTTGCCCCAAATGTCATATCCACACATTGTTGCATACACAGAGAGGCTTTGGCAACACGTAAGATGCCCGCTGATCTACAGAAAGTTCTGGATGAAAGCGTGAAAATCATTAACTACGTTAAAGGCCGTCCTTTGAATGCACGACTTTTTTCGCAAATGTGTGAAGAAATGGGAAGTAGTCATACTCAGCTTCTTTTTCATACCGATGTTCGTTGGCTGTCTCGAGGGAAAATTCTAAACCGATTATTTGAACTTAGACATGAACTTCAAGTTTTTCTTAATGATAGATTTGAGCTGAGAAACTGTTTACATGACTGGAAATGGCTCTGTAAATTGGCATACTTAGCAGATATTTTCTCTGTTCTAAATTGTCTCAACTTATCGTTGCAAGGCAAAGAAGTTTCATTGTTTCACGTTCAAAATAAAGTGAACGCTACCATGGCAAAATTAAAATTGTGGCAAAAGAGAGTTGGTAATGGAGAATTGGACTCGTTTCCCTCTCTTCATGAGTTTATAACAAGTTCTGCTGATAAAATTGATGCTGACACTCTGAAATGTATAACACAGCATTTAGAGAATTTACAATTGGGTCTGAAAAACTATTTTCCTGACTCAAACAAAAATATTGAGTGGATAAGATATCCGTTCGACATTAATACAACATCCATGCCAGAAGGTTTATCGTATGCGGAAGAAGAGTAATTTTTGGAATTAGCTTCAGACGGATTCTTGAAAAATAAACATAAGGAGTGTACTTTAACATCATTCTGGTTGCAAATGCAACATGTATATCCAGTTTTAACTGAAAAAGTCCTGAAATACATCTTGCCTTTTCCAACTTCATATCTATGCGAAGTTGCTTTTTCAGCATTTGTAGACATTAAATAAAAAAAAAGGAACAGGCTTTTGGATATCGAACCACATCTCAGATTAAAATTAACAACCAGGGAACCAAATTATGATGATCTGTCGTCTCAACATAAACAATTTCATCCTTCTCATTGATTATACCGAATGTTATTTATAATATAACTTTTATTCATTTTATTTATATTTTATTATGAATGAATTTTATTTTGCGATTATTATTATTTTGTTTACTAAAAAAGGAATAAAATAAAAATATTTTTATTGTTATTAAAGTATATCCGTTTTTTTTTTGACAAGGGGTACTTAGTGTTACGAAAATTATAGAAGGGGTACACAGATGTCGAAAGTTTGAGAACCACTGGCTTATAGCATGATCAGGGAGCAAACTAGAAGCTGGTTACGAGATAAACATAGCAAATTCTGGCACGACTACCCTAAAGCAAGGCACTCCAGAAACGTCGTAGGGGAACCATCCAAGAAAGCGCCACTGGCACTCCTGGAAAATGGAAGGGAGAAAATAAAACACATAACAAGGATAACTACAGGACACTGTTATATGAACAAACATATGCACGCAATAGGAGTGGCAACAAACACAGACTGTATATTCTGTGAAGAGGAGGACGAGACTCCAATCCAGTGGACATGCGAGTGCGAGAAACTCATAACACTGCGACACAAACACTTTGGGGAAACAACAATCGAACCCGAACTGCTGATAAACACCTCACTAAACGCACTAGTAAGCTTTCTTGAGGACATCGGAATACCTCTGTGAGGCAAGGTGAAGCACTGGGATGTGCGCAATAGGTCTTTTAAGCCGCAGTTCAAAAAGGAGGACCAACCCAACCAGAAGTATATATACCGGGTGTCCGTTCTCAAAGTCGAACATAGGCGATTAACATTGTATTGAACGTTTTTGCCGATTCCTGCTCGCCAATTCAACTTACAGGGAAAGTAATGGTATCAATGGAAAGATACAATTATTACCCATCAAATGGTACCAATAATAATATTCAAGATGAGATTTTTATTTTAGAATTCTAATTTAAAACTTGGGCATTTTTAAATATGCCATGCCTTGCTTTTCAAGTTCAATAGCATTTGTCAAAACAAATGGTAATTAGTTGGCGTAAATCAGGTATCTTCTGTCAACGTCTGTTAAAATTATCTACAGAAAAATTAATTATTTTAATGAAAAACGAGTAAATTCACTAATGTTAATTACCTATGTTCGACTTTGAGAATGGACACCCGGTATATATCGCAGTGTGGAACACGTTAACGGCCGGGGCCGTCCGACTTTGAAGGAGGTATACCGCCAAATCTTAACCCTGTCCAACCCATATATTAATATATGATACAACCGAATACTATGCAATATAGTCCATATTATCACCAACTCCCATTCGCTGGGAACATACAGCCTCCAAACCAGATTGTTAACACTGCTTTTTCGCCATCAAACCTATACAACCCTTATCCGACTGCCCAACTGTATGCCTTACCAATGAGTGTCAAATACATTCTCCCAGAGATCTGAAATCCACACTAGCTCCAACATAGATATTGTTATAATTTACTATGTTATAATGTTCTTTATATATTAAAATGGTTTTATATTATAACAATAATCATTATACTTTAGCTATTACATCTGACTTTTTACTATACTTTAGTTTATTTTCAATCCATTCTCTTTTAAAATTGAATTTTTAGTAACTTATTTTCCCTTTTATAATTATGGATTATCAATATAATTAAATCGCTAACTCCGGTAGAAACATTTTTTTACTCTTAACTGAAACACAGGTCGGATTCGCTCATAATCAAGACTGCTTCTATTCCTGAAATTTTATTCTCTTATTTCATGACAACTTGTACGTCTGTCACCTGTTACTTTGAATTATGCAAGTGCAAATCAATTACAAATACTTTCACGTTACATTACTTATCTTTCAACAAATATCAAATAGTAAGTACTTCCTTCTTTAGAATTACCTCACTTCACTCTTTCTATCTTTTTCTTTCAGTTTTGTATTTAAATACCAGTATTCTGTCACCCGTTCATGGACGTCGATACCTTTACCAAGCCAAACGCATTCAGCAAGCTCACAAAGATCTCTCAACGTCCAAACAAATCCTAGTACGAATTCCGCCAAAACACCTGGATCCGCAAAGACCTCCTGGCCAAAACACGCCAAGGCACCTACCAACTTTCTCCAGTAGTACTGTCTCGATGTAAACTATAGAGCGTCTCAGGGTGACAAGACAGCGTGGAGAGGATAGGGAATGGTTTCCTTATGGGAATGTCGCTCCGACGTTGCCAGTTCTATGCAACGGGCGATGTACGTAATTGTTTTGTTCATAAACTTGTTTGAATGCCACCGACAAAACGTACCAGGTAATGAGGGATTATAGTTAAGCTGTCTCTATTACAATAGCTGGATTTGTTTGTCTGTGATCGGTGCGTTTTTTCTACAGAACACTTTTTTGGAGACATATGGCATCGCTGTTTGTTGCTGTTTGCCATAAGGCTCTGTACTGTCTAGTCACCCTGAGACGCAGTATAGTAAAACTATTCCCTGTTATTCAATTCATATGATGTAATGTAATTTGATAATAAAATCGGTTCGACATCCCATTCCAGAAATTTACTTTTGTAGATTATAAATGTATTACTTAGATATTCTCACCACATACATTTTCCTCTTTCTATTGTCTTCACATCTTTTAATCTTTTAACATTTACTTTTTATTTTTCACCACGCCAATTTTAGTTAATTCACAACTCTTTTCTATACCAAACAGCTTTTAAACTTTTCGTAAGTTCAATCGCTTACAAATGTATTACATGTTTTGCTACCAAATTATTTTTACATACTGATAAATAAAAATATATCCTTAGTGATTTAGTTTAAAATATATTTTATAGTCCAACACACTGTAGAAGCTTTATCATATTTGTCTAACTATGTTGAATGGTATTTCTCGAATAAGTATTTTCCATTAATCCTCCACTTCATTTCAGATAATAATTAAACTATGTTAGAAACTTACTGTTTCTTATATAGCTTTATTCAATTGAATTTTAAACTCTATTTCCTTTCTTTACCAAATACGTTTTAATAATTTTGATATTCTTTTCATACTTAAATTTATCTTTGTAATTCTAATACTGTATTCTTTTAACCTTATTAATCTTATATTAAACCTTAAATAACAAACGACCTCCGGAATTGGACCGTGTCATGATTGAGATCGAAGAACTCAACGTTTCGCCCACTTTCGTTAGGGGCTTCATCAAGAAGAAAAAGCAAAAGAGCACGGTAACTCAACGTGTGTACCACGTCAAAGGCGAAACTCAACTGATATTAAACCCTTATACTAAAAACCATTAGAATATACAGTGTGTCCGCGAAGTGAGTTCACATAAGGTGTAAATAATAAAAAATATTCGACTTAGATGTTGATATACTAGGATTCGCTCCTGCTTGTTCTCTAACCAAGATGTTGAGAAAATCGGTCAAATTAATTCATATACAGAGTGTTTTTTGAATCGATGCTCTTCCACGGTCGATAACAAATTAAGATAACGTCTAGTTTTCTGCGAATTGTCCAGTGGAACGCCAATGGCTTAGAACAATGCAAAGATGAATTAATTCCCTTCCTGAAAATAAACCAAATTGACGTAATGCTGGTAGCCGAAGCACATTTCACTTTAAGGACTTATATTAACATACCCGGCTATGAAATTTATCACACAAAATACCCAGATGGTACAGCTCACACAGGGGCAGAAATTTTAGTAAGGAAAACTATAAAACACCACGAAGTAGCACCATTCGAAGGAAATTATTTCACAACAGTACAAGTAACCAACCTACCTAGTCCCATAACACTGTCAGCCGTCCACCAAGACATAGAATTACGCAAGAAAATCTAAACCGCTACTTTGAAACGTTATGTAAGCGATTCATATTTGGAGGTGACTACAACTCTAAACACACGTACTGGGGCTTGAGATTCACCACCCCTCGAAGCTGGGAACTATGTAAAGCTGTTAAAGACAAGACTTATACACCTATATCTACCGGTAAACCTACTTATTGGCCGTCAGACCTAAACAAAGTTCCGAACCTTTTAGATATCTTCTTCGTTAACGGAATATCCAACAACTTCCTCAAAATTGATTATAATTATGATCTTTCATCGGATCATTCCACAATTATCTTAACATTCAGTACAACTGTAATAATTAAAGAAGACCCTGTTACACTGACCAATAAGATTACAGATTGGAACTACTTCCGGAAATATATCCTGTGTTCCACAAAAAAAACTGATTCGCAGCATGCCATCATCAAATTAAAGTTTGCCGTAACTTGTTATATACCCATTAAAGCAAATAAACTACCATAAGTCAGAGAGAAGTACATTACATCTTCACCTTGGACTATTTTCTTAAAAATATATAAAACACTTAACAAAACCAATTTTTATTGACCGTTATGATCATTACACTCGTTGTTGTGGTGTATATCCCATCTTATTTACCTTTTTGCTTGATACAATTAAACTTAATGCAGTGTAAATATTTACCTGTCACAGTGATAGATGTAGACATAAACAAAATGCAATCTGACATTCACCTAGAGAATTAAGTTACGACATGACTAGATTTTTTATCTTTCTCCAAGCCCTACCCTAAATGAGTTTTTGTTTGTAACACACGATATAAATGACCATTTAAATCTCAATGCCAGTCTAAAGACTCCGGAAGAACTTGAAGAAGCCACGAACCATCTGATTACTACTATTCAACAAGCAGGATGAAATAGCACACCCTTACCCCAACCAAAACCCCAAAATCAGAACATTCCGCTACAAATAAAACAGTTAATAGGAGAGCCAGAGTCAGTTGGTAACGCAGTCACAGTACATCCGACAAACGAAAATACAACTGTCTAACCCGAAAACTGAAACAAGCACTAAAAAATTTACGCAATGAAGAATTTAAGCACTTTTTCACTAACCTCCCATCTAGCGACCACTCAGTCTGGAAAGCCATTAAAAGATTTAAACGACTCCAAAAACCCATACCCCCTATACGAACTCAAGGTGGTACTTGGTCAAGGTCAGAATTAGAGAAGGCAGAAGCATTTGCACTACACCTTGCCAAAGGTTAACAAATCACACGAAGGATGACATAGATGCTGACATCGACGAGTACCTCGATGCGCATCTCCAACTATGCTGCAATTTGAGCTCTCTCGCCCAATTAGATAAAAAACGAAATTAACCTACTCAAATACCATAAAGCGCCTAGATTTGACCTCATTGCTGTAAAAATTTACTTACCAAAAAAAAATCAATAACGGTGTTAACAATAATCTTCAACATTATCCCGAAACTCAACTATTGGCCCACTCAACTGAAGTTAGCTCGAATTATTATGATTTTAAAACCAGGAAAACCTCCCAATGAAGTAAACTCATACAGACCAATTAGCCTTCTTCCGATAATTGCTAAAGTATTGGATAAATTAATATTACACAAACTTTAAGAAAACTCTCAGCTCGAAGAACATATCCCCAATCACCAATTTGGCATCCGGCATGCCCATTCGACTATTTAACAGTCCGTTTAATAGATATAAACAAAACATTTGAGAATAAACAATTTTGCTCTGGGCTCGATAGGGTCTGGCATAAAGGCATCCTATATAAAATTAAAACAATCTTCCCACATCAATATTATTTACTCCTAACATCTTATCCAGTGAGGGCCACTTTCAAGTCAAAACTGGTAACGAAATGTCATCTTATCATTTGATAAGCGCAGGAGTCCCGCAAGGCAGTGTTTTGGGACCAACCCTATATACACTTTATACAGCTGACCTGCCAACTAACGATGAAACTGTGACCAGCCCCTTTGCGTACGATGCAGTCTAATATGCTAATGTAGAGATTCTCCAACACTAACAATCTAAGACTCTGCACTCAATAGTAGATGCACCTTTGTTTATTTCCAAAAGAACTTTACACGAATATCTGAAGATGCCATGAGTCGGATAGGTAATTATCAAACACGCCAAAAACACAAAACTCTTCTACAATCCCTCCCAAATGATCTCGTTCAACCATTACTCGATGTACCGCCAGACAGAAGATTGAAACGAAAGTGGCCACAAAATATAACTGGATAAATAATCTTGCACTATAAATTATTTTTTGCACTACTAGTCTCAGAGCGCATCGTTATTGGCCTATTTTTAGGTCGTGAAGTTGATTTTCTCCACCAAGGGAGAGAATGTAAAATAAACAATTTTCACCGTGGTAACTAATGAATTGCTAAGTTACCAAATATGACTATTTTAATTTTGACGTTTTAAAGAGCTGTATTGTCAGGTTGACAGTTAAAATATTTTCGAAATTTGTTGGGAATTTAGGTATTAAGCTGTTTGGTGGTGCAAAAAATAGTATATACACCACGGTAGCGAATCGTCTTATAACCTTCGCACTTTAGATACTTCGCGCTGCGCGCTCAGTATCTAATATGCGCTCAGGTTATAATACTGCGCTTCGCTACCTTGATGTATAATATACTATTCATGACAATGGACTCTGTTTCTATAGAATAATAACCACACAATTAGCTTATAGACAATTATGTAATAGGTTGTTTTCTGATTGCTAATAAAGACATGTTAAAAAAATCTGTAAAAGGCTTTACCCAGAACTTCCCTCGTCGACATTGTGACACTAAATAATTTTAAAAATCAAATTAAGTTAGGAGTAAAAATATCTTCACGTTTCTAACAAATTAAATAAATTTTCAAATAAAAAAAACTTTACCGGTGGTCGAATTCGAACGGCAGGCGGACCTCGTATGCAGTCCAAATGTTTTGTGGGATTTGTAAGATACTGGGCAATTTCTACCTGAGCCACGAAGCACCGACTCTTCGAATCCTGCGTCGCAGCTAGATTTAGTAACGCGCTAATTTGTACCTCATTTTTGTACCGTAAAACATTTATTCTGTATCCATTAGCTCTCATCTTTGGTAAGAATAAAGCCTGCACTATGTACAAATTATTGCTTGAATATATTACTAAGTTAAATAAAAAATAAACAATTTTGTTTAAGGTGCTCACCCTGTATATACAGGGCCAAGAGGCCAAGATCAAGATCTGTTACTAACACAGTTAACAAAATTGGAGTCTACAAGAGGTAGCCAAAAGTCCTCATGTTAGTCAGCAAACCTTTAGTATGAACTTGCGGATTAGCAGAACTTCTATAAGAAAAATATTGAAAGCAAATTCATTCCATCACTATCAACTGACTTTGGTTCAAGCCCTACATGACAATAATTTTCTACAAAGGATACAGTTTTGTGAGTTTCTTCAAAACCAAATTAACATTTATGTATTTATTTATTTATTTCGCACTTATCCAACAGCCGTTGCCAATTATAGGCGTCGCTGTGCATTTATGGGGACTTCCAACCCCCCTAACGACTGTCATAATGTTATTATGACATCCGGGACTAACTATTTCCGTTGCAGCCGTACCACGAGGCGCCGAGAAAAGCAGCTGTGAAACTCCCATCCAAGTTCTGACCAGAAAGAGCGTTGCTTAACTCTACTGATGTGAACGATATTTACGGTTTTTGCACGATGTACTCCTTGGATTACTAGAAGACCAAGGTCTACCAAACGCCATTTGAAAGCGAGGAAGAATTAAGAAACCGAATAATAGTGCATATCCATTACACCAGCTACTTTGGCTCGTATTAAAAAATCTGTTGCCAAACGAATAAGAACGTGCTTACAAGTTAATGGAGATAATTTAGAACATTTGTTAAAAGAATGAATAAATTTCTAATTTATTATTTTTTATGTGTATGTATGTATTTTTTATGGTTCTGTTTGTTTCTTTTATATGTATTAAAATAAAAATATGTCATTATCGAATTAATTCTGTGAAAGTTGTTATATGTTAGCGTTCATGATATTACTGTGATCTGTTTTTGAATTATAATAAAAGAGAAGTATAGGTAGCAATGACATCTGTAATTTGGGTTGCATTCAAAATTCGTCAGGGGCTACACATTTCGTGGCTCGCCCTGTATTTGTATGAAATTTTCCCGGTTTCATTCCACGTATATACACATAATGTGTATGCAAAATATCGTCTTCCTCCGACAAATATTTTTTGAGTTATACCGCCAACAGACAGGCAGACAGACAGACAGACGGAATTGAGAAAACCTGTTTTTCGTCATTTGGCGGCCGTGATTACAATACTTCCTTTGTCTTTCAGACGAGGGAAGTAAAAAGTAGCACGTCTACTATCGAAGATCAGCCAAAAATATGAGTATTGTGCTCCAACCAAAGACCACACAGATGATGAAATTGATGATGCGGCTTGACTTATTACTTGAAAAAAACGTATACCAGGTGAATAGCTTCTTCTTCAAAAACCAACGTAGAAGATGAACATGGCACAGCCCGGATGGGAAGGCACGTAATGGGATCGACTTTATAATTAGCAATAAAAAACAGATAGTAACAGTTGTAAGAGCCTTAAATAAATTTTCTTGTACGTAGTGATCACCGAATAGTAAGAGCTGCAGACAAAATACACCTGGGTATAGAAAGATATACGAGCCCAAAATCATATCATTTGGCCCAGATACGTAAAGCTCTTATATTATTACTGGTGTAATATTTGGAGTTCGTCCCATATTTGGCCTTTCTGCTATGGAACCTGTTGTTTTATAGTTTCACATTATTTCGTACACTATAATACGATAACTGCAATTGTTTGGAAATTTTGCCACATGAATTTACCAGAATTAAACAAGTGGGCAATAGCTTTACCAAGTACCATTTTTGCAAAAAGAATACAGTCTCTCAGTATGTTATTAAACAACAAACAGCTAGCTTCACTTCAACCAAAACATGCTACGCTGAACGTATTATAATTTTGATCACATGAGCCAAATGAAATGAATCGATAATTTATTTTTAATTTAGTGTTTCTCGACTAGTTTTTGTAAGTTGTTATTGCAAATGATGTGATTTTGGGCTCGTATGACGATGATAAAGAAAACAGGACCAACCAACAATTTCAAATGTTAGCGAATATCAAGATGAGATTAAAATGTCTATAGACCAAGTGACTATAACAAACAGTAAATGTCTGAAAGTGCTAAGAAGTAAATCAAACAACGAAACATATAAGATACACAAATTAAAAAACAATGAAAATAAAATATCATAACAGCGAGGGGAATTACTGCATATAATGGAGGAATTCTATAAAAAAACTATATAAAAGTAAACCAGAAAACCAATATTGTAAGGAAAAAGAAGTAGAAAATTTAATAAATCCGAGTTCAGAAGTTATTCCTGATATAACTTTCAGTGAATTGTACCAAGCAATATGAAAAATGAAAGTACATAAAGCACCAGGTGAAGATAACATAATGATATAAGCCATCAAAATCGGAGGTCATTTACTGTTGGAAAAAATAAACCATTTTTTCAATTTGTGTCAACATCAAAATTCAATACCTACTAAATGTAACCATTTTACTCCACAAGAAAGGAGACAAAACATATCTCGAAAATTATAGACCTATTAATCTGCTGAACCACCTGTATAAGATTTTTCTTTCAATAATAACATCGCTATTAGCTGAGAGAACATGTAAGATTTGGTTCAAATTTTGAAACTAACGACCAACTGCAAAAAGGTCAAAATACTTACAGAGAACTAGATAGAATGTAATAAACATCGAATCCCTGCTTTTTATAAAGTGTTTGATACTGTCGAACTAGACAGTATCATAGAAGCACTAAATGTAATCTGCTTTGGCAGTCTATCCACAACATCTATGAAAATGCAACAACAGCAATAAAGGTACATGACAACACAAACAAGATAAGAATTGAATGCGAAATTAGACAAGGCGACACAATGTCATCAATAGGACCCTCGATTGGGATGCCAAAGGAATTATAAAGATGAAGAAAACTTAACAAGAGGAACATAACTCTGGCATGGACAGCATATGGGGCATTGTAGGACATATTCACCAGTGGCCTCCCAGTTATCATGAAGAGGAGGGTGTTCGACCAACGCGTGCCCCCAGTATTGGCATGTGGCACAGAAACGCTGGCGCTCACTAAAAATTCAGCATTTAAGTTAAGAGTAGTTCAAAGATGCATGTAAAAGTCAATGCTTGGGGTCACTCTCAGCGACAAAATAAGAAATAAAGATCTAAGAATTAGGTCAGGCATTACAGATCTTATAGCAGAGATAACAGAACTAAAATGGAAGTGATCCGGACACAAAGCCAGGCATGCTTTCTCTTATTGACAGAAGAATTGTGACACTATGAATCCTCGTCATGTAGAGGTTCTGTCACTGACGCTTCGTTTAATCTCGTGCCATCTTTCTCTATTATTAGCCGATATGTTCGCTTGGCATAGGGATTCGCCCGTTAGGTTTCTTCGCCAACTAAAAAATACGAAATGGACTCGCAAATTACTGAACTGGAGATCTAGAGCAGACAAATGTAACAAAGGAAGGCCGCCAAACGCCCTGGCTGGATAACATAAAAAGAATCATCAACTGGAAACAGGGCTGAACAGAAATGGGTGGAGAGAATTAGGGAAGGCCTATGTCCAGCAGTGGACTTAACCGATTGTTGATGATGGTAAAGAATAGAAAGAAACAAAAACTGGAAAGTGAGATGGTAGTTCAAAATTAAATGTTGGTCGCCATAAAAAAATGTAATTGCGATAAATGGGCACAGAATATGTTTTTTCTGCTAACTTTTTAAACCATGCTTTCTTTGTTAGACACATTTTATTAGTGGTTGCTTCACCTGAGAAGATCGGTACAGGTGTTGTTTGAATTGCTTTCTGAATGTCTGCTTTGTTAAGGGCAAATCTTGTTTTCGATGCCGATTTTCTTGTTCTATGTAGTTTGGACGCTATTTAGTCAGTCAAAATATTCTGATCAGAAGAGCAGTCTTCTCCTGGTCTAGTTTTAGCATTTCACAAAGGAGTAAAAAAATACTTGGTTTACAAAGTACCGCAATGGCGACCATATCGTGTAATAAATGGCATTCTTTAATGAATTGTTATTATATTAGAATATAAGTAATGTCATTTTGACAAGATTAATATTTGAGTTCCATTGTTAGAAGTTGTTAAATAGTAAATTATTATAACCCAACCTAAACGAACGGTTTGCTGCTGTGTTTCTGCTTTATTTCAGTAAACGTAACAGACAAAATTGCAAAAAGTCGTATCTAATGAGTTTCGATATTCTTTTGAATGATGCCATTTCTGAAACCATATGGTCGCCATTACGGCTTTCTTAACAGAGGGGTTTCTTCGACTGTTTGGTCATTCCAGAGTGCTGAACGCATCTTCGGGGGACAAGTATGTAGTCAAGCTGGTCACAATACCGACCACCAGGTGATGTCCAAATAGGAGCATCAAACCTTCGTGAATAGTGTACGAAAAGGGAGTCTTCTATAACCAGTTCATATTCTTGTGAAAACGGGATCATTAGGCACTTTTTCTATTGCTCTGTCTAAAGTTGTATAAATTTCCTCGAATACTTCATAAGTGGCGTACGAAGTAGGGACATACAATTGTACTATAGTTGTTCTTATGGATTGAATTGCGAGTAATAATATGTTCGTTTATAGGATTGCAACCTATGACAAGAAAGCTTGCATTTTTAAAAATCACAAGTATTACTTCACAAATACACTGCGTTTGGTGTACAGCAAAATATATTACATTTTCCTTTGTGGAAAAGTGGTCACTATTGTGCCAATGACTTTCCCTCAATCCGCATACTTTGACACCACATCGTTCCAGCTTCCGTTCGACAATGTGGGGTTTTCCGGTTTGTAGAAGGCCTAGTACGTTGCAAGTACCCAAATCTACTAATGTACGTCATCGTTTACTAGCTGTATGTAGATTTCCAGTAACATGGTTTCCATTAGATGCCTGGTCTCCCACCTTATCATGGCTAGTAGCACATTATATATCATCAGACCTGGAATCCGTATGACGCCGGTTCTCAGCTGGAATACCATGACATACTATATTCTTCCTCGGAAATGATGTATACTATCATCATGACAGTGACAATGTTCATGGGATATATGTAATGTAGTGGGTTCCTAGGTCCTTCTACATCGCATCGCAGTGTTGCCTCAGTTGTGCCATGCCTCATGACGACGCTGCCAAGTATGTAAAACTTGATGGTGCCGATTCCTTTCATTTCCGTCCAAGTACAAGTATACTGTAGAAACTGCTATTTCCCAGCTCCACCGCAGTATCACATCCGCTTAAATTAATATGTGATTGCCGCTTGGTGTCAAGTCTTTTCTATAGTCTATTTATAGTAATGACAAAACTACCGCCCTATACCATCTACCGTTATCCTGATAGTGGGGTCCTTACAAGTTGCTACCTCTCAAGCCAAGGAGAACTTGATTCGCATGGGCAGGGGCACTCACTTCTTTGAGGTAGGATTGTCTACGAGGAGAGTTTTTACCTGCTACCCAAAGTTTTTCCGGTAGTTTTAAACGCAATTGGGAACATTGCATGCCTTCATTCTAACCTTTGCAGATCTATAGTGAACTAGTATTACAGTTCACCTAGTAAACCCGCTGACGAAGTAAATAATTTGACCAAGTGAAACTTAGGTATAGGTATAGTTCGTAGGATTGGGTAACCTAGCTCTCGCCAAATCGGAGGATTCTGAGTAGATCCAATTCTATCCTGGTATATGTGTTTTGCTATTAAACACCCGTTATTAAGTGGTTTTGCCTCACCTTATACTACACCAGTGGAGTGTAGATGTTGCCTCAGACGATAGTGTGTAGTGAAAATATCCTGTTAGAGTAGGTTTGCAGATCTTTTTCCGAATTTCACAAACACAAGTTCTTCGTTTTGCGGATGCACATGAAAATGTTTTTAAATGGATTTGGTCATTTCATTCGAACCAATATACCGATTATTCATAGCCGGTTTAAATCAAAACGAGGTTGATAATGAATTTGAAGATCCCCACACATAGTTTTGGCCGTACCAAATCGGATTCTGTTTCATTTTTGACAATAAGATAGGCTTTTTCAATACTCTTTAAGCCACCATTGTAGGGCACCAAGAAATTTTACTCTGTCGCATGATCCAAAGCTGAATGACAGCCGTTAGGTAGCTCCAAACTACTGTAAAATCATTTTTACAAAAGATATACATAGTGCCTTTAAGTTTTAGATTACATTCCAATGTTTATTCGCCACGTCTGCTAACATAAAGTCATACCTTCCAAGATTTCATCAGAGATTCACATTTCAAGGTCCCTAGAGGACGAAAAACATGTGTTTCTAATTCCGTCTGTCTGTCTGTCTGTCTGTTGGTGATATAACTCAAAAACTATTTGTATTGTTGGAGAAAGACGATATTTCAGATGCGGATTATGTCTTCCTTTTAGCCATTAGTCATCCATCTGTGGATATAGGCCTCTCCCAATTCTCGCCCTTGTTCTCTATTTTGCTCTCTTAAAATCGTCGCTCCATCTCATTTGACGACGTCCTCTGGTCCTTTGTCCCAAGTATGGTCTCAGTATTGGATTGCTATGTTCCATCTATTGTCGTTCTGCCTGACTGTGTGGCCTGCAAAGCTGTATTGAAGTTTTACCACTTTGGCTGCTACATCATCAACTTTGGTCCGTGATCTTATCCAGCTGTTTCTTTCTTTGTCCGTAACTTTTATACCCAACATCACCTTTTCCATTGCCCGTTGTGTTTTCGATAGTTTTTCTATGTTGGCCGTTGTGAATGTCCATGTTTGACAGCCGCATGTTAGGATTAGAAGAAAATCTGGCTTATTAAGTATTGGGGCATTCCTTGGTTTTTGAGGACCCATGATAATTCCCTTGAATGTGTCAGAGATTAAGATGACATCACCGAAAAATCTCAGATGATTTCGTTTATTGCCATTGATGTTCATACCACATTCTGACCAATCTAGTGTTTTAAAGATTTCTTCCAATTTCGAGGATTTTGTGGACGTCTCTCTGTCGAACTCTTCTTTTAATTGGGAAGTGGTTAGTGTTCTCTTCCATCTATATAGTTATCGTTGCATTCTTGTATATGTTATGTATCAAATTTCTATATCTTGAGCCGATTCTACAGTTATTCATTGCCCCTTCCACGGCCGATAGTTCGACACTGTCAAACGCTTTCCCATAATCTGCGAAAGTGAGTTATTTTTTTGGAGATAGTATTCATTTGCTTTTTTTATCAGCATCTTTATGGTTAGGAGGTGGTCTGACGTACTATATCCTTTGCGGAAACTAACCTGTTCGACGTGCTGATAGCTATCAATTTTTGGTGTTAATCTGTTGTTTATAATCTTGATAAAAAGTTTATAGAGCTGAAACAGCATCTTTTCAGAATTTCTTTTTTGTGTAAACATTCATTGAATAGCCTTTTTAATATCGGCAGTATTATGTTCTTTCCTTCTTTCGGCATTTCTGCTAGTACCCCATCTGGTCCCGATGCCTCAAAGTTCTTTGGATCCTTTATGGCTTGTTCAACTTCATAGTCATCGATGTCCAGTATTTCTTCAGGTCCAACAATCTCTATCTTTTGTTTAAGACTCTCTTTTGTGTGTTTATCTGGATCTTTCTTTAAGCTATATAGGTATTTATAGAAATTTTCTAACATTATGGTGATCTTATTTTTGTCTTTCTCTTCCTCTCCATTTTGTGGATGCCGAGTGTTGGTCCCAAACATTTTAGGCTTTTATTATTCTTCTGGCATGCTTCCAAATATACTTTCGGTCAAATATGTACAGGGTGAGCACTTTAAAAAATTAATTTTGTTTGTTTTAGCTTTCACTGAGGAATAGATAAAAGTAATAATGTGCACATACCTCAGACTTTACCCTTGAATAAAATGAGACTCAACAGATAAAGGGTAAATGTAGTAAAAGAAACAAAAATTGGCAATAATAAGCGTGTTGTATATAACCCAGTGACATCGCTCAGATGCGAGGCTTTCCTTCGTGGCAGAACAAAATCGAAGGTCGGATGGGGTGCGGGCTGTCATCAAACGTTAAAATCGCTTTCGCAGGCACTTAAATCCTGCTATTTGCTATTTCCTATTTACAAATTGACGTAAGTGTTTCGTTTCATTGTTTCAGTATTATTAGGAACGGTAAGGTACACACAACACACAACTTCGACCTGCCGGGGAAGTTCTGAGTAAAGCCCTTTTCAGATTTTTTTTTCATAAAAATGGTAAATTAGCAAATTGTTTATTGGCAGAATTTTACTCACTCGCTTCAGTATTTTTAGAAATATTTTAAACATATGTAAATAGTTAACAAAATTACAGTACAAATAAGCGATTTTGACTATAATATTTGGTTGTGATTATAAAAAATTCACACAATAGCTAGCAATTGCACGTGGAAAAGAAAATACACATACGTGAACGTGTTGATTATCTGCTTCTTCTTAACTGCCATTTTCTTTGCAAAAACGTATTTTTATTAGGTTTTCAAACCAAAGTACTCAAACACGGGAGTAAAATTTTAAATTAGGTACTCGTAATTTAAAATTTTACTCCCGTGTTTGTATCACACTTTTAATCTGGACAAGATATGCATTAAGAGAGCCGCTTGCATCAAAACGTTATTTGCTTGCAAATGGCTATTAAGTATATTAAAATGTGTTACCTAAGTAGTAATCGTACTCTACATGTATATGTATGGGAAGATAATATCACCCTGTCTACTATGTAAGGAAAATTATTTATAAGGCGTACGAGCGCCCTTCACTCCACGTCGGTGCTTCGTTGTTTACATTGTGTACTTGTATTAATTTGTACATTATGTTATAGACTAATTGTAAATTGCGAAATTATTATTTAATTTTTATACTTGGTTGTGCAATTTTCTTGCAATACGATAAATAAGTAATAAATGAACTGTTGCTTTTGGACGCTCTTACGCATGTTATTTTGGTATTTTCCAAAGGCAATGTTCAGGTCCAACACTGGTTTTTTTCTCTGGTGGAAATACATATTATAGTTCGTTGAACGTGCAATTTGCCCTTTGGTATTTTAATAAAATTTATTTTAAAATTCTGCATATTTTGGAATTACTTGTATATGAAAATTGCAATAATAATAATTATTATTATATGCCTATGTCTTTCAATTTCTGCAGATGGCGGATGCCTCAAAATTTAATAACTTATTTCTAACTTTAAATTTAAAAGTATGTGACAGTGACCTGCAATTTTAACACTGAATTTAAATAATGCAAAGTTTTAGTCTTGGAGATCTTTTTTAAAAAGATCAGCTTTTTTGCAAAAAATTGTTACTCTAGAATAAAATCATCAAAGAATATGAATCTTTTGAAGTATCATATATATTGAAAAGATAAAGGTTAATCCACTGTCTTTTCTTAAACCAAATTTACATAACATTTAATTATAAATTTTGTTTTGGATATTATTTAAATGTATGTATTTCTAGAGCTAGACGTATTTACTATTAAAATAATTCATTAGAGTTCTATTATTTTACAAGCAGGTAAGCTAACTGCCTGATTTAAATATGTAGTAAAATATTGTAGTAAACATAGATCATTCTTAACATTTTTAATTCTTGTATATGCTAATGGACACCCTGATTACGTCATACGTATTTTACTGTATAAAAATATTCGAAAACGGTAACAGCTTTTAATCCCGCTCAAGCAGAAATTGCCACATAAAACCATCATAAATAAAAACGTTATTTATTCATAGTAAAAAGCGTAATATTTAAGACGAAATAATAAGTGTGCACGATGTAAAAATTTTAATTTAGTTTGATTGTATAGGCAGCCCACATTGCTCCTGGGCAACGCTGTCGCCTAAAATTACATATTTTACAGGATCAAATTTTATCATTATATGTTTATTGATAATCGAAGCCATTTATGCTAAATGAAATACGACATTGCGCAAGTGAAGTTTAACTACAACTGAAGAATTTCCTTACTTGTGCGACCTTGCTGTCAATGGAATTACAAAACTTCTACTAAGGCAGCATTAAAAAAGTCCTGCACATATACAGCACTCTATCTGCTGAAAGACAAAAGAAATTACGTAACGCCTAGTATAAGTATCAATTGTTAAAATAAAAATTCTGAAGTTTTATAGTAATGTTAGAGTAATTTTGCTATTATATTCGGTTATGCTGCCTTCCTAATGTTGATTTTTTATGTGATTGATTGATTTTGCCATTATATTTGCCCTTGCTGAATGAGGAAACTTTATTGGTTTTGACTTTATGGCTAATTTTATAGATAATTAGAAGCAATTGTTAATAATTGAACATTAAGTCACACGTTCGTTCATAATATAATGAATTGTAAAGTACTATCCATGACCTTATTTGGCAGACACCACAATGGGCAAGCCATAAATCTCTTGTTGAGGATTTTATTACCTCAAATAAAAGTATTGAAAATCGTATTGCACCGCGAAATATATTTCTTGGTAATAATACAAATAATAATGGAAGAACACATTGCCTAAAATGGAAAAGGTATGGAACTTGTAACAAGCGTCTGGCTGTTATTTCACAATCAATATGAAATCGCACATCATAATGTAACAATCATTCATGATTAGCATAAACTTGAAGACGCTTCGCAGTACTTCAAGCAATCCATAACAGAAATTAACATGATCTTTACATTTCCGGTTTTCAAGATTCTTGTAAATCTAAATGCAGTAGTCACCGTGAGTTGAAGACTGGAATGTAGAATCTTTCGTCCGCTGCTAAAACTTCGCTCTTAATGAGCAACTAACGTGGGAATATAACTCATTATAATCTTCACCATCCATATAGTCTTACATAGAAATTGGTGGCGCTTGTTGGTAACGATAAAAATTCAAAAAATGTCGATAAAAGAAGATTAAATATTTATAATTAGGCGGTAGTACTTCGCAAAGTAATTAATTTAGTTGAATAGGTTTTTCATCACTTGATAGCACATAAACGCATCGTTAAAGTACCTAATAATAATCTTCAATTAATTTAGTGCGGCATTTGTTTTACAGTTCAGATTCCCAAATAAAGATACAGCATTGGCTTGGGCAAAAAACTGGACTTTTATGAGGAATATAACAATTTGCTTGACATCGGACTTCTAAGAAAAAAATATATTTGCAAGTTTTTGTTTTTATATTGTAAGCTTATACACCAGTGAAGCTGTGTTCGCCCATTAATATGAGCTGTAACCGATCGAACTTACTGTCTTCAGCGGCATCTAACGGCAATGACACAAAATTTATTGTTACAGGATGCTGTGCCACTTTTCTGCGCCATCTAACAACAAGTTGGAGAAAATTGAGGTTATTTAAAATTTCATACAAAGAACTGGTAATGTTATATACTGAGTGGTGAAAAGAAGAAATTAAAATTGATATTCAAATTTGTGTGGCATGTTTACCCATTCTCTGGACAACGAAACGGGCGCAAGTCTTTATTTCTTGATTGCAACACACAAGCAGTACTAAAAATATCATCCGCTTCCAAACCAGTTTTGCCATTTATTGTGATTTGTGTGGCATGCTGCTCTTCTATAAATAATATTTAAGTTGGAAACCTTATAAATATAACACTAAACTTATAAGGTAAACTTCTAATTAATTATAAATATAGACAAGATATAATACTCTATAAATTACAAATAAGTAAGAAGATTAAACACCACGTGACCACTGGCATTGACAGTGAATTTAATGTTCTAATATTACAGCACTGGTTGGAAATATTTGAGCAATGACGTTCGAGGTAAAGTATTGAATTTACACTTATTTTTACTTAATAACTACTCTATTGTTTTAGGTTAGGTTTAATATGTAGCATTGCACTGCTACTTCTTCGAGTTAGTAGTTGCCAAAAGTGGTCATGTGGTCACATGGTCTTCGATCTTTTTAGATGTCTCTGTTATTCAAAGTGTCCTAAAGGAGCTCTTTATTATCTAATACGCGGATCTTCAGAAATTGCTTTAATTATCGTAATTTTATTTAATTCGCATTTTGCTGTTCTGCTGTTACTTTTGTTCAGTAGCGAGCCATTTTTTCTTCGTTTCGCCTCCTGAAACGTTTTATCAGTACAGTCGTGAAAATATACCAAGTCACAACCCATTCTCTATATGTATATCGTAAACTGGATGAGAAAGAAAATTACTAGCATCGTGAACGTCGTAACTCGATATTAAAATTGTTATTTTTAAAATATCACATTTTTATTAATCAAAGTCAAATTAGATTTTCTGTTTATAGGCATAGTTGCTTTATAATGGTAAAACGATTTAACGGCCAATCTAAACATTTTAAATGTGGTTTCTCACTTTGAGATACATAGAGAATCATATTAAACGTGTTAAGAAGAATCGTTCACAGAAAAGGAACACCTAAAAATAAAATCGCCCCACCGGCAGTTTTCCGAACATATTCCAGAGTTTTCCTCTTCTCCAAGATGAATAGATACGTGGATTCATAATAGCTATTTATGCAACAAGTGCTAAAAGTCGACGTTTATGCGCGAGACATGTCTCGCGCATAAACGACTTTTAGCACGCGTTGCATACAATATTTTATCTACGACCTTAATTTTACCGTTATTAATTCATAAATATCGATTTAAGAAAGGTTCGCATCTGCTAAACTTTTAATTTATGTTATAATGAACAGTAGGCCACGCCGCGCGGGCAATTGTTTGGCCGCGCCCGTGCTGTCAAGGTGAGTTACGAAATGTAATTATTGATACTCCACATATGACTGTATTCATTACATAACGCTTTCATTATTTCAAAAACGCTTTACCTGTAACGCAAGAAGCAACTAGAATAGCTTTACAACTTCACTTGCAGTTCGAAATTCTAGTTTTATAACCTTCCTTCACTTTTAGCCCGTGTGTTAAAAGTAAAACAGCTGATTTCTTTAAACACAGTAAACTATAAAACGTCACTTTTAGTGAAACAAGCTAGCGCTAAAAGGCCTACTTTTAGTAGTGGTCGTAGATAAAATTGGTTTTAAATTTAAAAGAAGTTGTAGAAGGCAGTTTCTAATCGCACTGTCAGTACCAAGCGTACGCCATTTCTAAGGCAATACACAAAAGAGAAACATTAACAACTTTTTCAGCCAGTATTGGTTGATGGTACTCGTTAGCAAAAGTGGCAACAGAAAAACTTGGCGAGATAAAACGATGGTTACTACTGGTACAAAAAGAGGAGATTAAGTTAGATACATTATAATTAATGCAAGAAGTGGAATTGTTTGGTTAAAAATGCACGTTTGAAATATAAAGTAACCCAAAGAGTGGTGGCTATTCCGATAACATAAACACACCAATTCTTAATAGTGCAGATGAACCATCCCTAATTTTAATTTAAAAAAAACGTAGGTTACCATTCTAGATACCATGAAGAAACCTTTGCTGCAGCTAGATAGAAAGCTTACCCCGAGAAGGCATTGAAAGATTAGATATTGAAAATAACAGATGTTAAATCACCAAAGAAATATATCATTTACATATAGTATGCCACAAGGTTTTGAGATTACCACCATATCACTGCAATTATAAACCAATGGAAATTCTGTGTTCCGTATTTAAACTATTTTAGGAGTTTTACCAAGTTAACCGCTGAAAATGTAATATAAGTGTCTGGTCGAAAGCATTAGATACCGTTACTACTGTTAGTGATGAGCATTGGAATAATTATTATGTAAGATATACGAAAACAGTTAGGGAGTCTGAAAAATGTGCAAATATTTTAACATCCGTCATAGAACTCGCCTTTCTGAGAAGAATTGTGAAATCTCATAGTTTTTATTAATTCCCCTCCACTTTGATTGTAACGAGTTGTCCGATGTATCAGGTGTAGTAGTGTTGTAGAAGTAGTAGTAGTAGTAGTATTTGTGGGGAGACACGTGTCTAGCAAGTAGGTCTTCATAGACCCTTTTTGCCAATCCCGTGGACAAAGTCTAGGTATGCAGAGTACCAGGTACCTTAATCCTACTTAGAATTTTGACGAGACTAAGGAGTTCCAACCCTAGCAAGGGATCTTTTACATGCTGCACATCGTAGTCACATGGACCTACGGTTTTACATCACTTCAGAATGATGGCATTCTGTAGAGGTTTTCATCAGCATTTTTTTTTAATTTTAAAACCCCACCGGGATTGGGGATCGAACTGTCGACCCTTAGATCAGTAGCCAGAATGCTTACCACTGAGCTATGGAGCCCAGCTGTGTAGTAGTGTAACATCAAAAATAACAAATGAAAACAAAAATCTTATCGTAGTTTTTGTGACAAAAAAATTCTCCTTGCAACGATTATTTCTTCTTAAAATTAAAGCTAATCTTTGCTAGTTTTGTATAATATCTTTTTGAATAGATGCTCACAATGAATCAATTATAGTATACTACACTCAAGTCGTTCTAAGCAGTATTTCATTCCAATAAACATTGAAATTATGACATACGAGTATTATAGTATATTAGAAAACTGTATGAAATTGAATTCACATGCAAAAGACAATTAAAAAATGAGGTGTGGCCATCACATGACTTTCTTTTACTGCGTAACTGGCATACCCAAATTTCAGTTGGGACTGACAATGACTTTAAAAATATATAGCCCCAAAATAAACGTTATTCTTTCTCTGCGCTTATATAAAACTATATAGGGTGGTGAAAGAGTGCTGATTATCTGTACGCTACGTTGTAATAAATTTGAATATCAATTTAAAAATTTCAGTTTAAATACAAAGTTGTTGATCTTCAAAGTTAGCAGCTGAGGCTACATTTTTTATATTTGAGATAGAAATATTTACATGATTTATGCTTCTAAAATGTATTTTGCGATTTTACCAAAAACTATAATTCTCACAAAAAAACTATTTGTATAAAAACTTTAGATGATTGCATAATCTATGATCTTCTTCTATGAAATTTCATATTTATCAAACAATTATAACCTAAAATTTTTGTGTACAGTGTACTACTGTATACCGGGTGGCGATTTTGTAAAATATACCTTACCACAGTCAAACCACGCCCATAATGGTATTAAAGTAAATTATACCCGGCCACAGTGTTGTCATGTAAAATATACCCGAGTAACTTTGTCGCACGCCATCACGGATGTTGATATTTGAATTAACAATAAGTAACAATTTCTGACAAATAGTGGGTTCATAATAGAAATAATTTAGCTTCTATTAAAGTGATGAAAGATATTATTTTGTGAAGATGCATAACCTTTAATGTTGTAGAATTATCCGACTTCGTCACTGAAATTCTGGAAAATTACCATATAAGACTATTGTTGTCATATGCATATAACAGGTACTCAAACAATGGGTCACTCGTAATTCGTCGTAACCCATTTTGTCGTAAACCAATTCGTTGTAGGTCAATTCGTCGTAAAACATTATGTCGTATAGGTCAATTCGTCGTAAAACATTATGTTGTATAGGTCAATTCGTTGTATTATTGTCGTATTTTTATTCACTTTGTATGAGATTCAATATGCTCTGATTTTGTTTAATGTGGCGATAATAGATACACAAAATTCCTTTGGTGTAATTCGCAGTAGTTCACTACTCTCGACAAAAGGGTTGTAGCAGGTAACATTCCTTACTGTAAAATTTACCGTTGCATTTTCCATCTAACGGGAATGTTGCTGGCTTCAACACCCTGACATAACGGTACTGCGAATTCTCGAAAGGGATATTCACCCTTTCGGATATAACTAACGGGATTGGCATACGCTGAGGTCAGTTACAGCCCATCCTCGGTGAGTACGAATTCGTAGAATCTTGTTTTACAATAAACGTTTTTCTACCGGCTTACAAGTGTTTTTGTTTTGGACTCAAACCATTCGCGCGCCCACGCACCCATATTTAATAAAAAGATAATAGACGTTATAATCAACTGCATAATGTTGAGTGAAAGATATTTTAATAGAAAATAAAAAAATTATTAGCTGTCAACTTCCTAGGTGGGTGCTCACGAATTATATTCAATCATCACAAAAAGTATTGCAACGAACAGCATTTTATTTTAAAATAACTTTTGTAACACACAAAATATTTAACACGCAAATTCAAAATTATTTGACAGGCATTTTAAGTAAGTTAATGCATCTAAGTAGTTGAATTGTTCCACTACTTTTTTTATTCGCCGGTCTAAGTCAATTTACTTTTTTTCGGGGTGCTTCATCTTGCCCACTGAGTACTTGAGAGATTCTCCTTTCATAATATTATTATTCCTCTCGATTTTTTTTTTATAATATGCCAAATATATGGTTTTTCGCATTGCATTACTGAATAGAAACGTCTATGCCAAGCCTCAATAGAGTTATTCGACCGCGGTTGATGGTTGAGTACTCTTTCATAGACATTTCCAAATTTCTTTTGAAAATAAAGGCTGGCTTCTTCTCTTTCTGTTTGTTCTGCCTAGATATGTGTCCTCGAAATAATTTGCTATTGGCATTGCTTCTTTCGTCAAATTCTCAACGACAATTTCAAAATAATCGTCCACCTGCTCGTGGGGAACAAACGCTAACGCTCCCACCATTTTTATACTGGAAGCAAACTGTACATTAGTAGCACATGTATCTTGCAATTTCTTTTCCTGTACATGTTTAAATATATTTTGTTGTAAGTGAAAGAAACAACTTTGTATCTTAACGTTTTCAAAATTTGCCTTGAATGCATTAATTGCCGCCAATTCAAAATCAAATAGTACCATCTCCAAATGTGCATAAGTACTATATTTCTTTAATGCGCTGAAAAAAGCATCGTATGTTTTTTGTTGCTTATTGGGAAGAAAACCAATGCAACACACAACTTTTTTACGAAGGCATGAATTGTGTATAATTGTAAAAATAGTTGCGGTGCAGTTTTAAAGGTTCCACCAGCCAACCACATTTTTGTTGCCTCAAGTAACTTTAAATTTCTCTCAGTAGCAATGGTATATTACAGCCCGAGATGGGAAGTGTTTCATTACTGTCGAGAGATCAGTTAGCTGATTAAGACGCGAAGCGTCGAAATCAGCTATTATCTCCAGACTATGGAAACTTCCTGTCGAGGTTTGTATACTATTTTATTTACAACCATATATGTAATGTACTTCCCGCACTCCCTTCCCGCATTGGAGTGCGGGAAGTGAGTGAGGGAAGTAGCGGGCGGAAATGTACGACTTCCCGCACTCAAATGAGGTCAGTAATGTTAACATTACATATATGGTTGTAAATAAAAATAATTACTCTATCATTTACTTGACCATAATCACTCAACAAAAATTTAGCTCCATGGATTGAATTTTTAAATTCCTCCGGAATGATAACGTCATACAATGTTTTAGGAGATTTATTGCATGTATATCTGTTTCTTTCCCATCTTACCGTTTTCTTCATTAAACTTACGGACGGCATCGTCGCTGCTACTTCTAATGGAACAGGAGTTAGTGTTTGCATTACTACCTCATCGGTAGTGTTGTGAGGGTTCGGTGACAACTCGTGCACGAAGTCGGTTCGCAGCCTCAATGACTTCTTCTCTTCTAGCGTTGTAACGTTTCGCCCTGGTTTTAAATGCATTTTGTTATAATATATAATATTAGAGCATTTAAAACGCCGCAACAATAGGTTTGCAACAATCGGAAAGTTTCAGCTCGCGCTCGAGTTGCACCAGCTCCTCGCTGTGCGCAAACGAAACGAACGCGCACGATGATACGAGAGGAGGGAACGCGATAACCAGATCGCGTGGCGAGCTCGAGGAGATGGTCACAGAAACTAACCCGGCTTCCAGCCGCCTTCAGCGGCTTCGACCGCGGAAGATTCCGCGTCTCCGACACTAGAAACCGACCGGAAGATTTCGAAAATAGTAACTCGATCTCCCCCAGGTACCCGACTATATAAACGTATTTCTGGAATCGGACTGCGTTTATTAGGATTGATTTGTAAATTGTAAATAACAAGTTTATTTCGCATAAATCTGGTATCGGATTGTGCAAATTTTATTCTTACAATTCCGTCACGTTCGTCACGAGTGTTCGCATACGAAATTAAGATTATATTTGGTTATCGAAATAACTTAGTTTCGTGGGCGAGCGATCCAGGCGATCTCACTGGACAAATAAATCACAATTAAGCTTGGCTGGAATATCGGCGAGTTTCAATTGGGTTTATTCCGTAAGAATAAAACTAACATTCCAGTATAACAACGGAGAGCACTGAAATAGCAATAAACTCGAATCTAGTAAAGTCACGAAAGACCTGTCAAAGTACAGTTAATTTCAAGGGTACATCCGAGTACATTAAAGTAAAAATCATTTTTGAATCACAGAATTGAAAATTACAAAACCAGTCCATTACTTTACGCGGGGTTAATTAAAGTACTGCAGAATTCAAAACACACCGACCTTGTTAAAATATCTTCGTTGTGTATATGACCTCCGCAAGTGCCGGAGCGCAGATAACAGTAGAAAGAATTCGACCTCAGGTCAAAGGCTAAATGCACTTCCTGGTTATCACTAAAACGTGCACTTGTATAGATATTAACACAGATTAAACAACTCGGAGTTTCAATCAAGTCACTTTATAGTTGAAATAATTACAAAGCTCCCGTTTATTTACATGAGTACTAAACTGTCATCTTTAATTTGTTTTGGGATTACAGGACTGCTAACGTAAACGTGAGAACCCTCGATTTTCCAACAACCTGGCGTCGTGAACACCACGTTCCTACTCAGGTCTATGAAGGGCAGCCTACACATCCAATAATTAACCAAGGATTCACGCAAAACAAATTATTTTGTACCTAATTCAATATATAATTTATTTTAAGTTATTACATGTACATAATAGGTAATAAATGTTTCTGTTAAAACTTGTTCTTTTGAGTCAGTCAGAGTAATCAGGCCCTGGATCCAATATAAGCGGCTACCATTTACAAGGGCATATTTGATAATGCTACAAGGGCATTTTCCAAATTAAATATAAACCTGATATTGTTACGAAGCCCCGGTTAGCATTGCAAAATGGCGTCCCCGAGCAGGAACTGAACTCTGACTGATTTAAGGAAAGTTTTCAGAAACCAGCTCAGTTTAGAACTAGAACCGACACCCGGATATAATTACAAGTTTAAATATTATGGTAATTATACTAGCCGCAGCTTGTCTTCTCCGTGGCGCCCGAGCATCTAGAAATAGTAGAATATTAGGTTGTGTAAACGTAAGTTTCATATTTTAACAATATGTACAAACCCTGTTACAGCCTAGCAAGCCAGAAAGGTACCAGAACCCAGAGTCGTGACCGGTAGTCCAGCCCGTCCCGAGGAATCCGAGATCCCTGTATCCCTGTCCTGGTCGATCTGCCGAAATTCCATTCCCGTACACTGGTCCGGAAATACCAGATACCGCGTACCATTCCAGTCCGCAGAAGTATCCGTCCGAGTAGAACCGCCCGCGAACACCGGATGTACCTGTAAGATGCATGTAAAAGTGTATGTATGGCCTGCAGCCCTTAATAGTATGAATGCTTACCCCTGACGCGCTCTCTTCTGAAGCGGACTCCTCGCTACCGTAAACCCGGAAATTAGCAGGAGGTTGTAGACTCATCGTCGAAGCTTGAAGGAGAAAATGTGGAAAGTTGAACTTCCTATACCAGCACCTGTAAAGCGAACCTCGTGCGCCTGTTTCCGGAAGATTGCACGCCCCTTCCGTGGCCTCTGCACCAGTTCCCGAATGTTTTGCATGCCCTCCTGTGGCCGCTGCACCAGTTCCCGAATGTTTAAAAGCTTGCACGCCAATCCCGTGGCCTCTGCACTAGCTCCAGAATGCTTGAAGGTTTGCATGCCAATCCCGTGGCCTCTGCGCCAGTTCCTGAATGTTTAGATGCTTGCATGCCAATCCCGTGGCCTCTGCACTAGCTCCAGAACATCTAAATGTTTGCACGCCCCTTCCGTGGCCTGCTCTAGCTCCAGGGAGTCTGAATGATCGTGCGCCGATACCGCGGCCTCCGCGTTTATTCGCTCCAGAGTATTTGAATGTATACGCGCAGACCGCACACCCCGGCATTCGCTCCAGAATGTTTGAATGCACCCTGTATGTTTTCTTGAGTTGTATTCCGAGATACCTGCACGCCGACACCGCGGCCCAGTAGTACTCCCGTCGAATAGCAACGAAAGGACATCCCTGTCCACCAGTAAAGCATTTCGCTTGCCCTAGAGTGGCATACGCCTGTTGTATGATTTTTTTTCTTTTTTTTGCTTGTTAGTAGCTCCTGGTGACAGCCATCTTATCTTGAAGCGTGATCTTGTCTCCGTAAACCCGGGTGACGGCAAGATATTGTAGGTTCTACCCGCCGAAGCTTAGATAAAAGTGCCTGAAAAGAGTATGTGTTTACGCAGCAGCTTATAGATTTAACCAGTCGAGAATAAGAAGTCCTTGCCCCCTAAAAACGTCCCGACGAACCAGTAACCGAACTCCAGGTGTTTTCGCGAGCTCTTCTTCACCGGTAGTCCTTCGCTTTCTGAAGAGAGGGGCCTGTGTAACGTTTCGCCCTGGTTTTAAATGCATTTTGTTATAATATATAATATTAGAGCATATAAAACGCCGCAACAATAGGTTTGCAACAATCGGAAAGTTTCAGCTCGCGCTCGAGTTGCACCAGCTCCTCGCTGTGCGCAAACGAAACGAACGCGCACGATGATACGAGAGGAGGGAACGCGATAAGCTATAAAACCAGATCGCGTGGCGAGCTCGAGGAGATGGTCACAGAAACTAACCCGGCTTCCAGCCGCCTTCAGCGGCTTCGGCCGCGGAAGATTCCACGTCTCCGACACAAGAAACCGACCGGAAGATTTCGAAAATAGTAACTCGATCTCCCCCAGGTACCCGCCTATATAAACGTATTTCTGGAATCGGACTGCGTTTATTAGGATTGATTTGTAAATTGTAAATAACAAGTTTATTTCGCATAAATCTGGTATCGGATTGTGCAAATTTTATTCTTACAATTCCGTCACGTTCGTCACGAGTGTTCGCATACGAAATTAAGATTATATTTGGTTATCGAAATAACTTAGTTTCGTGGGCGAGCGATCCAGGCGATCTCACTGGACAAATAAATCACAATTAAGCTTGGCTGGAATATCGGCGAGTTTCAATTGGGTTTATTCCGTAAGAATAAAACTAACATTCCAGTATAACAACGGAGAGCACTGAAATAGCAATAAACTCGAATCTAGTAAAGTCACGAAAGACCTGTCAAAGTACAGTTAATTTCAAGGGTACATCCGAGTACATTAAAGTAAAAATCATTTTTGAATCACAGAATTGAAAATTACAAAACCAGTCCATTACTTTACGCGGGGTTAATTAAAGTACTGCAGAATTCAAAACACACCGACCTTGTTAAAATATCTTCGTTGTGTATATGACCTCCGCAAGTGCCGGAGCGCAGATAACAGTAGAAAGAATTCGACCTCAGGTCAAAGGCTAAATGCACTTCCTGGTTATCACTAAAACGTGCACTTGTATAGATATTAACACAGATTAAACAACTCGGAGTTTCAATCAAGTCACTTTATAGTTGAAATAATTACAAAGCTCCCGTTTATTTACATGACTACTAAACTGTCATCTTTAATTTGTTTTGGGATTACAGGACTGCCAACGTAAACGTGAGAACCCTCGATTTTCCAACAACCTGGCGTCGTGAACACCACGTTCCTACTCCGGTGTATGAAGGGCAGCCTACACATCCAATAATTAACCAAGGATTCACGCAAAACAAATTATTTTGTACCTAATTCAATATATAATTTATTTTAAGTTATTACATGTACATAATAGGTAATAAATGTTTCTGTTAAAACTTGTTCTTTTGAGTCAGTCAGAGTAATCAGGCCCTGGATCCAATATAAGCGGCTACCATTTACAAGGGCATATTTGATAATGCTACAAGGGCATTTTCCAAATTAAATATAAACCTGATATTGTTACGAAGCCCCGGTTAGCATTGCAGCGTCGGGCGGGTGTGAGTGAACACCCTTTTCCGTCACTGCACAACCGTCAAGAGCATTTTTTCTTGTGATAGCCCGTGCCATACACATAATTCTCTTTTCGCGCTTCCAATAATTGCTCCCGTTCCTATTGTAATCTAAGACGTATACATAACCGTTGTATGTTAACCTTTGCTTAAGCTTTTCGGATTTAACAAACGATGCCATAATGACATGTAATTAATTTTTTACTATAATCTGACAAGTAGTACCTTGGTAATTATTTCAAAATTCAATTATCTAACGTAAATGAATACGACGAATTGACCTATACGACAAATTGTTTTACGACGAATTGACCTACGACGAATTGGGTTACGACGAATTGGGTTATAACGAATTACGAGTGACCCTCAAACAATAACCTTCTGTACAATAGGGAGGGATTAAATGTTATCAAAGTGGATGAATTTACTACTAAAAATGCGTTTTGCGATTGCAGTCAAGGTTCAGGTGGTGTATATTGTAAACATATCTGCGTCGTTCAAAGCAAAGTACAGCTTCACATATTTACGTGTCTTTAGTTAACTTCTCTTGACAAACAAAATTTTGCACATATTGCAACAGGCAAAATTCTGAACAGAGAAATGTTCTTAGAAAGTGAAAACTTAAATAACATAAACGATATAAGCGTTTCCGAAAACCTAGAGAAAACTACATTGGGCAGTATCACAAGCAATTCACTTGACTGTGATGATTTACCCTATAATGAAACTGGTAATTTCCCTCGATACGAAACCCCATATTGTAACAACTTATCTTTCAACATTTTAGAGCTAGACAAAAAACAACTTCATCAAGAAGCAGTAAAAGATCTCACATTAGAATTCATGAGGCTTGTGGAAATTGCTGAAGATATCTGACACAAAAAAATTAAAAGTTTAGAAAGGTTCTTCAATTCATGCTCTTTTGTGGGTATTTCGCTGCCCTGCAAACTTTAAAATATTAAATATCTAACGTTCAAGGGACAGTATGTGGTTATTAACGAATTAACAATTAACACTAAAAATTAATAAGGAAAGCATGGTTTTTCACTGGGACTGAGAAGTGACCAACTTCAATAAACCAATGCAAAAGCGAAGGATGAATTTTTCTTGTGGTAGAAAAAGGATTTAAAGTGGAAGGCCTTCCAAAGCAGGGAACAAACCTCTAGCTAAAGCAAGCAAATTGCAAAAAAATAAAATATTCCCTACCGACAATAGTATATTACAGTACGAGTGGAGAAACTAAAAGTTTCACTCACGCGTGTGTCGACATTACACACTAGGAGAAGCCGAGTGTGGAACGACACACAAGTGAGTGATTTAGTTTCCCACGAGTGCTGTATAGTGCTTTGTTCAATCCTGCTATTAAAAATTCAATAATTGTAATTTATTATACAAGACGATAAAGTTAAATTTTATCCACGAGTGAATCGTTTAACGTCGAGACGAAGTCGAGACGTTAATGATTCAAGAGTGGATAGAAATAACTTTATCGTCGTGTATAATACAATATTTTTTTCTATAGCAAGAAATTTAACAATTTCAAAAGAAAATAATGACATTTCAAAATGTCAGTAGCTAGATTGGGTTGCTACGATAATACGAAGCTGTCATATTTAATTTAAACAAAAGTTAGAAAATTAAATTACTTTATCTATCCTTGATGTTAAAGTGCTACTTTATCTACCCTTGCTGTTAAAGTAAAACTTGACCTTTTGTTTTGAGTTGATAAAAGCACACTTTAACATGTGCTATAGAAAAAAATAAATTTTAATTTTTAAAATTGCAAAAAAATTTAGGAGGCAGTTTTCGTTGTTATGGTTCTCATCAAACAAACAATTAATTTGTTAACAAATTATAATTTTTTATCGCAAAAGTGTGTGCCAGCCTTTTCCCTAAAGAAAATGGAAGAAGAAAACGGTGTATTTGTACCAGATGACATTCTGGAAGGAGCTAATGCAGCCACATTTAATCTACTCCCGCAAAAATCTAAAAACAGGTACGTCAAGGAGTTGGAAACATTTCAGTCGTGGGTGGAGAACAGAAACGTAAATGTTGTGATTGAAGAAGTAGTGGTTATTTCAATGGATTAATAGAAAAATACGCTGCCTCTTCCTTATGGTCTACATTTTCGATGCTTAAATCCACCCTATTTGATTTTTAAAAAAATAGACATAAGCAAGTAAAGTTCATTTTTTTTCTATAATAATTTTCAAGGTCAACTTTTTAGGGGATAAGTTGCATTCCTGCAGGGTCCCTAGTTTTAATAATGTTGGTACATAGATTTTTAGTTCTTTTTTTCCACTAAAAAAATGATTTGTCATTTTGACAGATATGTCATAATAGTGGGTAAAACTACAGTCGCTTTATATACACTAACGTTAACAGTCTGGCCATATATGGTCACGATTCCCATTGGTGCCGCCATTTTATGTCTTGCGTCATTTTGACAATAAGATTTAAATTTCAAAAATTGAAAAGTCACATTTATTCAAATAGAATAAGTTGACATTCAATCAACAAAAATCGTTCAAAATGCTAGTACATAGTTAAAAACTGATCATAATTTTTAGAAACAACTTGAACAATAATTTATTAACGGTAAGCTGACAAAGTTAAACGAAATTTATCAATTTCATTTTTTTTCAGATATGAGGTATTGCTGTGCAGTCGGATGCTAACGCAAATATGAAAAATGTGTGCTAACGGAAACTTTCCTCAGGAATAGGGACAGGCGAAACTTATGGACAAAAAATTTATTAGAGAAAATTGGTACCCAAATGGATATTCAAGAATTTGTGAAAAGCATTTTGCAGATTGTATGTGTGAAAAAGCACGAGTGGGTGGCAAAAAAGACTTAAGGATAATGCTGTTCTAACATGATTTACTTTCTCATCGTCTGCTTCGGAGCCTACAGCCATTGAAAATACCAATAACATTAGCCGTCCAAAAACTGATTTTATCGACGTTTAAATTTTAGGTATGGAGTCTTGTGCATTTGAATGCAAAAATAGGTCTGAACATGGTATTAAGATGAAAAACTTCCCTATAAATAAAAAAGCGAGGCTTGTGGTCAGACCTTGTCCATTAACAAACAAACAAACAAACAGGTTAATCGAGCATATTAGAATAACATAAAAGGTCTGAATAGAATCTAAATGTAAAAGCATTTTATATAAATAAAATGCATATTGTTGAAGTAAAACATATTGCAACTTTTAATCAACTAGAAAAGTTTATTATATCCAAAGTTATCGGTGTTCGTTTAAGAATAGCTGAAACGAAAACGAAAAAGCAAAATACACAACAAAGCAAATACAGTTGTACTTCTGTGGCAATGCACAATGTAGCTTATATAAATTAAGTGGGAAGTTATGAAAAGTAATTTTAAGCGTATTAGACTGTATACTCACTGTTTTATTAGTTTTGGGATCACTTTAAGTTCTGTAGATTTATTATTATTTATGCGAGCACTAACTGTAAATAACATTTATAATATCTCATTGATACGACATTATTTGTTTTACTATTTAGTCATATATTTACTTATAAACGGGGCTGCGCGCGCTATTGCGCGGTCTATCCTATTCAATTTACCACCATTTTTAGGCCTATTACGTAGGGCCATTCCGTTCTGTAACACACTTGTTACACAAACTCAGAAAACACAACATTTTGCATGACAGGAAGCAGAGGGTTCTTTTGTGGAGGAAGAAATAGGGAAATACCCGTCCCCTAAACCAAGAGGAACGTTTACGTGGTGAGGTGGAAGCTCACTGCTTTCATATAACCATTGAAAGGCTCTAAGAGGAGCCATTGCACTACTAATTGTCGACATGATCTAAAAAAAAACGCGTCAAAAAAGTCTCATACGCTCAGCACGTCATCGTATTTGCCTCGAGAAGCCAAATTTTAAAAACCTTTGCTAAACATTTCGCCAGTTTCGCCAATTTTCTAGATCAGTTCGATTCTCGATCTTACATCGATTTTTCGATTCTTAATCTCATCGCTTCTGCTGAGTTATTGGTGTCACCGGTTTCATGTCAACAGAAGGCAAAAAAGGAACAATGGTTGGCACCTCGAGACAACATGGATGACAGCAGATCACACAAAATACACCACACAAATATCACAAAAATACACACCCCGAACTAACGTGTTGACAGGTACACAGTACAGTTCCTATATTAATGACAGTGTGGTCAATTTTGGTCCTGTTTCTGATTGGTTGTTTTAAAATCCGCCATTAAGATTCGTCTCAATGTCCTATTGAATATTTTTAGCAGTGTACGCATAATTAGTGACAAAAAGTTACTAATGTCAAAATAAGACATTGACATTTTATAAATTATCTAAAGCAGCTCAGTTACTAAACACGGCCTAAGCATCAAAATAAATATTGTATCATCATTGATGTACACTTGTGTTATTTTATACACAAAAATAAAATAAGTACGAATGCAAAATAAATTTTAACCAAGCAATAATTTTGACTGTAGTAATATTTTGTTACTAAATGTCACTGACACCGTTAAAAAAATGCACATGAAAATCCTGTCACAGTGTAACAAATGGAGTGAATGGGGTACAGACGACTCCTGCAGTTTACACAGGTATTTGTAGTCATACTTCAGTAATATTTCAGACGTTTTCAACTGAAAACCATTATTGTTAGTTTCAGTATCACAGTTTTAAAACAGTTTTTTTGATAAAACGGGAGGTATTTGTAGATAAACACATGTGCAAGATTTAATTGATGTTAACCATCTAAAGGAGATCTGTTATCATCCGCCCCTCTCCAAGGGGGCTCACGGGGTTCCGTCCCTCTCTAATGGGGCCCTCGGGGATCCGTCCCTCTCCCAGGGGGCTCACGGGGTTCCCCCATTCTCCAAGGGGCCATCGGAGCTCCGCCCCTCTCCAAGGGGGTTCTTGGGGCTCCGCCCCTTTTTAAGGGGTCCCTCAAGGCTTCGCCCCTCTCCAAGGGGGGCCCCGGGAATCCGCCCCTCTCCAAGGGGGCCCCCGGGGCTCGGCCCCTCTCCAAGAGGGCCTTTGGGGTTCCGCCCCTCTCAAAAGGGCAATCGGGGCTTCGCCCCTTTCCAAGGGGGCCCCAGGGCTCCGCTCCTCTTTAAGGAGGCCCTCGGGGATCCGCCCCTCTTCAAGGGGGCAAAGGGGCTCTGCCCCTCTCCAAGGGGGTTTTCACCAAAAGTCCTTCGGGGCTCCGCCCCTCTCCAAGGGGGCCCTCGGGGCATCGCCCCGGTCACGAAATCGAGGCGACGGCGAAATGAATGCAACCGCAAATGGGGGACATCGCGTCTACAATTTTCGTGACGGACACACACGTTTGGATCGTTCTCCTTTATTTATATGATGATAGTAAGCATTTATTTAATTAAACTATTTTCCAACACTAACCCCGCCACTGCTTTTGACCCGCCACTGGAGGCGGCCATATTCTGTCTTATGTCATAAGTGACATTTCATATGGCCAGACTGTTGTATATAAAGGGACTGTAGGTAAAACGAACAGCATAGTGATAGTAAAATATTGCAAATTTATTAATTATTAAACTTAACAACATTTGAAAATAAACATAATGAACGTTTGATTCCATGTAAAAAAATGAGATTTGTCAAGAGTTGAAATTTGACATTCAAAATTGACTCATAACCATAATTTTGCAAAAGTTCTACCAACACGAGGTATAAAAATTTCCTAGCGTTTTACTCACATATCTACCAACATTGACAGTTATTATAGAAAAAAAACGTACTTTAAGTTTCATTGTTCGTAATTACCCCGGGATCGGTCGCGTTGTTAGAAAAAATCTAACATTTTTACTTATTTACATATAATTCTTGAAATATTTTTCAATTACACCTCTGACTTTGTAAGTGCTTCCGGGTGGGGTTCATACATGCGTAGGCGACAAAATACGTACAGGGGATAACTGGCCAGCTTGCAGCGGCCATTTGTTAGTTGATTTCTAACACGCGACCGATAACGTAAAAAAAAGGTGCGACTAATCCCGGGTTAATTTAGTGGTTGTAATCATATATGTAATTTTGTAGGTTTAAGACCTTGTTTGCTATTTTAAAAAGTAATTCGAAAAGCTATCAACCTAAGAAAGCAAAAACATTTGATCAGAAAGAAGTGGAAAAGTTTCTAAATCAAGCTCCCGACGAGATTTACTTGCTAATGAAGATGGTTGTTCTGATGGGAGTTATGGGCGCCTGTAGGTGTGATGAGTTAGTGAACCTTAAAACCACTGATATTGAAGATAAAGAATCTATATTAGTTGTCAATATTATTAAGACGAAAAATTATAAACCACGTTTTTTTGTTGTGACTGTTGCTGAAGGAAACAATTTTAATTGTTTAGCGATATATCGAAAATATGTAGCGTTGCGTCCTAAAACTCTTGGCGATGGAAGATTTTTCTTGAATTATCGATCAGGGAAATGTACAGTTCAACCAGTGGGTATAAATTCTTTATCCAAAATACCTAGATTAGTAGCAAGCTACCTGCAAATCAAGAATGTCGACCTATATACAGGACATTGCTTTCGGCGGACATCGGCAACACTATTGGCGAATGCTTCTGCTGATATCCTGACCCTTAAAAGACACGGAGGTTGGCGTTCCTCATCCATTGCTGAGAGTTATGTAGAAAAGTCAGTGACCAATAAAATCCAGATAGCGAAAAAAATTATTACGGGAGATACTGGCAGCAGCACCAGCAAGAAAATTCGCTTGGAAGTTGAACCCGAAGAGTCTGGGAAAAATCAATTCCCTGGTACCAATCAACCGATTTTTAACAATTGTAATGTTAACATTCATATTTATAAGTAATATTGTTGCTGTGTATTAGCGTTATGAATAAAATTTGGTTGAATGTTCAACTTATGTGTAATGACAAAATTTTTACACCCACTGTTTTCGCTCACCCGTTGCTACGTAAATAATTTTAATGGACAAAACAAACGCTTTCACATTTTGTATCTAAGTAAGAAACAGTAATTTTCAATAAGAGGATTGAACAAATATTACTACAACTGCACCCAATGCGAAAGTGCATTATTTTTTTATCTCAGTACGTAGTATACCATCATTAATGTTATTTGTATTTCCATTAGCCTAAAATAAAACTCTAGTTTTACCTTAGTTATAGGAGATCTTTATGTTTTCTGCGAAACTACATTACAAAATACTTAGTAAAAAGGGCAAGTCTCCTCTACTAGGTAAGTAAAGTATAAGATTTGAGTAAGTTTTACTAAAAATTCTCTGGCGCGGTATACTTTCGATTAACCAATAAGGGGAGTCGCGGCGTGGTCTGCACTGTGGCAAAGTATATTTTACAATATCGCTACCGGGTGACAATGACACCAGGGCCATGCTTATATCTCCTACCAAGGGCCATCGTGTCATTAGATAGAAAATTTAATTACGAATCTAACGATATGCATCATCCACCACTTTATCTTTATATAAAACGGAAAAATGTTTAACTAATAAATTTTTTAAATACTTTTTGGGAAATACCTAAGCAAATTTGGTAACACCGCGATATGTCATTTGAGTCGTACATTCCGAAAAACATAAAATATACAGAACAACCCATTTAAAAAATCAAAGTTAATGACATTTCCGGTGAAACCGGAAGTCGGCCATTTTAATTATATCTGTCTCTCAATTCGAAATTATGTAAGTTTTATTCAAATCCGTTGATAAGTAAAGGAGATAGAGACATGTCCCTGATCTCATTGTCACCCGGTATACTACTACTATACTATACTTTGAATTGCCTTGGAACTGAATTACTTTTCAAAATGCGGTAATTCTACAATTTAACAAAAAATCACTGGGATCTCCGAATTTGTATTAGAAAGAAAGATATAAATTTTGTCTGATGATTAGATGTATGTATTAATTCTAGTTGATTTTTCTCCAATGATTCGATATCATGGTAAACTTCATCGTTAACTGCAAACACTGAGGTTAGTAGCTGTCCTAGTACTCCTCGCTTGGTCCTCACATCTTGAAGATATATGCTTTTTATATTCCAGATGATCTGCCGTTGCTGCTCTCTCAGGTGATGATTTAATTCCTTGCAATGGGATTCTGCCGATAAGACAAGTGCCTTCCTGCGTAAGGTATTCATTTGCTGGATTGTCTTGTTTATATCTTCTTCATCTACTTAATGATGTTCACCGTTGCTTCGATCCTGAAGTCTCCCCTCGAGAGTTTTGCGTGGCCAAGTTCTTCAATAAATAGGCCAGGTAATGGATACTTCACTATGTACGACCCCGTGGTTGCTGAAATCATGGTTCACAACGCTAGTAAGAGTGTTATTGTTCTTGTGACTGTTGACACTCCACTACCCCTGCTTTGCTTTTTTGTTCCTTCTTCTGCTTCCTGTCTTGGTAACGGAACGAGTTTGGTCATAGGACGCTTGAGAATTGCATCTCCCTTTGTCTTAACGGTTGCAACTCTGACAATACCATCTGTGCCTGGATGCACTTCTGTCACTCTTGCTAAATGCCATCGATTGGGAGGACTATTTTCATCCTTTTGTAACACTAGATCCCCTACTCGCAAATTCTCTTCCTTCAAAGTCCATTTTGTTCTGCGTTGTAACCCAGATAGGTATTCTTGAGCCCATATTTTCCAAAAGTCGTTTTTCAACTTTTGAAGTAATTTCCATCTTGTCAACGTTTCGGAATGTACTTCTAATGGTGGTTCGTTTGGCGTTATTAGTTCCCTTCCAATTAGAAAGTGTCCAGAAGTCAACGCTACCACATCGTTAGGATCCCCACAATCCTTTTCATGTGATACTTTGTTGACCTTACCGCTGCTTCCCAGATTCCTCCCAAGTGGGGAGCTGCCGGTGGAATAAAGTGCCACTGGATTCCTTCTTGAGTGAGTTTTTCTTGAACACTAGAGTTCCCTATAGTTTTCTTAAAGTCCTTCTGTAGAACTCTATTTGCTCCTACAAATGTGGTTTCGTTATCACTATAGATATGAAGACATGTTCCTCTTCTGGATGTAAATCTTCTGAAGGCTGCCAGAAATGCGTTTGTTGTTCGATCACTGACAGCCTCCAAGTGTACTGCCTTATGCCCTCTTCCTTTTGCGGTTCTGATTTGTATTGGCCTTGCATAATCCAGACCAGTGTGAGAAAATGGTAGGGACGGCGTTACTCTGGGCTCAGGTAAATTGTCCATGAGTTGCTGCAACGGTTGTCTTCTGAATGCGAAACATTTCATGCAGTTGTAAATTTCCTTGAGTATTATTTTCTTCACATTGACAATCCAAAATTTTCTACGGATGTATGCCGCTGTAGCTTGACTTCCGCCATGTAGCAGTTTTCGATGGACATCTCTCACTATGAGTTGGGCTAGGTGACTGTTATGGGGAATGAGAATGGGATGTTTTTCATTATATGGCAACATCGAACTTTGAAGTCGTCCTCCCACTCTAAGAGTTCCTTCATCATCTACGAATGGTCGTAATGGTGTCAAAGAGCTTTTTGTGTCAACTGAGATGTTTTTCTTTAAGACTTGAATATCTGTCGACCAGCTGCTTGCTTGCACTATACGGATGATTTGAATGAGACACTTGTTGAGTTCTGCTGCCATAGGGTATTTGGTTGGAAACGGTTTTCTTCGACATTTTTGAACAAACCTGTTACAGTATGCAGTAACTCGCAGTAACTTCTGCCGATAAACCGATAAACGCTTGGACTTGGTGAATTTTTGCTTCTTCTGTAACTGTCAAGGGAGTGTTTGTTTCCGTAAGTGGCAAAGGATTAGCTATATGCTGCTGTAATTTGGCAGGAGCGAGTCCTCGGGATACGGCATCTGCTGGATTGTCCTCTGAACGCACATGATGCCAATTTCCACTGGGGGTTACTTCCAATATTTCTGTTACCCTATTTGCAACAAAAGGTTTCCATTTCTCCGGGCCTGCTCTTATCCAGGATAAGGTTATCATTGAATCTGACCACGCAAAGATGGAGATGCTGTGGATGTCCAGAGCACCAATAGCTTCCTTCAACATTTTTGCTGCTAACGTTGCTGCACATAATTCCAGTCTTGGCAACGTTTTCTTCATCTTTATAGGTGCAACCTTTGACTTGGCTGTCAATAGAGTTACTTGAATGCGTCCATCTTGAGATATTACCCTGCTGTAAATTAAAGCCCCGTAATCTTTTTCCGACGCATCACAGAAAGCATGCAGCTCCATTTTCCGGATGCCGCTGTGGTACCCTAACCATATTGGAATGGATATGTCTTCAACCAATGGCAATTCTTCTTGAAATTGCTTCCACACGTTCATTATTTCTGTGGCCACTGGCTGATCCCATGATTGCTGTTGTAACCAAAGTTGTTGAATTAGTAATTTGGCCTTTATTACAATTGGAGCTAACCATCCTAATGGGTTAAACAAGCGGGATATTTCTGATAAGATTTTCCTCTTTGTAAGATTTGTATCAGCTCGAAGACTGACCCGAAACTTAAATTCATCTGCCTTCGGACTCCAGTGTACTCCCAAGGTTTTCCTTATTTCCCCTTCGTCGATCTCTAGTAAGTTCTTGTCCTGTAAGTTATCTGGTAATTCTTCAACAAGCGCTGCGCTTATGCTTGCCCATTTTCTAAGGGTAAACTCTCCATTTTTTAACATATTGATTAGACTTACTTGGAGATGCGTTGCTTCTTCTATGGAGTCGGTTCCCGACTTTAAATCATCCACGAAGAAGTCCTTGGTTGCTACTTCTGCAGCCATTGGGTATATTTGTCGTTCATCTTCAGCTAGCTGCAACAGGGTACGGATTGCCAGATATAGTGCTACTGTTGTTCCATAAGTTACAGTGGTAAGTTTAAACTCTTGAATAGGTTCGTCTGGAGAAAATCGCCATAATATCCTTTGGAGGTCCTGATCTCCTTCGGCTATCTTGGTCTGACGATACATCTTTTCAATATCTGCTAAAAATACAAACTTGTGTTTCCTCCACCTTAGGAGAATTTGCTTCAAGTCTTGTTGCAAAATTGGTCCAGCAGTTATTAGCTGGTTTAAGCTGAGCTCAGTAGTGGTCTTGGCACTAGCATCAAAGACTACCCTTAACTTGGTGGTTGTGCTGTCTTCCTTCACTACCGCTTGATGAGGGATGAAGTAAGATTGTCGTATATTGGCTCCTGGTTTATGGAATAGTGGATAAGCCAACACCATATTCTTACGGTCCTGAAGTTGATAGTTTCCAACTGGTTCTTCTGGAAGTGACTTAGTTAACTGTGGCAGTATGAGCATCTGGCATGTGGTTGTGTAGTTGCTTGGAAATCGTGGACGTAGATTTGCAGTTATTCCTCCTCGGACTGTACACTTCTGTGCAATAAATTTAAGTACAAGTCTTATAACTATTTTTCACAATATTCTAGTTTGTATAATTCGGGTCTATTTTAATTGCCTAGCAGCAGTTTCAATAAATGATAGAACACCATAACTTGAAAATAATACCTTTATTAAAAGACCAAAACTAAGAACTTTCCAAAAAAGGCCGCTATTAATAAATACAACAAAGCCGTGTGTGCTTAATTTTATTGCACAGAAGTGTACCTGCTCCTTTCTTGCCTAAACCAGAAATTTGCACCCTCACCTTTTCTTGTGGTAGACCAAGCGTTTCAGCTGCATATCTTGTAATAAATGATGCCTGGGTTCCGGAGTCTACTAGGGCTCTGAGGTACTCCAAACTCCCCGCCGGTGTCTTGACTCTAATTAGGGCAGTTGCCAGCAAAACGTTGCGATGCTGTCTTCTACTAGGCTTGCAACAATGTTTTCTTTCTTATTAGTTGCTGTCGCACTGGAAGTCGCCGCCGCGGTCTTGGGAAGCTGCTGCTGGTGCTTACTAAAATCTTCGTGCAGAAGCCAATGATGCTTTTTGAGAGTAGGTAACACTATTTTCGCCTGGCTGTGTTCCTTGACACTTTGAACCTCTTGATCCTGGATGTGTTGGTAGAGGACCACATGTATTTCGTTGACCATCTTCTTGTTCTCACGGAACTCCTTGTCGTCGTAGCTACCGTAGGATAATATCTCCTCGTTTAGAGCTCTGATGTCATCCCAATCATCCTTAAAATTCTTAATGTTGTATTCACAATACTTTTTACTGCATTCCTCATTCAAGCTATTCCAGACTTCCTGAATGTCGCTCTGGAGTTAATTCACCTTGATCATTAGCCTTCTTATTTGAAACTGTCTCTCCTTGTCAGCAACTGTGGTAGTGTCCTCTTTTGGCGCTACTGGCTGCTGTGAACTTTCACCTAGTGTGGCTAGATTTTCTTCGCACTTGTCGAGCAGGGCAACCCCTTTATTGTAAACGTCTTTGGTTTGCTGAAAAAAATTGTTTTTAAAATAAGGGTGTTCTTCCTCGACTTCCTTCGCCAGGTCTGAATGGTTGGCCTCAACTTCTTCCCAAAGTTGTTTTAGGGTGGATCTGCGAGCGGTGATATATGCTGCATTTTTTCTTGATGGGCCATCCTTCTTCACGTTTATAATCTGCCTGCGAATGGATTCTGCTAAATCTTCTTGGGCTTTGAAAATCTCCTGTCGCTGCGCCATCGTAACGGTCTTGTTCGAAAAGGGCTGGTACGTTTAAGGAATTACTGGACCAAATGCTAGGGGCAAGAACGTTGAAAGGCTCGAAATATCACATGCTAGGGGCAGGAACGTTTTAATGGCTCGAAGGACCAAATGTTCAGGGTGGAAGTTATAGTGGACTGTATGATTTTAATTTGGACAATTTACAGGCTACGTCTTAGGGGTGCAGGAATTAAAAAAGGTTGTGAACCAACGGTCTCGTGCAGTTTCACACGAGATGAATTTAAAAGACTTAATTTCCGTTGGCCAGAGGTTGGCTGAATACAGAACAGATGTTAAAATTGTATTGTCTATTTGACTAGAATATTTCCTAATTATATACATTAATTATGACGTAAATTACAAGATTCATGTTATTTTGCCCTAGTTTCAGCTCGCATATGCACCTGCGTATTCAATTTGACCAGTGCTGATAATAAACGCTGACAGCTTTTGTTGTAATTTCCGCAAGTAACAGTTCGCTTACGAAATGTATGCATATTTAATTTTAAAAGTTAAAATTATGTTTTGGTTCCTAAACAATTGGAGACCTACACTTTAATAAATAAAAAAAATAAAATTATAGTTTCCTTAAAACTGTCCAAATTAATCAAGAAAATATAAATCACAGTAATAATGTAGCCTACATACTGTTAAAATAATAAGTTGCAATGAAATGCGAATTGCCAAAACTTGTGGCGCTAAGAACCTAACCGGTGGATGCGAAGAAATTTATTAAATAAGTAATCTGGTGTGATACACTCACACAACTTCCTTTTATAGTGATCTTATAATTAGCTAAAAATTTTATTTTAAATTTTTAAGCATTTGTCGAAAATTCTCAAAAATTACAAATTCTACAGAAACCATACAAAATAGAGCGTTGGTTCAAGAGACAAATTTTCTCTAAAACTTTAAGCTGAGTTCAAAAATGTAATAATATATCGGGTGTTCTATTTAAAATAGGAGTTAATAAAAAAATAGGAAAGAAAATAAACGAAACCCATTTTAGAGGTATTCAACTGGAAAATTACCTACCTCACATCAATACACATTAATAATGTAATAAAAGTGTAAAGTTTGGAAAAAATCGATAGAGCCGTTTTTTAAAAAATCGAAAAGAACTGAAAAATCACAAGAGTAAACACCATACTTCCGTTTATGCAATTTTCTACAAAAGCTTGCTGTCGCATCTAGATAGTACACAAAACTTACATATGAAGTTTCAACACCATACCTCTTTTCGTTTTTGAGATATTCTGTTCACAGGCAGACAGACACACAGACACACACGGATAGACCAATAAAAAAGAATATGTTTTTTGGGTTCAGGGAACTCTAAACCGTGAAGATCTGTTGAAAACTCAATTTCGAATGTTTGGGGTGAATCCAATACTTTCTTTATCGTAAAAGGAGGTAAAAAAAGACGGTAAAAATGAGATGTAAATACCACGTACCTTGCTTCTAAAAATGCAATTTTGCCACTTTTCAAATACTGTACTTCGAGAAAAACTTCTTTGACCAAAGCTATAGGCACCTACATAATGTATCAATATGTTTGTTAAATAATTATACATTATTCGTCAAAACAGAAAACGATATGAGTAAATTAGAGAAATCCAGAAATTATTAGCTATGGTTATTTTAGATTGCTATTTTCTGTAGATAGATACCTAAAAATTAATATTTTATGACAAATATTTTACAAAATTTTTGTGAATCTCTTCCCAGATGAAATCGATATAGAACATAAAAATTACACAGACAGACTCACAGACTGACAGACAGGCATCATTTTGAAAACCACTTTTCCTGAATCAAAGGACAAGAAAGCAAATATTTTCTCAAAAATCTGGTGTTTCAAAATTGTCATTATTACTAGACTTTATTATTTTACTTGGTAAAAGAAAGTATTAAAGTTACATTCTTTTGTTTTGTGACTTTGCGTATTTCCACGACTATAGGGAACTTACGTATGGATGTCTTTGATCATATTATAATCTTGCAGCCATCGCCGAAGCATATCGCTACTGTCAAGCATGTCTAACAGGCATTTCTCCATCTTGTAATAGTTATGTATTTTGGGTTGCATATTTCTGAAATACAATGTTTCCAATTTTCCGTCACAACAAACTTAATTTTATTTATTTCAGTGTGTTGAAATTTGTTATGCGAACTGTTAGAGCAAAGTTGAAATGTAAAGACACCAGCGTCCCAGCATAACCTTATGGTGTGCTGGTGTCTTTACATTTCAACTTTGCTCTAACCACAGGTTAAATTTTTTAATCAGGTATATGTGAGCCATAACAGCTATATTATTAATTTAGATAGTACAACATTATACTATGGTAGGTCTCTAGGGTTGCCTATTTTTAAAATAACAGACTCGTACTCTCCCGTTAATATGTTTTCCCAGAAGGTAAAAAAATATAATAATTTTCCATTAAAAATGCAAGAACACATATATCACTGACATGAGACAACAAAGAGAAGTAATAACTTTCAAAAACCACTATCTTCATGTAACTTAACACGTTAAAGACTTAATTTATTATAGTTGTCATACGCTAATTATGAAATACATTACTACTAACTAATAAATTATAATATTTTACAATAGTAGCTGAGGTCGGTGTTGTGGTCTCACAGGTACTACGCTATTTAATACCTCTTTATGTATTAATTATTAATTAATTCCCCCGCAATTACCATTCCAAGAAACGAATTGAATACTGTACATTTTCTTATTAGCAACTTATTTAAAAGTTCTCCTTCAATTTTTGATCAGCATATATATCTCCTTTGTTTAACACAAGCGAAATATGTTTAACAAAAAAAAATGTTTTGCCAGACAGTGGCGTAGCCAAGGGAAGGACCTGATGAGCTGAAGGCTCCTCCGAAACCAAAAAAATATATATGGAATCATCCCTTACTTATCTTGAATGCAAATAGACAATACAACTTTGTGTAGGCTAGATTTACATCAATGCACATTTTCATTCTAAGATGAGTGTACATTTACTCCATTATTTGCTTCAATGTGTTATCATTATTTGCGGGAATTTTTAAACCTATCACTCACCTTGCTAATAGTGGCAAGTGACAGAGAATAAAGTTATCTTTCTTAACTTGTAATATACTCCAGAAAACTTTCACAGGCCCTTCCCCGTTTTTTGGCCGTCACTGAATAAATTAGAGCGATGTTTACCTCCCCTCCCCCCCCCCCCCGCAAGGAAATTTAGGCTACGTTACTGGTGCCAAATTGAGTTAATAACTGTTTTTATTAAATAACATTGCTTGTGAAATATGTATCTACTATTTTTTTTAGTTTTAAATCACAGGTGTGCTAATCATATTTCAGGACCCTGACGTTTTAGTGGTTAAATTGATAGTCATTGTATTTAACCGGTGCAAAATGTATTTCAAGCTGAAAAAGTGGATTTGTGCTTATGCTTCTGCGCGAATGTCACAAAAATGCGAGTTCTTCTGTTATATTGCAGGCACAACGTTTTACAGGTGGACAAATTCCAACAGATAAAATGTTGACATTGATATTATTTAGTTACATTAGTATGTATATAAACTGTAAAACCATTCTGATTCCATTTTAAAACAAAATTTTAATAACTCTCTACGATACCAGTGCGTAAAGCGAGTCTTTAGTCATAAGTGGGACAGAATTAAAATGCTAGTGCAGCGAGCTTTTTAAGCCCCGCGAGTAAACGGTAAATATAAAAAATAATTTTCTAGGTAAATTAAGATTACTGTACTAAATAACAGGTTTGCCTTGATAAGAAAAGCTTCACCGGTCGTAATTTTACGTGATTGAAAATGTTAACCACGTTGCTACTGATGACGTGACTAATGAAATCAAGTTATTAAACAGTCGACTTACAAACTTAAAACTGCCAACTAAAAGTCAATTTTACAGGCTGTCGTAGATAAAAAATAAAGTCGGTTGTGTGTTGCACACCAAAACATGATTTTTTCAGTTTTTATATATTTATACAACGGTTGCAGATAAAGTTACGTTGAAAATGCATGACAAGCAGTCAGCACTTCTTGACTGACCTAGTGAATAAACTGCAATTACGCTAAATTGCTGATGTAAATATTATTGTTTGTTATTAAATGTAACACACCAGTAGAAAAGCAATTTGAACTGGAACAATGTACTCAACCTTTGCAGTTAGATATCTTTCTATGTTCACAAACCTCTGCCGAAGACTGCATAAGGCATTCTGGCAAATCATCCTCGACCAACGGAACCAAGTCTTTACTACCTTCCTTATGTGAGACTACATAAAGCCGCATCTTTTTACATTCCTGCACACCTAAGAGTTATCCTGTAACTGTCTAAATTAAAACATACAGTCGACTACAAGCGCCACCCTGAACACATGCCTTGACTACATACAGTTTTCAGGTTCTTAGTTTTAAAATGGGCCGCTTGAATTTTTCAGCACCTATTTATTTATTACCTGGCAATTATATGTGTAAGTAATTCATTGATCAGATATCGGCATCGGCAATATTCACTTTTAGATATGGCACAGCCTATATTCTAAATTCATACAGCAAGTATACTGGGTTGCCTATCTTTAAACCGGCGTTTGTACTCTCTCGGGAGTCAGGCTGTATTTCTTGTTGTTTCTACCAAATGAATCAACAATTTGTTCGGCACTATTAAATATATCACTAGGTAACTAAAAAATATTTAATACAGGGCTGTAAGAAATACTGTAAAAACGGTTTTAATTTATTACTTTACTTTAGAAGGATGAGTAAATAATATCCCATAAAGTTTTTAATTAATGCATTTATTTACTCTATTTTGTTAAACTAAGCCGCTCTAGGTAAAACTTAATTCATAAATTAAATACGAGCCATAGGTCAATTATATTTCCAAATAAAATTAAAACACAATTTGAACAATTTAGAAACATGCTTCAAATATATCAGAAAAAAATCATAATTAAATTGGTTTGAAATTGTTTGCTCTACAATTATTATCTCAAATAACTTAAAAAATAAAAAAATTAATGTAGCTACTATGTACAAAAATACAGTCGGTCAACTGAGAGCAACTTTGAGTTTGGAACTGGATTATAATTTCGAAATATACAAATGTTCATCTTGTGAAATACAGAGAATTTAATGTGTCTCCACTTTTGATGGTGAAAATCAAGAACAAAGCTATAAATCAGAGTGGAGGATTGTTTAGCGATATAATAAATTAATATTCATTAGAGATGTAGTAAATGGTTCTAATTAATCGTATTGAAGAGTCTCCCACGCTGGTTATGAATAAATTGCGCAGACGATTTTCAAGCAGTTGGGCGTGGAGACGAGATGACATTTCAATTAAAGATCATTGAAGTTGCATTTACATATAAATAGCACTATACTTGCTCTATTTGTAAACTGCTACTAGAGATTTCGTATTGCGTAAAGTTTGGTAAATATTTAAAGATGCTCGTCTGATTATTACTAACTTACTTTATTTAAATAATATTTATATATGACTATGTAAATCTACAAATTATATATATATATTTACACAAACCCAATGATGCACCGGTAATGAAATTTTTAAAATAGATTATTTGAACTCAATATGTGCAGAAATTACTATACGAGTTAAAGAGCATTTACAAAATTACTATCATGTTTTAGACATTTATTATCATCCGCACCAAATACTTTAAGTGGACAAGGTTTATCTCAGACGATGTTTTATTTCACATTTAAAAATGTGATCTTGACATTCTCGAGTCCAAGCATTTCTATTATACCAGCTCTTCATACACATTCATAATTATACCATTATCGCAAACTTGATACATCGCCAATAAAGCAATTAGCGTTGAAGAGGACCCAAATGCTGAAATTTATCTCGAATATGCACTATTGACGAATTGTGTACAACTCGTTAGCAGATTCATTCAACAAAATGTAAACAGTCCTACGGGCAAGCGACCTGAATAAGCGATTTTATTCAGTGTCAGAAATTATCTAACAAAAAAAGCTTTCTCTACATTAACCTTGTCCGCGGGATGACGGAACGTTAAACCGTGGAAAACCAACGTCCTTGGATCTTCTCGCTCTAGGATGTTTGAGGTAAACCTACGCGTTCTACCAATTTCGTGTACCAATTAATCCAGGCACCTGTAACAGTAGCGTGCAATCGCAAAGTACCAACTCTAATTAGCACCAATTCCCATATACTACAATACTCGGAAACTCATGCCGAAAACCTCCACAGCTTCTAGATTTCACCTCACCTTAACCTTTGCAGCGCTCAAATTTGTGACATGAAAGCTTCCCTACAAGCTGCTAAGTGTTCCAGTTTCCACAAATTTAATGTCACGATATAAAATTGTTCCTTTATAGTCAAATCCTTTAACGAGCCGCGCATCCCACTTTATTTTGAATTAATAATCTTGGCAAAAATTACCTAACTTATTTATTAGCGATTGCGACACGTCTTTAAAATGCAAGTGTGAAATGCCATCCATTCTTTCACCAAAGGTGACGCCTCATTGTGGTGCAAAGTTACTGGGGCAGTCCAGCGATATATTACATTTCAGAGAAGAGAATGGACTTGCTCTTCTTAGGTTACGCAACGAATTATTAACAAATAACAATTAATTTATATTTTATAAGCGGGAGTGACAGAAACTTGTCTAAGTATTATGTCGAAACTAGAATCAGCAAGCAGACTAAATCTCCTAGATCTCGTATTAGAAGTTATGTGCAATTAGATGAGCAGGTCTTACGGTATTTCATCACCATTTATTATCTAATTATGAGAAGTCGATATTAAGACAACCTTTAAAGCTTATCACTTCAATAATTGAATATTATCGACTCAAGGGTATCGAGCCGTACCATGCAATAATTTCTAGAAATGCATAGGCTGATAATTTGTTATACCTTTTTTTAATATCGTTAACTGTACTTTAATGGTCACGAAGGTACACATTTTCACATTACCAGTAAACACGTTTATTAATGTTGTGTAAGATGAAATAGATATTTATGTATTTAGTGTGTAAAGAGAGCCATTTTGGTATGAGGATGCGAGTTTCGTGCCGAGCGGCAGCGAGGCGCGAAAAAGCAACCGAATACCAAAATGGCTCTTTACACTCGAAATACATACAAAATTTTTTCTACGGTCCTAAATAAATAACAAAATTGTTAAATAATTGAAATTTCGATACACACCATTTGATGAAGTCGTTGTACCGCCGTTCATAAAGGCCGCGCGATTTGGCCGGGAACAACACTCGTTGGTTGCTGTCTGGGTCGCTTCAAATACTTCAGGCCGGGTGCAATTACCTTCAGATTCCATCTTTAACTTCACAAAAACTCACAAACTCAATAAATCTGTTGCGTGATGATGGACGCACCGTGATGCAATTGTCAATAATTTAGCCAGTTCCAGAAAAATGACGAATTAAATTAATAACCATGTTAGCCATGGCGATGCGTAAAGTAAAATGAAGTGACGCAATTATTTCATTAAGACATTGTTTACGTGGTTGCGATGCTAAAATGGTTACTAGGGAAAAAATGTGTGAATCGCTAACTTTTCGCATTGACAGTGAGCGCTTAATAGTTAGTTTTAAAGGTGACCGTAGAAAAATACATTTACGCCATCAGTGATAACTGCTTGTACTATAAATAGTCGTACATTATCATTTTGTTGAAATGGTTTAAATACTAATGCTAATGATTTCCACACTTGCTTTTACTATCATATTAACTTTAATCAAGTATTCCTACATCATGAAATAGTAATTGGAATATACCTTAATAAAGTAAAGCCGTGCAAAGCTCCTGCAGTTCAGAATATCAGCTGAGATAATTGCAGGATCCCTAACGGGGGGCCAATAGTGAAATTTGTAAAATAATAAATAAAATATATCAAATCGGAATTCTACCACAGGAATTTGCAACTATGTGCAAATTATTACTGGGGGGTGGCCCATAAGTCGCGCTACCGCTTAGAAATTAAGTAACTTTTTCTCTGTTAATTATTTTTAATTACATTTTTTTACATTAAACTAGAACATTGGGGAATTCCTCTGGTCCATACGTAAAAGATCAAGTCTATCAAATGACATCCGTTTTCTTCTTCGTAAGCGAGTTCTGTTTTCACTACATTTTGCATAACCTTGGTGAGCGTGTTTGGCCCCAGCACACAAATTTTGACTCGAATATTGTCTTTTAGCTGCTGGATAGTTCGGGAATTAGTGGCATAAAGACGGTCCTTGAGGTAGCACAAAAAATTTCTGAAGGGCTTAAATCGGGCGAAAATGTAATCCAGTTGAAAGCGAGATTTCGTGACATTACTCGCTCTCCAAATATTTCTTCCAAAAACTACATAGTGGCTCTAGGCGTATGAACAGTGGCTCCATCCTGTTGCCACCACAGCCCTGGGGTGTCTTTAGCAGCTAAAGGAACAAATTCTTCCAGAATTTCGCTATATCTGACAGCTGTAACCGTTAAAGCATAGCTGCTTTCGACCTCGAAAAATTTAAGTCCAAACACCCTTACTGATGGGGTATCTGCGCAACATGATTTCCAAGCTCGTGTCAAGTCAGTCACTGACCCATCTTGCTAACAACTTTGAATTAGTCGGAGTACTGCAAATTTAGGGGGCCGATTACAGATGACGGAAATGCTATTTGTGTAAGCACAACGGAGCACTGACTGATAATAAAGTTTAATGACTTTAATATTTTGGATCTTGCTCAATTTTTCCATAACTAATTGCCAAAGATAAAACTTATGATGGTTGACAAGTAAATTCAAAACAATTGACAAACATCAAACTTATTCAGGTTTCCAATGGTAGCTACTTACGGGCCACCCAATGTATTCGGCTTCAAGCCAAGTAAATATCTAATTCGCATGCAAAATAGCGTCTTCCGCCAACAAGTAGTTTTGGAGCTATACCGCCAACAAGCGAACAGACATACATATGGACAGAGAGACAGACGGAATTGACAAAACCTGTTTTTCGTCATCTATAAACCATGAAACGTGATGATCTGCAGAAATCTCGGAAGGTGATTTTTTCACGATTACAATAATTTCTTCGTTATTTAGATAAGAGGGTAAAACTGGGTACAAGATCACCCAAAGGACTATGGTGGTGTATGCCTTCTACTTTCGAGACGGGCCTTTGGTATCCCTTGCTTCTCATGTTTGTTTTCATAGTTAAAGATATAGCCAACTTGTATTTCTATATGTTAATTAGATTTAACCAGTGTATTTCAATACAATTAACAGTGTGCGGAACCGACCCTATGCTGCGAGTGAATTATAAAGCTTGATTTTGGGGGTGCAGCGTTAAATGAGACTCCAAAGCCTGGTGGAGGGACCAAGAAATTTTCAACTTAAAATCATCTTTCGCTGGCATTTTCAAGTTCAGCCAGAGCCAGAGGCAACCAGATGGACTAAAAACATAAAAAATGGCGTTCATGGTCTTCCAAGAGAAGTAGAGGGCGTTCATTAACACGTTGGTATGACGATATCAAACGTTACGCAGGTCTTAGATGGCTAAAGAATGCAAATGGTCGTAATGCAAGAAAGCAAAAAAAAGAAACTGACGTCCAATAATGGATGCAGATGGCTACTGGATGATAATGATGAAGATAATACTACAACCCATTTGAAAAATATTAAGTCTAAATTAACTGTTATATTTGCAGAATAGTTTATTAATTTTTCTTTCTATTATTGCTACTATTTTCTTCTCCTTATTATTCTTCTTATTTGATATATAAGTGTCTATGTTAATGCTGAATGATAATTCTTTTAACAATGACCACCAACTTGGTTGTTGGGGTTTACAATTTTTATTTACTTTTTCCAATTGATGGTCTTCCATTTGTTCAACGTGATTGCTCCATTCGTGTCGTCTCTGTATCCATTTCACTTTGTCTTGTACTTACATAAGCACATATAAAATGCATATTCAGACATTTGAAAATGATCTGTTCTATAATTTCTTTTTTTAAATAGTCCGCTTTTTTTTGGAGGGCAGTGTATATCTTTGAAGCTGGGGTCTAATAAAGTAGCGATAGAATAATTGGGATATAAGTCTATATCATTAAAACGGCTATCCAAACCTTTAATTAGTCTATCTTTCATGGTTCCCACTAAATTTGTCTTACATTCTAAAAGATATGTTTTCAGACCCCTTACACTTGGTGTTACTTCTGATATTACAGCCATCTCTGAACTAAAATACCTAGTTGTATTTTTAAAAGGCTTTATCAAAGCATATTAAAAGATAAAACATTTTGCAACTCGGCGGCCGAGTACTCTGTACTCGGCCAATGCTCTAAGCCGAGTACTCGGTACTCGGTCAAGTAAAAAACTAGGGCTCGTTGCAGCCCTAGTTACTATGTTAGATGCTTGAATACTAGGTTGTCAAAAATATTATATCTTATTAGGAGTACCGTAAGTAAAATAAAATATCTAGTTTTCTGAACAATATTAATTCATTAATTAACGTCAAATGAAGGAAATATAAACAATCTATAGCTACAAAAATTCGGAAGCAAATTTCTGTGCGTCGTGTCTCCTATAATATATGTTCCAAGTTGATGTTTTTATAATAAACACGTAAATTCTCAACCTTTGTGCAAAGGTAGAGTTGCTAATGTATGACGTGAGAGTCTTTCAAAATATACGGCGAAGATGTAGCAAGCATTTTTTAATCATTGCGAAAAACTGATTCTCAATGAATGGAATAAAAACATAGGACGTTTATTGGTTGAAAATAGTCTTCCATTTATTATTTCATTAAAGAAATCGTTATTAATCAAAAAATACCCTCGTAATTATCCTATAACATAAAATCGTTGCTCTCTTTGTTTGCGTGTATGTTTGTTCGCTATCTCCTCCGAAGATACTGGCCCGATTAAGTTGTATGATGGCTTAAAATTTTGCTAATTGTTCGACTTAGATTGTAGGCCGGTTTTTATTTACAAAAAAAGTATGAAAAAGTTTTAATTTAATTAAATCCTCTAAGTAGGGGAGCGGAGCGCCTGTCGACGTGGGCTACGGTGGACCTGAGGTAGAGTGCTCGCCTATGACGCGGGTGGCCCGGGTTCGATTCTCGCCGATGCATCTTTTTTTTATATTAATGAATTTCTCTTAATTTAGCGAACCGAAGCGTAGTTCGGGTGACTCACTAGTTATATAATTATTTTAGAAAAAGTATACAAAGGAATAAATTCAATAGAACACTCGTAAACGGCTGATTCCTGAGAACTGTTGATATAGACGAAGAAATTATGTCATTATGGTAATATGAACTATGAAGTTAATTACCTGTTTAAAATGAGAATAGGGGTAAACAGGTGTTGCGAAATAAGATAATGATACCATTGCACTTTTTCACTGATAAAATCCAATTAGTCATCATTATATCTGACGTTTATCAGTGAAAGTTCACTTTAAATGTCTAGGCGATTTTGTTCAATAATTAGCATTGTATTGTTATATTTATTCTTCGATTGACAATACCAAGAACATATTCTGTGACCAAAAAACACGAAAACGTGGCTTTTGTATCAAGGAAATTTGTGTAGAAAATCGTACGACACTCATTAATGACCAATAGAAAAACGAGTTCACGAGCCGTAACTAAGACAACAACAAAATTTCTTGGAAATTTTGTGTAGGTAGACACTACTTCTTTTTAGGGTTTGTGTCGTTACGATTTTTTTACCGAATCTGCATTTGAGCATTAATTCATATCCGGGAATTATTTTTCGTGCATTCCACCAACGTCCTAATTTCCCCTCGCGTCCCGCTCGGGCAAATTAATACGACGTTGTTGGAACACACTAAAAAAAAAATTCCGGAAAGAATTAATGCTCATATGAGATTATATGTGAAAATGTTTTATCTAACTAAATAGAAATCAGTATAATATACAAAGTATCTGTACTTTTACTCATAAACCAGAAAAGACAAGAATTGCGACCCTACCATGATTTTAATCCGCATACCTGGTTACCGTTGAAGTATGCATTGTCTGCCCTTTCTTATTTATATCTATTCTTGTATTTAGTACTCGGCATGGAAGAATTAAACATTTGAATTCATGATTTCTTAGTTGTTATTTGATTAATCACCGCTTACTGAACATAATTTCAGTTGGCGATATCTACCGCTGGAAGTGACAAAATTTAAAGAGTCTAGAAGAAGAAATGTGTAAGATAAAGCAACTTTTATTCTTAATAGTCCCATTTTAAGAAATTAATTACAAGTTAACGAAAACATAAAAAAAGAATTCTATTGCTGTATGTCCTGCGCCCCATTATAAAGTTTATGTGTATTTAAACAGATTTTCAAAATAGTAACAAATAACGACAAAATCACAAATTAACCTATTTTTTTATTTGAAGAGATAAATTATTTTTTTGTTATAATTCTGTTAATAATATCAAAACTGAAGGCTGTCCACCATCGATACGCTGTTCATCTATAGAAGGTAGATATATAAATCGATCTTTAGCCGAATAATTTCTGTGGCTCCTATAGTCTTAAGAGCCATCGTTAGGGCATATGGGTCGACATTCCTGCCAAGTTTTAAAACTTCATGACCTTTTGTAAGCAAATCCATTTCATTTCCTTTTAATGACTGTACTATATATCTGCTATGGTTGTTATTTCGTATAATAATGTTAACCGTACTGAACTTTTGTTTATCATCATTAGCCTTTCTTTATATAGATATTTCGTACTCTAGTCTTATACTGTTCTAAATTTATATATATAATATAATATAATACGAATATTCTTAATTTTTATAAAACCAAGCCCTGCTCGCTGCAAGCAGAAGTTACGTTCCAACATCTAGTACTTGATCAAACTGTAATCTGTGATAACAAAATTTAGCCTATAGTAGATTGTTGTTCTCTGGTATTAGGCCAAGTGAATTTGTGTTGTGGAACTTGACGAAAATAGGTATAGTTGGTTCGTTTTTTTAACGCTTCGTAAAATAATGGTTTTCTTTAATACTTTTACTACAGTTTGGTACGTACATGTAGGCTAATTTTGTGTAGCTGGACATTGTCAAAAGTAAACATTGCTCTTAACATTTTGTTACTTATATAGTTAACATCTTCTATATTCTGCTCGTCCTTTTCATATACGAGTATCAGTGTGTCTACACCACTTTGAGCTCTCGTTTTTGTGTTCGCCACTATATGTTGTAATGTGTTTAAAAAAAATTCATTCTCTTTCCTTTCTTTCTGGTTACTTGTAATGGACGGATGTGTATTTTATATGTTTCTAAGTCTGTCACAATTTCTTGATCCTTGCTGCTGAAAGATCATATTTATTTATTTATTTCGCACTCAGCCAACAGCCGTTAGGCTAATTATAGGCGTCGCTGTGCATTTATGGGGACTTCCAACCCCACTAACGACTATCATGATGTTGTTATGAGAGCCGGGACCAACTATTTCCGTGACAGCCGTATCACAAGGCGCCGAGAGATGCAACAGTGGAACTCCCATCCAAGTTCTGACCAGAAAGAGCGTTGCTTAACTATACTGATCGAACGTAGACGCTTGTTCAAGCTACACCACCCGGGCCACCAGGTGGCCACTCTGGTTATTTTCGTTTTTTGTAAGTTTCTTCTTTCCTTGGCTAAAAGGCAAAGGATATATTGTAGTCGCAAAAAGTCACCTTCCGAGATTTATTCAGATCTTCACGTTTCAGGGATTCTGAAACATTTTTTTTTCAGTTCCGTCTAGTTGTCTGTCTATCTGCCTGTTGCTGGTATAACTCAAAAACTATTTGTTGGAGAAAGACGATATTTTGCAGGCTGATTATATGTATTCTTGAGATAAAACCGGGAACATTTCGGTCAAATATATACAGGATCAGCGCCAAAAAATAAAATCTTGTCTATTTTTGGTTTAACTAAGGAATAGATGAAAGTAATAATTTTCACAATAGCTCAGGATTACCCTTTGACAGAAATGGGAGCGAATAGATACTGGGTAAGTGTTGTAAAAGAGACAAAATCGGCAACATTAAGCTTGTTGAATGTAATGCAGTCTTATCTCCCGTAGGCGAGAGATTCCTTCATGGCAGAATCGGATCAATGGTCGAGCTAAGCGCAGTTTCTGCCGCTATTCAAATCCGTTTTGTAAGTGATAATGCGAATCCCATCTAATATTTTTGTTATTTGCAACTTGATGTAATTTGCATTACCAAGTGTTTCCTTTTATTGTTGCAGTAATATGAAGCGTTATGATATTTTTACCTCTAGTTCAATTGATTTTTCAAAATATTTAGTGTTACAACTTCCACAAGTTCTAAATAAAGCCCTTTACAAATTGTTTGCTTTGCCGTGCAGACTTTGGGTTAGTTGGCGCATGTACTACCTTTTCGCGCAAATGTCGTTTTTATTGTATTCGTTCGGATCAGAGGCTGAATTCCGGTACTTTCGAAGAAGCCAACAAAGACGGATTCATAATAAAATGCTAACGATAGTAGAAGCGAGATTAAAAACCAAGTTTTAACATTTATTTTTATATTTTATCAGAATACTGTGCTATAATCTTTAGAGGGCTATCTTCATTCTCTTATTTCAAGTCAAGTAAATATATACAATTACATAAAGCTCTATCATTGGCACAGCGAACAAATAAAATAGCTTATGCAACCCAAATGACAGGTTACTAAGCAGACTGGATCAGTATTTTAATTATAATTACTAAAGGATCAAACGTGGCGGTTATTATAACTAGAACTAGTTTCAATTGACATGAAATAGTTTTTTGAGGTTATGATACAAATAGAAACTTCGAGGTTGGAATGAAATAGCTGATGTAAAAAAGGTTTCTGACTGACATATCTGATTCCTTGCTAATTATTATTCAAATACTGATCCAGTCAGCTTTGTAATGTGCTATTTGGGTTGCACAGACCACACTAATTATTAGGTCAGGTATATCGTATCATTGGGATAAGCACAACTGTCGGCAACCCAACTAACACGCAACCAACCCATCGTGTGATCATTGTAAAATTATAATAAATAAAACCTTGACTTAACAGGTGTTTTTTGTTTAAGCTGAAGGAAATAGGCTCGAATTGATAAAATTACATTGTATTACACTCAACCAAATGCTTGAAGTAAAACGTTTATGAAAAATTTACAATGTGGTATAAACTATTACTGGGACTAACGAAATTACTTATGATTATTTAAATACGGTGAGTAGTTTATTTCCGATTATTGTGATAGATCAAATTTTATTTTGTGTGCTTTCTTATGTTTAAATACATAGCTAGTAATAATAACACCTACCACAATGACGTAATTTTCATTGCCTTTTGCGGTGTTTTTGCCCATTTCAAACTATTTAGTGGTTTCACCACATTTTTCAGCATATTCCAAGTTTTACAGTAATTGATTATGCCGATGCATTAATAAGAAATAGCAGTAGCGACTGGTTAACATCCTCCATATATACGTAACCTGTCCGTGTCTAAATCTTGCATTAATTACACCAGTAGTTAACCTAATAAATCTGCTTCTAAACATACTGCAATTAGCGGGCCAGTAATTATACTCTTTGTGATATCTCAATCTGGAATGTTCGCTATCATTAAAACCAAGAACCCACATGATCTTTCTCGTTGTTCCTGTCCTTTAGAATTTTGGCGTATTAATGACGATGAGGTGTTAACATTCCAGCTGTGAAAGAATATGTTTTCTTAGATTTTGAAATGTCAAAACTAACGTGATGCGTTGATTCAAATCGTTTACCTTGATAAATTTGCTGGGCTTGAGCATGATAAATGCGTTTTGAAGAACACACGGTATTCAACTCTAATTCGTCCGCTTAGACTTAATAACGGAACAGTCATAAATGGTATACACAATTAATAATCACAAGCTAAAATAGCTGTGATTAACAATTAAATGCAATTATTAGCAGCATTCACAGCTTCCTTAAATGTGCCATAAATTCCTAGGATTGCAACCGTCTGCTATACTACAAAACTGTTTTTGCCTCGGGATGCTACCAAATGCTTTAAAAATTAGCATTATAATCATAAATAGACTGCAGTAAATTTATTCGTCGGCCTTGGTTATTTATAGGCTTACTACGTATTAAGTGTTCAGCTTATTCTATTTTCGATCCATCACAAAAGGACAGTAATTTTTTAACACCTATACTACTACTCATACGTGATTCAGCAGAGTCTGATAGTGAGATGCTAATGCATAATGCATATTTAAATGCATCCTTCAGTAATGCTACATTGATGTACTGTTAGTTTGGAAATATGAACATATGAATAGTGCTTTAAAATTTAAGTACTATTTGGTAGGTACCGAATGCTCTTTTATTAATTTTATTAATATTGGAGTTAAGATAGACTTTAGAATGTACAATTAATTTCAAAATAAATTTATGTTGCTAATAATAACAAACACAGCCTCATGCGTAACATTCCAAACAAATCCAACATTGATCCATCAAAACCAACCACCAATTCCATCATTACTGGAAATGTAGATGTTAAGCCGCCTACTAATTTGATATTGCTATGTTACTTAGTGCAAACGAGACGGAAGTTTCGGTTTTGACCTCATCTCTTCGTGACTCACGATAGCAAAAACATTAACACCGTAAATAAACTGTACCGTATAAGGATTTATACGCAAAAAATCGAGCAAAAAGATGGCTGGGAATAATCCCAGCGTCATCAAAAAGTTTAGCAAGGAGCACTTTCTATTAACGGCCTCACATTTATTAATTTGTATTTACAATTTAGTAACGTGTTATTTTGTAGTGCTAACAAAGTTTATAATTCAAACTTAAATAACAACTTTGATGTTTAATTTAAACGTTTATATTTTCTGAACTATGTTACAGCTGAGGCATAAGATTAAAACCATTTCTGACACAAATAAATGCTTCTACATCATAACACATTATTTAACCCCGTCTTTTATTAAATTATTACCTAAACTCAGTATATATTAGTGGTTTTATAACAGAATTTTTAAATTTCAATCCATCTATCCAGTACATACTAATTTTGACAACTTAAATAATATAGAACACTTATTTTCAGAGGCTAAAAATTTAACTTAAAATGTGTTTTGCAATGCCAACAACATTTTTGAAAATCATGCACTGTGCTCTTCTAGCCCTGATATATTACAATAAGCAACGGATATTGCTTAATAGTATCGATTAGGTATAATAATAATAATATGTTTTTAGTTACATCAACTTTTGAAATTTACATAGTGTAACATAGAAATGTATATTGTAATTCTTAATGAACTTAAAGTAACATCATCATAAATATAATTAAACACAAGTTACTTTGCAATAAGGCACAGCCTCTGGTTCTAGACTGGAAAATGCAAGTTGAATTCCTACAGACTTCAACAGCAAAAAATGTAGCGGAGAATCACCTTCAATTCCCCAATCCGACAAAGCCTAACGTTCCTCAAGGAGGAGAAGCTGATAACCCGGAATAGGGGATGCAAGAACAATGCTGACGACGATGTGCTAAATATAAATTTACCTCAGGGAAACTGAATTATACGTTGGGATTATGCAATAAGAAAAACACTCAAATGAAATAAAATAGGAATAAAGAAACGCATTTTAACGAATAATTTATGTAAAACGCCTAGTGAAATTCAACTTATGTAGGAATGGTTCCTTTGTATTTATATATATTTTTTAATCAAAATTATGGTGCGTTATTAACGAAATTTTAAAAAGTAATGTATATACGTATTACTATCTTTTATTATAACTTATTATAATGTGGTTATTTAAAATAAATGTATACAACAATCGACTTTAATATCATATGGGTCAGGTCTCTACATCCAACAAGTATTATTTTGATTTGTAATGAATTATAAGACATACATTTGCTATCAAATCAATTATCATGGTATTATTTTTAATAACTTAAAAGTAAACAGTTTGTGTAATGGTGATTTATGTAACGGGATAGCTACCATACGGGATATTATTTAACTAAAAGAAAAATGGCGTTCCACCCTCACAAACAAGTTAATTATTCTCGACAATTATCTGTGATTAGGTAATTAAAGTGTTGCCTAGGTGATAACAATTGCCGTAAGTAAATACACGTCACAAAGAAAACACACTCAAAGGACGCTAGTGCTGGAAGTTGTTGTCTTTGGAACGGTATTGGGGCTTAATTCGAGATTATAGTAAGTCAAAAGAGTCTTGTTAATAACTGCTAACAAGGCTTAAATATGTTCATAATAATATATTTGAATGCCGCTTATAATTTCAATTTACTGGCAGTTCACACACGTATAAAAAGTTAATGAAGAGGTATTTATAATCTCATATGCTCTACAACGGTTGTAGCTACTCAAACTGATAATAAATTTTTTATTTTATTTTATTTTTTTAATTTATTTCGTACTCAGTCAACAGCGGTTAGGCCAATTATAGGCGTCGCTGTGCATTTATGGGGACTTCCGACCCCACTAACGGCTATCGTGGTGTTTGTATGAGAACCGGGACCAACTATTTCCGTGACAGCCGTATCACGAGGTGCCGAGAGATGCAACCGTGGAACTCCCACCCAAGTTCTAACCAGAAAGAGCGTTGCTTAACTCTACTGATCGAACGTGGACGCTTGTTCAAGCTACACCACCCGGGACCCAATCTTTAAATATTTTTCATAAAACCTACATGTTATTGTACTATATCAGTACGGTCTGATTGATCGAAGTGTCGCCTATCAAAGGCATGGCCGTTATAACCGTTGCTACACTACCAAATTACGTGTGCGACCCAAGTTTCTAGTAAGTTTTATTTATATTATTTATATTAAAATCACGTATCTTCAAATTGGTCACTGATATTACGAAAACTGTTGACCAGCATTTCGCCGATATTATAATATATAACTGACTTGGATAATTTATTCTCATCCGTTATATACATCCATCTAGTACCGTACTATATTATAATAACTAGCTTGTAGACATCAGATCCTTATTTCATGGGTTGAGTTTAACAAATCAATGATACAAAATGATAATTTTACTAGATTGCTATTATATTTGATGCAAAATTGGTTAAATAATATTCACAAGATCTTAATTTTAATAGTGGCTCTATTTACTTCCTGAAAATATCTTTAATGCAAATAAAATATAAATACAACAATCAATTACAATACTTACTAGTTCAGGTAGACGACAATGCTCTTTATTTAGTTCGCCTGTGCCCGCCAACCCAAACAAACAGCAAACAACTTCAAGAAGGCTGCCTTCTACGCTAATGTCGGTACAGCACGCTATTCCTGGGTTACAGTTCTAATCCCTCAGACACCTCGGAAATGATTTCCAAAACCTCCTCTGGCTACACCTGTCTGCAGCTATGAACGGCTGCAACCTCCTAATGATTCGTCTATCCAAACCAGCTGCACCAGCAGCATTTTTCCTCCACAATGGTTGTACACACCAAATACCTCGAGCTGCTTCCAAATTATATACTCTGGTTTCTAAATTTACAGACTTCAAGTAAACACAACTGACGTTAAAATGGATTATTCTCCTTAGCATAGAATTTCGGCTTAGACCGCGTAGTATTTGTATATGAACACCCAGCATTTTCTGGCTTAATGTGCCTTGCACCTTGTGAAGTCGAGTAAAAACCCACGCGATGGCCATGCTCTTTGGTGGCTCGTGTTGTTTGAGTATCTTGAGAACGAGAATACTTAGGCAGATTTGGCCGTTTTGCTGTTTGTGCATCCATATTCACTAACGTTTCGCAAGACCTTGCAGCTTGCATCATCAGAGTGAAAGTGCGACTAAACTATAAGCAATTTTGTTATTTTATTAATTTAATTAGTTTCCAACATAACTCAAGATCAAACAGAACTGCTGGCGGGTACAATACCCTAGCAATATTTAGGTACTTCATGCTAACTGGCCCATGACTTGGATTTACTCTTTCCACTCCTGTGGGGTATCTAGCTAGATTTTCCCAGTTGGGATAAGATGTTTCACCCACCTTACCTTATTACTTCTTATTGCATTTTTTATATTAGGCCCTTTAAAAATCTCAGCTATTTCCGCATTAGCTCTTCTTTGCCACACTTCATTTTCTTTTACGTCGCCGTTAATTTTTCTCAGCACCTTCCGCTTGTATTTCGACTTTTTAAAACTTTTATTGAGTTAGTATTCCCGTCTCACCTACTAAAGTTCCAGTGAGTCTCATTATATTTTTATACGGCAGCATTTATTAAGTCGACCGTGTGTCCTGCTCTTTTGTTGCAAACAAGCGCAATCTAGTTGTCCTGTATACAACTTCCAGCTTTTTAAAAATTAAATTTTAAAGTTCTTTGTTTATTTCTGTTAATAAGACCAGATTTTGGTATGGACTTCTAAAGACATTTTTATCCGTATCAATTTTACTTCTTCTCATTGCAACATCCAGAACGATATTTAAAATTGTGTTTGATATGGGATCTCCTTGGCTAAGTCCTGTGTTACATTTCAAGGATTTTTACTAGATCTATTAGCCGACTCGGATAGTTTAGGTTGTGTAGTGATAGCTCCTACCTGGATTATTATTTTGAATGATATTTAATAATTTAAATTAGGGCAAATTTGTATCACACAATCCTCAGATTTAATACTTTTGTACTGTGGTTTGACTTTGCCTGTCAATCAATTACGTCTGGTTAAAAATAAAATGTAATAATTTAATTACACCAATAAAATGGTTGAAAAGCCCCTCTTTCTATTTTTATCTAACTGTAATATCAAATTAAGGTAGCTCTCGGCAAAATACGAAACTCAATTCTCAAGTGGGGCAGAATTGTACTATCGCCATAAATTTTAGGTTATTTGACTTGCACGGTTTTTAGTAGATCATATAATCTACAATCTGACAATGACACGAAATGTCGCCAGTGCTTTAGCGATTCTTTGAAGTTTAAGAGTGAACATTTTGTGAAAAACGCGTCAGGTAAGTTATTTGAATTTTCACCGCTCGGCAACTAATAAAAACACATCCCCTTACTTGTTTTTTAGGTTGACGTCACCGCCTCTTGCTTGTTCTGACGTAGAAGGCTCGCCAATTGTTTCAATTGTTTATGGACGCTTCGGTTCTCGCCAAACCCGGTACAATCTACTGACGCCACTCGATTATCTAAAAACACGAAGTAACTGGGACCTTGGGAAGACGCTAGGCCTCTCCGGAAAGGTCTGATCTTGTAGTTTGGTGCGTTATCCCTAACATAACCCTCAAATTGCAGGCTTACTCCTACTTCGCAATGATGGCTTCGGAGCTGCTCGTAGTGATGATGCTTGGATTTCCTGCTGGAGATGCTCCCCCAGGTGCAGACGTTAGTTGGGACGTTCTTGCAGACTCTGTTGATCACTTGCAGTGCCGATCTCTAGGCTCAAATGACTAATTTGTTCGTAATCGAACTTCAGAATTTTCATGTGCTTGCTGCCGAACCTCAGCCGCAGATGGGATTAAGAAATTTTATATTTTAATGTGGCGGTAACTTCCACGAACACTCTCACAGGTACTCTGAGATGGGCACAATACAATTAAATATTTTTTAACTGGTAAAATGCACGTTTATTATTATAAAATTGTAGTTAAATATGGAGCACAAATTCGACAAACTTCAAATTAAAATGAATTCAATTGTTCCCCTCCATATAAAACAAAATAGCGTCAGGTTGCTAAGTTACTGTTGATTTTTTTATGTTAATAGAAATTAATTTTGATCATAAAAGGTTACAAATGGAAGTAAATTTGATTACATAATATTTACAATTTTCTTAATTCTAAATTAATGTTTTTAACCTTACAATTAAAATTTTTCGATAGCGTTGCACACACAAACCTTATTTATTTATTATTGTCACTGCTCTGCTCTGTACTACTGCACTTTATTTTTAAATACACTGATTTCACCATTTTAGCGTCACTATCTTTTCTCTTCTGTTGCCTTCTTCTATCATTGCTCTTTGCAATTTTGTATATTATATTATGCTTCATCTTGCTTTACCATTCTGCTTTGCTCACTATTTTCACTATCCTTTGCTTTTACTTAACAACTACGCTCCTTTTAAAATGCATCTAACAAACCTTTTTTGTCAATTACATTTTGTGTGGTCTGACTTTACATTTGCACAAACCTTTCATTTTAATCATTTTAATTTATTCACAAGCCAATTCAAACCCTCTGACATATGTTTTGCTTTTTGCTTGTCTTTCTCCGACTAATTACTGTTTCTCTCATTATCAATGCATTTAATATTTTATTTTGGTTTAAAATTGCAATTATACAAAATATTCTAACTCTGTGCTTTATTGAATCCGTTAATTATCTTGCACTGCAAACAGAGCCAGGTTGTGGGCTTAATAAATATTTCTTTTCTCGCAATTTTATAGTAAATTTGTTGAATGTCTAAAAACCAAGCAGAGTTTGATGTTTTCTTTCTCTATTTTTCTTGAATTTGCTTCAGTTCAAAGATTTGATTAATAATACTCTCCACACTTAAAACCTGCTTGATATATTCCTAGCTTATTTTGTGATAATTGTTAAGTATATGTTTGATGGTATTTACAAGAAGTTTATATATGGCGGTAAGCAGTGCAGTAGCTCTATAATATCTGCTGTTTTAATAATTTTTCTTCTTATACCTATACTAGACTTTTTAATGACATGACTTTGTCTTGCCAAATTTTTGCAGTCAGTTCAGGAACTCTTTTGGCCAGAATGCTTTCTCCGTATTTAAATAATTGGAGCTGGATATTATCTCAACCTAGACTTTTGTTGTTGCTTCATCTTATTTATTACCTCTTGCAATTAGTGTAATGCAAGGTCTACCACATTTCCTCTCTCCTATTGTCTTAGGTCTTCTAGTTAATTCTCATTCTTCCTGTTGTTGATTGGTCAACATCGTTTTATAATATTTTGCCCACAGCTTTAATATTTTTCTTCTTTAAACCACCAAATCTCTTTCCTGATTTCTAAAAATAGTTATCTTGTCTGATGCCCTTCATTTTCTCTTACTAACTTGTTAGGCAATTGTTTTGTTCTTTGTTCTTCTATCGCTTCGATTATCTTTTTCATATACTAGCATTCCTTGCTTCTATAAATCTCATGCATTTTCGTATTTCTTTGCTATCTTTCTTCTTTTCAAAGCTATTTCACATTCTAAATCAAACCGATCTTTCTAATTTCTCTGTTTTTGTGTATTTTATATAAGCGGTTCTCTACCATTATTGCATTATTGTGCTCTTTGGTAGTATATTTCGAAATTTCTCTGTTAGTACTTGAAACTACGTATTTCGTCCCTTTTCGCTTTTCTGCACTTCTAATTTCTATTTATTTTCAATTTTGGTTTTAAGCTGCGGTATTCTTGAAGTTTGTTGTTCCACAAGGGCACTCCCTAAGAAGTGGTCAGCAGCTCCTTTGTATAATGTTACATTTTTATGCAGTTCATATGTATTTTTCGATATATCCGATGAGGTGTTTGATTCTGTGCCTTCAGCACTCTTTCATGTTGCTTTATACATATTGTCAGGTTTTGAATATGCTTTTACAATTGTTCTTGGTTCCATCGCGAAGTTTGTCATTCTTTGACCATTATTAAATTAGTCGTAGAGGCTATGAACGCTAATGTAAGAAAGCAAGTAAGGAATGTAAAGAAACCAGTGAACGCCATTGTTTTTGATATTACCAAGGACCCAATTAGAACCACAATAGTATCCGTAGATTTACAATGTTATGTCCTCCTGGAAATACAGTGATTTAAGGATCAACTATTTTAATAATTTTGGGATATGAAAATGAGCCGTGTAATTCGTGTATAATTTCCAGTTAGAGTACTCTACAGAATTATATTCTTCGAACCTAAAATAGTATGCCTAAGCGGCAAAAATTAAGATTGAGATATAAATGTAAGATTTAGTATTAAATAGTATCAGAGCGTTTCAAATAAATAATTCCGTCAGAAACTACGACGGTTTGATGACGAACATTTAATATATAATTCGTTGTTTTAAGAATATATTTTCCAATTTTTATGGCATATCTATCCATATTTAATTATAAGAATTTCAAATCGTAGATACATAAAAAACCAAAAATTGCAAATATACTGCCTCTTTTCTAACTATAAACTATTCGGTATACCCTTCTTATAATCGAAATTTCAGAAAAATAGGTTAAGTGTATTGTGGGTCGAAATACCGACAAACTAGATGCTGAGACTGAGAGTGAATAACAGGAGTTCCCATTTATAGAAATTTGTTGTACGTATATGCATCTGCTCTACTTTCTGTATTGAAGAACTGATAAACAGGAAATAAAACGATTTAATAACAGTAAAACGTTTAAGTGTTTGTTATTCGAAAATGGAATATCAATGACTCAATCTTATACAACTGAAAACGTGAAAATACAAAGAAAGTTATAATGAGCTAACGTTTGTTGTCTAACTGCTCATCGAAGTCTCCGGTGAAAACTGGTTCCGCCTGTAATAACGACTCTGTAATTTGATCAAGAGTATGCAGCGAAATTATCTTAGTTTATCTGTGACATAAGCTCAACTAGGTCGAGCTGGGTCGCGACCTCAGCGATAATTTTTGATTTACAGGCTGCCGTTTCCTCATTGCTGCTCGCTTCCTTTAAAAAATACACCCGTTGGTACCGTGCAATATGCAAACAACTCCGTTAAGAGATATTTAGTATGCGAATATGCAGATGATTGCCGCACTACTAGATTTCACACCTCTAATTTTACGCTACTGATATTTTTAGAGACGGGTCTAGAAATGGAATAATTAATCGCATATTGCCAAAAATTTTGTAACCCTAATTTTTGCCCCAGAAATGTGTAAAGGCGAGTATAGGAGATGTTGACGGCAAATGTTAATGTATGCTACCAACAATTTTAACATTTAAACATGGATTCGTTATTTCAACCTCTAAATAACTCCTTGCCACAACAATTCTTTATTAAAGAAGATGAAGCAACAGGTGGTCTGGCTTAACAAAAGAAAAATATAGGTACCTATAAACCTTAGAATTAATTTTCTAAAACAGCAAGTATCGAAAATGCTTATTATTATTATTATCTCTGACATTTTCACTGATTCGTCACAAATGTCACGCATTTTGTATAAATTGTAATATTCATGAAAGTAAATGTATAACTTTAAAATATTAGAAATGACACTTTCATATTTTCCTTTGAGTAATATCTTTAAATTAGTGAAGCTCGTAATACGCCGTGTTTGATATCTATGAGAGGTAAACTAGGAAAACCAACAAGCGCACTAGTTTTCTTTGGCATGTCTAAATGTTCATAAGAAGTTGTATTGCCATTTTTAATTTTCACCATAATATTACCAACATAATGTAGAAATAAAATATACTTGACATTCATATTGCAATAACTGGCTCATTAATTCAACAGCAGTGTCGATCACATCTGTTGGAAAAAAATCAATAAATTATTGTTGCACTAGAAAATCCAGAAATGTTGTCATGCAATGAATACTTTAGGATTACCTCTAAATATTGGTGAACGAGAAATTGGTTTGAATGCAATCGTTGAGCGAAAATTGTGTAATCATCAAGTCTCGACAATCAGTACAGGAGGTAGTAAATTAATAAATAAATAATACTTTCGAGTTAGATCTAGAGAAAATTATAGAAGATTCTAATGACTTTGTTAAAGTTAAAACCGCACATGAATTAAAAATGATTTAGGACATTGTTATGATAAAGGCGGCTGGGCTATTAAGTTAATTGACTAATCACACTATCTTATGGGTTGAGTTGTTACATCCTGCCAATTTATTATTTAAATATGTAAAATTATTTTATAATATACTGGCTTTTACATAAATTGTTATGAATTTCTTAAATTCCGCTCGTTTTTGCGACGCCCACTTAACTAATGGGATTTTTGAAATAATATTTTCAAAGTCAATTTATAGTTATCTAACCTCACACTTCAGAACTCAGAAACAAATCGGGGTAAGCTTAAATTTAAACAATTACGTCTGCTATTACGCATCGATGCCTAGGTGATGTAACGTAAGCAAACAACTTCACTAAAACAAAACACGTACAGAGGAAAAATCACTGAATTTGGTTTAGGATAACGTGCGTCTGATTTTAATTGTCTGCTCCGCAAACGGATGTTTAGGCATTTATCGGGCCACCGGCAACTTCCACGAAGACTGAACCTCTTTATTATCAGCTAGTCTGTCTTGCAAGTCTCTTGATGACTTGCCAATGTACTGCTCGTCGTCTTATCGCTGTTCCAAGCTCCAAGCTAAGCTCCTGTGTCCACAGGCAGGGCTCCGCTACGATGCACGATGGTTGCTGCCTACCCTGGGCTTTAAGGCCTCCGCCGTTTCTTATTGGACGACGAAAAAATCATCACCAAAAACGTCCGAAAACTAGATGCATAGCTCAACATTTTTATCATCTACATAGATGCAAGGAATAAATGCAAAAACTCTGCAGCCTATCCAACAACACTCCACTAATGTAGAAACGCTTTGTAATTCTAAAAACTGGGATTTATTATAACGTTTACTTTGCCTTTTGTGGGAAGCCAAAACATACACACCAGCTTGGCTTCTGACCTCTTCCCCCCTTCCCCAATTGTGTTTTCATTGTTATTCGTCTTTTCAAAACTTGCTATGATTACATTTTCTGTTTTTTAGGGCTAACACTATTTTACAGTTTCAAATTCAAATTATTTCAAGGCAGTGCCATTTGTTTGCAGTTTTAAATTCAAAATTATGGCATATATGGAATATTTTAAACATATTAGTAGGAAAGCTTCAATTATATTGATTTCTATTCTAATAATAATTGTATGTTAGCTTAAATTTCGTTTATTGCAATATCGTTGTAAACTGATTCTATGAAGAAATACATGCGAGACACAGAACTGCAGTAATTAAAATGCACCTCGAAGATTGCATCAAAATCATGGAACACTGCAGGAGGTAAAATTCTGCTATAGCCAATGTTCTAAATTGAGGATGCCAATCTAACAGCGAAATATTATAGTAAACACACTGCAACCGCTTGTTATTCAAAACTGTCTTCTTTCTAATCGGTTTTCCTTGTTGCATCATCAGGATCATCTTAAACTTAAGCATTCCGTCGCTTCATACGCCCCCCTCCCCCAACTTGTCCTTACTCTTCTTGGCTGGCTGTTCTCCCAGTCCTTTGCATTCCTACCACTTTCTATCGTATTTTTGGTCCACCGCCGTGTCGCCTTTCCCTCACATTTTTGATCCATCTATACTATCTATAGGATTCTAAATATAAGTACTGTTAGTAAACTAAGTTAAACTTGGTTTTTAAAAAACATTCTAAATATTTTTTTCAATACATCAAAAATGTTTTAAACAATTATTCAAATAGGGCTTCACATTACAAACGGTGAACACGGTAAACCACTGGAATCATGACACCTTATGTCCAAAAAAAAAAAACTAGAGGGTAGCAAAATACCAATGTTAGAAAAGCATTACATAACAAAATAACATCAAATTTGCAAATTTTATGAAAAAGACAGCTTAATGTGCAAGGAAATTAGCTTAAAATGAGTATTTTACAAACCTCATAAACCCCTTTGAGAGGATAACCCAAAGTATATATAGTACCAGAGTACGTATATACACAGGAGATGTATCTCTTGACAATATCTGTTGGTTGAAACAAATAATAAACTAAAATAGTGGTAACACTATAAAAACCTCCATTATCTTATCGAACTGTAATAACCTCAAAATGTTTGCTGTGCGAAGCACTGAAAAGAATAGATATAAAGAACAAATATTGGCACTAAAGTGACATTTCATTTTGTTAAATATCAAAAGGAATATTTTATGTCCTCCATAATCTTAATTCTATATACTATATACAAAGCAAGTTATGGAACAACATTAAGAAAACTGTGGCAGGAAATAAAAAAAAATAAGTATTAAGATGCTTCAGCTAACTCGCTGGAACTCAGTGATCGCAAAGTTTAAAAAAAACCTGTCGAGGGCTTTACTCAGAACTTCCCTCGCAAGTGAAAGTTGCGGCACTAAACATTTTGAAGAATCGAGGAAAAGTAGATGTAAAAATATCTTAAAGTTCCTAATAATACTGAAATAATAAAAAGAAACATTTGGTAATGCGAATTACATGAATTTGCAAATAAAAAATATTGCAGGGGGGATTTGCACTTAGTACGATTTCAGCTTCTGGGAAAGCGATTTCAACGCAGCAGGCCGCGCGTAGCCCGTCCATTGATCCCATTCTGACACTGAGGAATGCCTCGCATCTGCGCGATGTTATTGCATTATATTCAACACTCTTGTTGTTGTCAATTTTTGTTTCTTTTGCCACATTTATCCTGTATCTGCAGAGTTTCATTTTTGTCAAGGGTACAGCATGAGCAAATTATTACTTTTATCTATTATTCAGATAAAGCAAAAATAAGCAATATATTTTTTAAGCTGCTCACCCTGTATATATTTGACAGAAGTTTTCTCAGTTTTGTGCCAAGTAGACAAATAATCTGCAGGATAAATATCGTCCTCCTTCAACAAATAGTTTTTGAGTTATACTGCCAACTGACATATCTGCGGAATTGAGAAACATGTTTTTCATTATATAGGTATCCTGAAGATCTACAGAAATTTTGGAAGGTTTCATTCCAATACTAAAATACTGAAACAAAATGTCCAAAATAAAATCAGACAAAAAGCTGCCTATAATAGGCAAAATTGTTACTAAGAAGGAGTTGTATCAACTACTAGATGAAACAACGGAAACTCCACTAAGAAAATAAGGTAAAACGCTAGAGTAACATAGAAGAAAATAAACTTTATGGTGGCAACATTTGACAGAATGCGAGTTTCGAGGCAAGGGCAGAACAGTGAAATTAAATTGCATGTCTATAACATACGCCGGATGAAACAACAAAGTAATACCACGAGAAATAGACCTCATGAGTCAATTTTAGTATATTAATATGGACAGGTGGGCAAAACGAAGGAAGAAGGGTAGTCTCAGGAAACGTTCTTCATTATTTTCCAGATAGATTTTTGCTTGAACAGTAAAGTGATCGCAACCTTGACAACGTATTCGAAAAATTAGTCGACACGAATTCCTCCTCTGATAAATAAATAAGTAGACACGATAACCTCAGAATATATTAACTTTTGATTTACACCAACAATAGGTACCAGTAGTGCTAGTATAAATAAAACAATAAAATAAAAACCCTGTATTTATATGCAGATGTGCACTAAAAACTAAAATATAAAGAAATGTTTGCGGTAATACCGGTTTGACATGACGACCTTTCGGTTTATACTGGTAAACTTTAATGATGAGGAACATCAACAGCTACTATGGAATTTAGTTATAGGTCAGACTGCATACGCCCACCGTGAAAAAGTATTCTCGTAATGTATACGAGCAGACAGTAGTCTGTATGCCTTGCAAAATAATATTAACTTTGAGTTGACGAGTTAGTGGTTCACATTAAGCATAATTCATTTTAAATATAAATAAACCGCTCCTTAATATTGTAAATTAAATAAGGTTATAAATTTCCAAAGTATTAGTTTCTGACTTGCCATACACGAATCACGAGATACATTTACTATCAATAAAGATAGTTTACATTTGAAATGTCAGGCCAGTGAAATGTAATTATTATGAAATATTAATTTTGAAATTATAACAATCGTAAAGCATTTTAAGTTACCAATTTGGGTGTTTAATACCATGTAACAATAGAAATAGCACAATCGCATAAGACTATGCCACCTAGTACATTAAAGCGACGTATTCTTTTAGCAATAGTATACGGATTGTACCGTACTTGTATACAGGTAATTTGACATAGACAGCTTCAGCAACAATACATTTCAGTACTGCCAAAGTACAACAAGAATCACAGCATTTTTAAAGCAAATAGTTGAGGATAATTCTTTAATAACATCAAAATGGCCCTTGTATGCAAAGAAAACAAATTATACGACACACGGCCGGTATTCGCGTTTATGGCCTCGTTAGTTCACGTGTCTCGCCTTGGCGAGCTCGAAAGTGATATACTAGATCTGCAATAAATGCTGAGGTACTGGCCTAATGTCGTAAATAGCTATTTTTGTATACTGGCCTGGTAGCAACTATCTACCAGCTTAGCAACGAGTTCTGTAGGTACGTTTTTATGGCCGGTAGCACTCAGCAACGCCTGTAATTCGTGTTCTACGTTTAGCAGTACTGAAGTATATTGTTGCTGCCACTGACAGTCGATGTCAAATTCGAGGTAAGCAGGTTAGGTTTTTAGTCAGTCTGACACAAACTCACTCAAAACGTAACCTCGAATTTAACATAGACAGCGTTACCAACAATTCACTTAAGTACTGCCAAACTTAAACATGAATCCCAGCATTTTTAAAACAAATAGTTTAGGGTAATTCTTTAAGACAATCAAAATGGTTTCTGTTCTTATTCAGTATACACCAAAACTTCTACGACACACGGCAGGTATTCGCGTTTATGTCGTCACTAGTTCACGTGTCGCGCCCTGGTGGGCTCGACCGTGATGTACTAGACCGGGCATAAACGCTTAGCTGCCGGCCTAATGTCTTAAATACCTAAAATATCATTTAAAGTACGTTTTTTTCCTATAAAAATTTTCAAGGTCAAATAATTTAGGGTTTATGTTGGCATAACTTGGATTCCTTACAAAATATATGTTGGCAAAATTTGTTTTAGTAACTTTATAGAACTAAAAATTGGTGGGAAATTTAAAATTTGGCATTAAAGTTCTATGTACATCAAAAGCTCTTGCTAATCTTTCGTAAACGTCTTCTTCTGGTGTGTTAAGATGCAGATCCAACAGTTCCTCTGCACACTTCTCTACATTTAATTTTAAAAGATTCCGTTTTTTACGCGTATTCAGTTTCATAAAAGAAAAACTGACGATTTAATTTTAAATGTCAAAGTGACAAAAGTCGTTTACAGAAAAACTTGACGAAAATAAATTTTCTAATAATTTTAAAAAAGCAGTTTTGCCAATTTTATCTTGACCTTGAAAATTTTTATAGGAAAAAAACGTACTATACTAGTAACTCTTTAACTATATTAATAACAAATGTAAGTTATAAAGTACTTCCAAGGAAACCATACCTTTATCTAGTTTGTTTTTTGTAGCAGCTGAACCAGGTTCACGCGCACTGCGGCCTCAATGAGCCCATTGTACTACCTACAAATTACGTGTGTGTACATGTTTTGTGTGTAGTCTTGTTACTTTATCTCATAGACCAGTCTTCAGAAGAGAGCGCTGTTAATTGTATCCCAACGTCAAATGGTCTAGAGTTACTGAATTTTTCATACAATAATAGCTAGCGGAAGTATTGTAACATGTGGACATTTTTGACGAAATGCGTGTTTTAAGGTCTGGAGAGGGAATGAGTTACGATGTTACGCGTACAATAGTAACAGCCCAAACGTATCCACGTCTTTTCTTCACAGTTTAGTTATAAGTGGAGGCATGACAGTTGGTTCATTTAGAAATACTAAGTTTTTTCCGTGATCTGAGGATCTCTGTTGAAGATAAAGTGCTTTTCCGATTGAATTTTTTTCGATAATATATTTGTATACATAATTTTAATTCCATTATAAAGCGAAGACCGTTGATCAGTTTTCCTTCGAAAGTTCTACCTAATGTTATACGTGAAACACATTCTTTTAAAAATTGTAATTAGTTTCATATACCTAGTATATTCACAGCTTGAAATGAAGGCTGTAAAGAGGTTTCAATAAATATCAAAATTGTAATTAAAAGTTTTTAAGTATTCTGTCATAAATCAGGACGTTTAGTTTTACAGTGAAAGTTTAAAGTAAAATCCTTTTTAAAATGTTGCAGTCTTTTATTTTTCAATTACTGAAACAGCTCTTTTCTGTCTAAACCCTCAAATTCTGTAACCCAGTGTGTCATTTTTGTATTTATCATAAATTCTACTCCCCTGCAATACAGGGCATATCCTGATGATAATATGATACAGCTATTTCCTCTTCTTCTAGCCTAGCTCAGCCCAATAATATCTCACAATTTTTTTCCAGTCCTTCTAGGTGATAGGTATTTCTTGCATTCAGTAATGTTTGTACAGTTATCGTTCCAATTACCAGTTTTGTTATTACACCATAGATTACAGATTGTATACATAAGATAGAATAGCTGCTATAACATTAAAAATGCCTTCTAAAATTATTACAATAAGATGCATCCTGTGCTTTGTCACCATATCAACCTCAGGAGTAAGTAGAAATGTTTTATAAAGACTTACCAACAGTGATTCATAAAAGCAAAAACATATCTACAATTATTATGAGAGACCTTAACGCAAAACTGAAAAGGCGGCAAGAGAAATTGAATAATTCATTTTCTTATATGGGTATTTCGCCACTCTGCAAATTAAAATATTAAATAACGAAAATATTAACAACGAACGTTTCGAGGGACAATCTGCCCTCGTTATCAACGAATAACAGTTAAAACTAACAAGAACTTATCTTTTTTTCACTGGAAGAAAAAACGACCAACCTCCAATGAATTTTCTGACATTGACGTTTGTTGATATCTGTACCTACTTGATCTCATCTTTAAGAATCGATAGCCAACTATTGTCTAAAAATATTGAGAAAGACGACACGCATTTTTCTTCGTTAAGTAAAATGTATGCCGTTTCCTTAATTTTTCGTTTAGTTGACATCGATTCTTTAGACAAGATCTTTGTGTTGTCCCATTGTATTTTATGGTTTTCATCCCAAGCATGTTCTGCCAGCTTAGACTTATTGAATTGATACGTTTTCAACATATTTTTATGTTCTTTAACTCTTACTGCTAAAGGCCTGGATGTTTCACCGATATAATATTTCCCGCATTCACAGGGAATACTATATATACAATTCCTTGAATGCTGTTCTTCGTTGAACGGTTTAGTTTTTGTAAGAACTGACCGTAAAGTATTCATCGTTTTGAATACCGTCCTAACATTGAATCTATTTCCAATTCGTCTAATTTTGTCAGATATGCCTGGAATATATGGTATAGTAAGAGTATTATATTTTTGAGTGTCATTCCTTTGTATGTGTGTGACACTCAAAAATATAATACTCTTACTATACCATATATTCCAGGCATATCTGACAAAATTAGACGAATTGGAAATAGATTCAATGTTAGGACGGTATTCAAAACGATGAATACTTTACGGTCAGTTCTTACAAAAACTAAACCGTTCAACGAAGAACAGCATTCAAGGAATTGTATATATAGTATTCCCTGTGAATGCGGGAAATATTATATCGGTGAAACATCCAGGCCTTTAGCAGTAAGAGTTAAAGAACATAAAAATATGTTGAAAACGTATCAATTCAATAAGTCTAAGCTGGCAGAACATGCTTGGGATGAAAACCATAAAATACAATGGGACAACACAAAGATCTTGTCTAAAGAATCGATGTCAACTAAACGAAAAATTAAGGAAACGGCATACATTTTACTTAACGAAGAAAAATGCGTGTCGTCTTTCTCAATATTTTTAGACAATAGTTGGCTATCGATTCTTAAAGATGAGATCAAGTAGGTACAGATATCAACAAACGTCAATGTCAGAAAATTCATTGGAGGTTGGTCGTTTTTTCTTCCAGTGAAAAAAAGATAAGTTCTTGTTAGTTTTAACTGTTATTCGTTGATAACGAGGGCAGATTGTCCCTCGAAACGTTCGTTGTTAATATTTTCGTTATTTAATATTTTAATTTGCAGAGTGGCGAAATACCCATATAAGAAAATGAATTATGAATTCACGCCACAAAGAAGTTTCAGAGATTATCAGAAATTGAATGTGTAACTGTAATGGTATGATGCTTACAGCAATTCTGCTTGCATTGCTAACTTACGAATGTTAATGAGAGATTCAAATAGGCCCAGAATTGGTATTGTATTTATTTAAACAGTAAGAGTGACTAGTAAACATTGATAATTACAAAAAACATGATTAGCAATAACTGTAATTAATTAACAGAGGTTAGTGATTGTATAAAACGATATAGTCAGGATTGCGATTAGCTTGTATGCAATTTTGTGCTCAATATGGCAAATGTAGCTAATTTTATAATGACTGACAGATTAATTCAGACACGATAATGGAGTCGCTTTAGTGCAAAGGTGTTTCGAAGCTTTACAGAGGATTAATGCAGCGTTTGCATTCATATTGAGGTGCCAGCAATCCATAACGCAGCTACAGAGGTTGCAAAGCGGTTCAGGAAGGCACAGATCATGCAAAGAGCAATAAAAAGCAACCTGAGAATTACTGAAGATTACAAGAATATGCTAGCGGCTCGTTAATCAATGTTTAATAACTAATAGTGAACTCAAGTGAAAAGTGCGACGAATTGTTATGTTATAGCTTCCTGCATTACTTTTATAAAAAACCATTAAAATTTAGATCAAAGTATGTAAACTTACAGATGAACAATAATTGTAAATCATGTTGTTGTGGTGACCTAGAGAGACCTTGTTATTGTTTGTTGGAGACGTAAGTATTTTGTGCCCAGTTGTGCGTTTCATTGTATGCCTGTGTGCGGGTGCCAGCTGTGTTCAAATTGGCAGAATTCTGGAGTACAGCTCTACAGTAAATTGGACATGTAGCGTAGCCTGTGCGATTTCGTTTTTCGAGTCGAGAGTCTACAAGATGTGGAGCTGCGGGAAACGGACAGTAAGATGCAGCACCTAAAGGAGGCCTTATTCGTAGTCGAGAAGCAGGTAGCAGCAGGAGGAAGCTTACCAGGAAGGAAATACGAGGTTGGAGTCCTTTGCAGAAGCCGGAAACGAAATCTTCGTTCCTTGGAGGAAAAACAAATGCTAGTTGGCGTCTTTTTGCACTTTTGAAACTAATTCCACATTAGCCAAACTCTTGATTATTATGAAAGCATTGTTATAATTTTCCTGAACTGTATGATTGTTCTTGAATTTTTTGTCAAACTACGCTGAATTTTCTGTGCGTTTCGAACAGCTTCGTTTGGGGTTAAATATTTTGTGGTTATCTGTTACTCACATTTGCAATAGTAAAATGCCAACAGCGTAGAATCTAACCCTGCTATAAGTTGCAATTAGATAGAATATAAAAAGAGCAACATACCTTTATTAAAGTAAAGCTTAATTAATAGTAATCTATTATACAAGACGATAAAGTTAAATTTTATCCACGAGTGAATCGTTTAACGTCGAGACGAAGTCGAGACGTTAATGATGCAAGAGTGGATAGAAATAACTTTATCGTCGTGTATAATACAATATTTTTTTCTATAGCAAGAACTTTAACAATTTCAAAAGAAAATAATGACAGTCAATTACATTTCAAAATGTTAGTAGCTAGATTGGGTTGCTACGATAATACGAAGCTGTCATATTTAATTTAAACAAAAGTTAGAAATAGTTAATTATGTACCTAGAGCGAAAAATGATGCATTAGGCGTGAGTTCGAAAGTTTCGGGCCGAGCGAAGCGAGGTCCGAAAAAACTCGAACGAACGCCTAATGCATTTTTCGCTCGTGTTGCATACAACATTTTTCCTACGACTGTAAAATTTTCGAAAATAGGTTTAAACTGGTGTTTTTTGCCATTTCTAAAATTTCCAGCGACGTGCAAATTTTTACATCAGAATTGGATATTTTATCGCCCATTTCTTATTTTTCTTGACACTTAAACACCGACAATACACAAAATAAAGCACAAGTAACTTTAAATCGCGAAAAAAGGTTTAAATCGAATTCACAGTGACAGCTGTCAACTTTGATGTTTTCAAATAGCTGACCACTAGCCGACTTAGGTATATAATCATGAAAGCTTATATAAAATGTATGTATGTTGCTATGTATTACGATTCACGATTATATACTTACGTATGACGGCTGCCGCGATGAACTGATTCAAAACAATCAATTTTTGACGTGCGTCAACAAGGCGGAAAGCTTGATTTTAGAAGCAGTCGTAGGAAAATTAAATTACTTTATCTATCCTTGATGTTAAAGTGTTACTTTATCTACCCTTGCTGTTAAAGTAAAACTTGACCTTTTGTTTTGAGTTGATAAAAGCACACTTTAACATGTGCTATAGAAAAAATTATTATATGTTTTATCTACTCCTACTGCACAATGGCCATGAATTATGATTCATAATTCACGGTTTGCAGCCAATCATAAAATTCTATTTTCATTATTCAATAGTTTGCAAATTGCAACCAATCAGAAAATTCTATTTTCATTATTCAATAGGTTGCAGCCAATCACAAAATTCATTCTTATTATTAAATGACTTTTGAAGTTAACAGCTGTCACAAATGTCATAATTCTGAAATATGAACACAAGGCTCCTATTGCATTGGAGTAGATAAAATATCGTATTATTTGGTATACGAAAATATGAACACATATCTCACAAGTTGCAAGAAATTAAGTGGTTGAACATGGCTAATCGAAGAAAACTTCATTCGGCATGTTTATACCATAAAATAATTATTAACAAGTCACCTTCTTATTTATTTAATAAAATTAGTTTCAGATCTCATCTACACAATTTAAATATACGTTATAAAGATTTCATAAATACTCCAATTCATCGAACTGCTCTATTTGAAAGATGTTTCTCTTATAATGTAGGTAATATATATAATCCTCTACCACACTTTCTTAAATCTTTAACAATAAATGAATTTAAAAAACATCTCCATCAGATATTGTTAGACCTTCAAAACAATTAAGGCTAATTACACAAATAATATAATTGGTTTTAGCTGTAGCTGCTTAGTTTTTGTACAGTCTGCACTGGTAACTTAGATATAATATGTAATAGACTTAGGTTTAACAGGTTAAGTGGAAGAGCAGAGATTTACATCTTCGGAAGTAAATCTTCTGAACTTCGTCTTATTGGCATAGTTATTAGTTTTTTTAGATTATATTTAAATTTTTATATGTTTTAATACGGAAAAATATTGTCACACTAATAATTTTATTTATGAAAGTGTAAATCTAAATATTTTTTGTGTGTGTATTTTTTTCATTATTTGATAATTTGATTTTCTTTTTTTGTGCCAATAAAAGACATTATTATTATTATTATTATTATTATATTCGCGATTATGGCCATTATTCACTCAGATGACTTGCGCCACGCGCCTTCGGCTTGTGGCGCAAATGTCATCTTCGTGAATAATGGCTGTCATAATCGCTCATATAATAATATACTATAATTCGCCAGATAGAGAGGCAATTTTAAGATAAAATTTCAAACTATTATAAGTTGAAGCTCAATTTTAATTATTTAAAGTATTATAAATAATAATAAGTAAATAATAAATAAAGGCAGGCTTGCCACAATACATAGATTACTCGGATGAACTCTCTAACATAAAATATTCATCAAAGCACAAAAATTAGAGAAACGTAGAAAAATATAAATGCAATGCATTAAAGAATATGTTATTTCAATTCCAAAATACCACTTATATGACAACATATATTTGACACAAGAACTGATTTTAAATTAGTCCTTAGGTCATTCACCATACAAAAATAGAATACTGCCAGAAAGCAAACGACACACAAAAGTAAGAAAATTTAACTTCCTACATTTGTCACATCACATTACCGCATACTTCGGAAAGAAATAAGATGTAACCCCTAAGGTCAGCGCTTTATTTAGAAGTGAAATGAGCTCTGCATGTCATTGAGAGGAAAACGAGCACTCTGCGCGTGAAGTACTACAATCACGCACAATCAAACGTGTCGCTTATAAGAAGGCACTGGCAGTGAAACTACCATTATTCAAATTTATGCGTTATAAGACACATAAATACAACCTCCATAACAAACAGTAAATATATACATATTCTTGTATGTCACATATCCATATCGTCCATTTTATTACGGTTGGAAATAAATACCTTCTAATAAAATTTCTTTAGGAAAATTGTATGTCGGCATTAGAATCTATTTAATTTTATTCAGTCATCCTTCGGAAAATCCCATGGCATTTTGCCAGACCTGTGAAATCGTAGTTTAATTTAACAGTATCTACAAAGCTTTAGCAATTTATAAGCTTTTTCTATTAATCTTACTGATAGTAATCGAGATGATCCAAATAATGCCACATCTATAATTCCATTCAGAAGAAGTTTATGATATGTATACAATATTGGTCACATGTCTCACGCAAGTTCTTTGAAATAGCGATTGAGTAGACAGACAGATAAAATCTACACACTCGGCATTGCCTTTAATCTTATGTTAAACAAAGTTATTGAGGTCGTCGCGTACTTAGAACATACGATGAGAAATTCAATTAAAATAGTGAAGATGTAAGATAATACTTCGTATCATTGTAACAGCTTAAGAAAATCGTTGTGTATACAAAGTCTTGATACACTGCAGTATCTTTGAAAATAAATGTTTCAGTAAATGGCATTTAAAGTACAATATGTCATTATCGATGCTATTATTAAGTGACGTAACAAATTAAATAGATTTGCATAAAAAGTTTAGAGAAAGCCATTTCCGTAACAACAATTATTCAACTACAAGACATTTAGTATCCTTTTAATATTTGTTCACGGAATGATGAAGAACGATCTTAAAGTTTTGACTAGACGGTAACCACTTCTCGTGTTTACATTTGTAAAAAAGGCATTGAAATAATAACGATAAAGTGTAATTCATCTGAAATTTTGTCTGTGGCAGATTTGTATTATCTTGATGATATCTGTGTGTATAGGAGCGTATATAGTAGATTTACCACCCAAAGCTAAGACATCTCAATAATAAATAGTTTTAACAGATTACACATTACGTGGCATTACCATTGGCATTAAAAGTAAAGCTGATTTTGAAAAATTATAATTAATTTATGCTAAATTACGAGTAAATAATTTGATCTGAAAGTTATATCGCTTGTTAGGGGATTGTATGTTAGCGAAAATAGACGGTTAGTACCCTAGTTGGTTTCTAGTAGCAACGGGAAGAAATATAATACATTGGCTTCCCTTGCCATTACAGACGGGAGGCAATGTGATTAATAATAAATCAACTAAAATCATTCTTTTTATATTTGAAGCGAATGCAGCTGCATAAAGGAGATAAATCCTTATTATAAAATGTGGGAGAAAATTATAGATCTTCCTTCTTAGTAATAAAAATAGTTATTACCCGTTTATTTCAAGACCGCTGATAATGCTTCTACCAAGTTTCCCAAACATGGTTATTTGTGAAGTTTCAACCATCCAGAAGTTTGTTATGTCCCTGCAATAAATATTACACCATATATACTTAGTGTTTTATTTAAGGTGCGAGCATATTGAAATAGCATGAGAAATCGCATATATGCAGATTTCTGCTTGCTGCTTGAATTGATAGGATTGATAGTGCTATCAATCAAAAGATAAATAAAATGCGCTTAATTTGACACTACTTTACCTAAATGTATTGCTTGTTTAAGGTAGACATAGCTTAAAAACTGTAATAAATATATTGCATTATATTCACAAAAAACAGACCAGCCATTATCAAATTTGTATTTAACTAATAACAATGAATAATAACGTTGAATATTCTAATGAAGAGAGGGTATTTATTATCAAAACATTTTATACTGGCGTCAGTTTACACACAGTTCGTGATTTATTTTTAATCTGTCCCACCCTTTATATGTCGAAATAATTTTAAAATGTGTTTCCTTCAACTCCATTGGGACTGCCCTAATCAAATTTTCTATCGGAAAAAAACGTAAAGGCGTAATCGAAGACCGGCGCACTAAATGGACACCCTGAATATGTACCAAAGACATAAGAAAGCGTTTATGGCCCGCGGCGTGAAAGAATGACAAGGGCTGAACACCAAATACACAAAAAAGATAATTATTCTACTGTTAATAATCTCTCACGCAGAATTAAAAGTGAACTCGATAAACGAAGAGTAAATTCTTACCAACACTATATTAGCTCATTGGATCCGGGAGACCCTGGAATGTGGAAAGCGACATGAAAAATTTTACGAATTTCCCAGGAATTACCCACAATTACTACGGAAAATGCAACACATACTACTGGCGAGGAAAAATGTACAGCCTTTGCAGATCATCTGGAAAAAACCTTTACGCCATTATATCATAGTCCACCTCATTCTACGAACTATGTAATAAATTACAGCGAAACCAACGTACCAATCCCAACAAGCCAGATCAAACCAACCAGTCCTAATGAACTAACCCAAATAATAAAAACACTACCAACAAACAAATCGCCAGGCCCCGACAAAATAACCAATGCCATGCTGAAACACCTACCAAATAAATACCTAGCTTATCTATCAAGTCTATTTAATGGTTGTCTAAGACTGGGATATTTTTCCCTAACGTGAAGGCATGCACACATTTTAATGTTTCACAAACCAGGGAAGCATAAGAGCGATATCACAAGCTATAGGCCAATTAGTCTGCTAACGACGTTGTCTAAACTGTTGGAAAAGTTAGTTTGGACCAGGCTCAACGATGAAATCACCGATCTAAACATCGACCACATTGAAACTGGATTCGAAGAGAAAAAGTATACGGCGGCACTATTTTTAGATATTTCACAGGCATTTGACCGAGTATGGATTCATGGTCTAAAATAAAAACTTCTACATGTAAACATACCAGATTATCTCAAAGCAATACTTTTCTCTTTTCTAGAAAATCGTACATTTGTAGTAAAAGTCCATAGAGCTCTCTAAGTTGAAAAGAATATTCGTGCAGATGTGGCGCAGGGTAGTGTTCTGGGCCCATTATTATTTAAGATATACATGCAAGACATCGTAAAAACACAAGCTAACTTGGCAATGTTCGCAGGTGACACAGCCTTGCTAACTCAACACCAACACCTGCACATAGCAGTAGATCAGCTCCAGAGTGCCACAGATAAAATCATAAAATGGTTTATGAAATGGAATCTTAAAATAAATACCTCTAAGTGTATTGCAAAAATATTTACACTTAGGAAAATAATCAATCCGTCTCAAATTATCATCAATGGCAACATGATCCAGTGGAATGCAAAAGACGAACCAGCGAAATACTTAGGAGTCCACCTGGATACCCGGCTGACCTGGAAATACCACATCCTCCTGAAACTCAACCAAGGACATACTAGGTAAAAATAATTACATCCCTTAATTAACCAAAAATCCTCCCTAAAAATCGATTGCACCCTTCTTCTTTACAAATCCTTAATCCGACCACAAGCGACGTATGCATGCATGATCTGGGGAAACTCGTCCAAGAATAATCTAAATAAAATACAAGTACTACAAAATAAAGTGCTTAGAATCGCAGTGGATGCCCCTTGGTTCGTCACAAACAGACAGCTACACAATGAATTGGAAATCAATACTATTGAAGAGTTCATTAAAAAATGTACCACCAATTTTCGCAGCAATATCAAAAACTGTGAGAATGCAGACTTCTATCAACTAGGATGAAAAAAATTCACTCCAGGTTAAAGAGGAAATTACTACAAGACGTTTACATAAAGAGTGGTGATAGTGAAAGTGATAATGAATGACTTGTAACAATATTAAATTTTTAAACCACATTGTTCTCCACGGGTGAAGACGTGCCCCTAAGACATTCTTTATTTTAAGTTCTGTAAAACAATTGTAATTGTTGATCTGGTAAATTAAGTAAATAAATTTAAAAAAAACACCAAACACACAAAAAAGGTAATTATTCTTCTTGGCAAAGTTAAAAAAAATTGCACTTGCAATAATATTGATAACTGATGGTTATTTTTAATTAAATTGGTATTTGTTTTTCACACAAAGGCCAATGACTGTTGCAGGTTAAAATATTACAAAAGTTTACCCCTAATTTCGTTTAAAATTTATTCAATATTAAAACATCCAAGAAGTAAGAAGAAAAAGAAATTTTCTGCAGCATTTGATAGATCAGTTGCTGTTGTTCTTTAAAATTTCCATTGTTTCAAAATACCATAAAAAATGCCAGTATTTAGTATTTCTATATTAGTCCACACTACCAAATAAAATAATGGATGCGCCAAAATTAGCAGAAAACAACATTTAAAGTCCAAGCCACCCACAGGAGCACAGATAGGTATTTCGGAAAGGACACCTCGTGCCAGTCGTTCCGTAATTATTTTTGACATTAAGTGATATTTGCCGAGCACCAACAAATCACTTTAACTGAGAACCATAAAACCAGTAAATAAAGAAAATTTCGCCATTCAGGCGCGCTCTTAAAGTTAAAAGTCCTCTCACGAATCCTCGTAATTAATTACGAGCATTTAGAGAGCATTTAGCGCTCTTGCCACGAGCAAGTTGCCGTAAACTCGGTACAAGATCATGATCATGAAAAAGTTGAGCAATTAAACGTCTGTAATTCTTCCGGTTGCATCCAGCTAAAATATTACCGTCATTAAGTGGGTGTTGGAACGTTCAGTCTGGGTTAAGAACCAGTGCCAATAAATCAATCATCGCAATTTATATACCGAAAATGGTTTCATTACCAGCAGCCCGAAGGTAGCTTACGGTTAATTTGGACATGATGTAATGAGATTAAGAGTCGGTAGCAGATATGTGTATGTATTTTTATGAAATTTTATTTGATCGCTAGCAATTTATTCGCTGTAAGTGATTTTAATTCAACTTATCAATAATAATAACAATGCATATTTAGCAAATATACATGCGTGTCTTTCAAGGACGTAGTGAAAAAGTAGCACAAAAAAGGGAACCATCAAAGTTGTGGCGAGAAAAGTAAAACGCATTGTGAACTGCAGGACAGGATTTATTTTGTAATCTCAAATTTCACAGATTGACTTTTTTAGGACTTTTCTCCACAGCCACAACACACATGGGTGCAACATTGTGGAATATTATGTATGAATATAAATAAGGAATTAACGAGCACCGTACAAACGTGTTTCTACCTACGATCTGCAAATTGGGATACAAATAAAAATAAAAATATTGGATTCCCCACGATTTCAGTCGTACCAGACTCTATGCTGTGTAGGAATTTTGTTTTATTTTTGTTGCGCAATATAAGTTTGCTATGTCGACTTTGTAAAGTTAAACATAGAACAGCCGTGCCCTAACATGCGTGGGTTTGCAATAAACACAACGTTTTAGTAAATAACTAGAAAACAAGCCATGGATGAACAAGGAATTTATTCAATCTAAAAGACACCCATGTAGTTTTTTCAAATTTTATTATACGAAAAGGTAACCAGTAACACATGTAACTTCTCTGATGAAAAATTATATTTTTACTAAAGGATTAGCCAACTTGAAAATTATACGTAGTATTTTGAAGAAAATTACAATTTTATAGCCTACTAATAGCATTTCATTCATTACCCCTTATTCAGTACTTTAAAACTACATTTCAAGTATCACTTCGAAACAATCTGCCGAACACTATTGCTTTCGACCTTCAATTGTTATTGTAACCGCGCAATCAATCGCGACCAACCCAAAATTATACGTATGAAAGCTCTCATGAAACTACATAATCTTTTGAAGAAAGGAGCCTCTTTGGCGTTAAATGAATAATAAAAGACAAGTATATCATAACAGGAGAAATGTTACAAACGTAAAAGTAGTAAGAGGGACAGAAATGAGTAGGATTATAGACTAATCGTCGACACAAACATCAATAAAACTAAGAAGCAAAAATTTATAGTGTACGAAAAACTAAATGTAGACACACTAAGGGAAGAGGACACAAACAGCATACACAGAAAACATACAGGAGAGATTGTCAATAGCTGAAGGGGACGATGAAAATGGCTGTAATGATTGGGATATCCTAAGCACATGGAACATATGCAAAACAACAGAAGAAGTATGTGGTAAACAAAGAATAGACTCACGAAGAAGAAAAACTGCCTGGTGGAACAAAGAAGTAAAGCAAAAATTTAGAGAAAAGAAAACGGCCTGGAATTAATACACAAGGAATGAAAACGATGAATCAAGAAACGCCTATGGTCTATATACAAAAAAAATGAAGCAAAGGAAACACTAAAACAGGCGAAACAAAGATCATGGGAAGAATTCGGAAATGAAATCGAAACAAAATTCCAGGAAAACAGAAGATACTTCTGGGGGATCATTAAAAGGCTGAGAGGACAATACGGAAACAAAGCTAAAAACGTGCAGAAGAAAGACAACACCCTAACAACAGAAACGACAGACATACTACAGACCTGGAGAACATATTATAAGAATAAATTCAAAAAACAAGAAGCAGGACAGGAACCTTGCAACAAGAAGAGGTAGAAAATATGGAAAGTGATGAAGAAGGTAATAATGAAAATCCTATTAATATGGAGGAAATAGTGAAAGCCATCAAAAATATAAAAACTGGCAAAGCAAATGTGAAGACGGAATCAGCCCTGAAATGATTAAATACGAAGGCGAAAAAGTGAGGAGTTGGATACAAAAACTCTGCCAGCTAGCTTGGAAGGAAGCAGAAATACCACAGGATTGGAAAATAAATATAATTAACCTAATACGTAAAAAGGAAAGCACAACTTCAGAGCTATATGTCTGTCCTCTGGGGTACTCAAAATATATTCTAGAGTATTGGAAAAAAGACGAAGACAGAAAATTGAAGAAAAACTTGAAGAAGAACAAGCAGCCGTCAGACCAAACCGACAAATCATGTTTTCACAGTACGAAACGTGATTGAAAAACAAGAGAACGCAATGGAAAACTATATGTAGCTTTTATACAGTCCCAAGAGAACAACTCTGGAGAGCCCTAGACGAATTAGAACTCTTATTAAAACTCAAAACAGCCATCAAAATCTACGCAAGGAAGTCTATGGGAAAGTGCAAATCGGCGGAGAATATTCAAAAACATTTGACATGAAAGTGGACGTAAAACAAGGCGATAGTTTGAATCCCCTGCTCTTCAATATACTGATAAATAGCGTTATAAAATTATATAAACAACATACAAGAAAGACCATAGAAGGGTGCAGAAATCTAGCACTGATACACATACAAGCACTGATATATGCAAATGATATCCTTATAATAACAGACTCTCAACAAAAATTACAAGAAACGATAAACGTGTAGACAAAATATAGAAGCGAAAAGGATGGAGATTAATACATCGAAAAGTAATATAATGAAAAAAACAAACAAAGAACATGAAGAGGATGTTAGAAGTCACTGCAAGAAAACAGAACTAGAGGCAGTAGAAGAGTATGAATACTTACAATCATCTCAAGTAGAGGAACGAACGACGCGGAAATTAACCACGGAATAAAGAAAGCAACAAACGCCTACTACCAAATGGAAAGCGCTATAATAAGAAAAAGAGAATTCAGAATAAAACAAAACGCCAATTTTATAGTGCAGTATATGTACCTATCCTGGCGTATGAAATGAAATTTCAAAGAAAAATTGTCAACAAAACAAGAAGAGATAGAGTAAGAAACACCAGAATTAGAAAGCAAGTGCAACAAATACCTCTGAATGGAAGAATAGAGAAGAAGCATTTGGGCTGATTCGGACATGTGCTTAGAATGAATGCGGTACAAGTACAAGTGCTTGCAGCAAGATTAGTGGAAACAAGAGGACGAGGCAGGCTCAGAATAAAATGGGTAGAAGGAATAAACAAAAAGCAAAAGAAAGGGGAAAGAACGAAGGAGAAATAAATAGACTGGCTCGAGATCAAAAAGATTGGAAGAAATGGAT
>OW679198.1:79520465-79576804 GCA_940337035.1 Agriotes lineatus
ACGTATTTGAGCTTCATAAAAGAGTAATAATAGATGAAATTTCCTTTTTCCTCATACCACATATTTTGATGCTTCAGCAGTGTATAAATAATACTCTATAAAAAATTGTCTTTGATAATATATATTATAATGTTGAGACTTTATAAGCGATAATTCTGCACATAGAACATTTACAGCACATCTGAAAAAATATATATTGTTGTACAGAGATTTTAAAAAATACTAACATATTTATTCTTTCTTTTTGAATAAAAAATGTCTCCTATTAGTCCGTAATTGAATACCACTTGGATGTTTTCTGCAAAATTAAAATCTTATAGCATTAACATTTACAGTTAAATCGTGATTATTTTTGTGTAAAGGCTGTCTGTTTGCCGTTCATTCAACTCAGAGATTTCCCCCATACCTGATGAAGTTATAAACTTAACGCTTATATTGATTACTTCGCAGCTGTTAAAGTGCAACTAATTCCTTAATTGGCACTATCGAATCACCTCTTGGGAATTTGAGGAACAAATTATGTTCTCCACATATTGCAAAACTCACAAGTGCAAGCTTTATACTCATTTTTTATTTTTAGCTGATAAATCCTATAAATATTATTAATAGAGGCTAAAGTGAACTTTAAGCTGAACTAGAATGAAGTACCCTTTTTAATATAAAAAGGTCAGCAGCAGCAACAGTAAATGGTTCTCCAAACCATACAGTTTTACATGTAATGTTATTAAGCATCTGCTTCGAATAATTGCTCCCTGAAAGCACCATGCTCTTGCAAATGTAAGTGCAGTAATTGAACTTCAGACAAATAACACGTTACAACAGGTGTAATTTATACGCCTCCAGTTAGAATCTAATTCTCTCATTTTACAATTATTTACACTGGAGACTGATTTACTGCATGCCTCGTTCTACAATTCTAGCGAGTTAGTTGGAACTAAGATATTACGTATGGAGTTGCTAGGAGCAAAATAGTCTAATTTCTTTATTTCTTTATAATTATATAGAAATGGAACTGTAAAATAACAAAGAATTAAAATAGATTTTGTAAAAGTAGGGTCACACTTTGAACTAGCTTACACAATTTTACCTATTACCTATTTTACCTAGTTACATATCATGCAAAAATAACGCAAAATATGTTATAAACAACATAAACATAAAAAACTTTATTGTAAATTCCGTTTTACTAGCAATTTGGTAGTTTCTCAGTTATTATTTTATTTCAAGACTGTGAAGTACGTAAGTAAATAGCAGTTTATTTCATTTAGTTACTACTTTTGTTCTCAGATTTGTTATTTATTTATTTAGATTTGGTGTACACTTATAGGGTGATTTTTTTCCTAGAGTTAATATCCTTTGTTATTAGTTGCCAGAATGACTAGGCTTCACGCACACATACTTAACATCTTCATTGATTTTTGCACTAACTTTCTTCTTAATAACACTCTTATTGGTACTACATTTATTATTGGTGCACGCCAGTGTATCTAACATGTGAGCAGACGAAAATGAAATCTAGCTTGGCTTTGAAATATTTGTTGTATGAGTAATATGTTGGTGGCACTGTAAGTCTATGTCAAATTCGAGGTTAGCAGGTTAGGTTTTGCTTCAGTCTGTGTCAATACTGATGCAAAACCTAACCTACTAACAACGAATTTGCTCTTACGAGTCAGTGCCTGTGTTAAAATTGTTTATGACAGAGACGTGCTCACAGATACCTTTATTGTTCAAGAAAATAAACTCTATTTCGTTTTTTACTTATTTGTATGGGCTGCACCATGTCTATTTTCTTTCAGTTTGTTTTTTAAAGAGTATATTCAAACAGAATAGGTTCTCGCTGTTAAGATAGTTGCCAACATATCACATCGTTGGCTTCTGGTTTCAAGGCCACATTTTCCAATATACTATGAGTCATGTGGTTCTTTTTTTCCAATTTTAGCATTGACACCCGCGGTCACTATAGTATAGTAGATATTTTATAACTTTCTGGCACGTGTTATCTCTTCTCTATATACTTATCTTTCGAGGTGCTTATAGGTGCATAACGTAATATGACTTGTAATTTACATCTGTTGTTCAGCTTCATAATAGATATTCACCTCTAAATCTAGCGTATGCTCTTGGTTGATATATATGTTAAACGTTTTGTTACGATCTTCGTAAATTGTTAATATAAATGTGGCAATATACCGCTAATTATGCAATCCCTATATACAAACGTCTGTCCGGGATCGGCCGTCATGTTGCGTGTCCTTTACAGCGCAGCGACAAGCAAGAAAGATGTGTACGCAAGTGGTTAAAGCGTTTAACTGACAATCGGATCCCTTAGTTTCGAATCCCACTGACTAACTTTTTTCCTTTGCGAATTAATGCCATTCGCCAAACTTTTCTTTCTACTGTTTCAGTATTATGCATTTTGAACAATGTTTTTTCTTAGAGACGTTAAAACATTTTCTTCTGTAACTTTCTTATTTACAATTTAATTTTAAAATGCAAAAACTATTTTAATTAGAGTAAGGCCACCTATTTGGTGGGCTCAAACGATAGTTTTGTAATAATTTGTATACATTATCACAATAACTGTATTCTTCCACTTAGGTAGTGTTGTAACGCTATCTCCTGCATCAAATTTTAATTATACACAAAATGTATTAAATTTGAGACATCGCCTTATCCAGCGTTACATCTAACCAGCTTTCAAACCAGCTATAACAAATCCGTACCCGCTATGTGCAAAGTTGCGCTGAATGACCGACCGCGTCACCTCCCACTCAACAATACCTGAAGTGGTTGTTTTGATAAATCCGCCAGAAGGGTATATAAAAAGCTCAGGATCCAGTTAATGTCACTTGAGATTTCTCCAACTTGAGTCCACCAGTCCGGATCCTGTCCAGTACAGAACTTCCTCCCTCTTCTGGATTCTGGATTCTGGATTAAAAATAGAGGGTGAGTTACCTCACACGCACTTAGGCCGCATTAGGTGGGCCCATTGTGCTACCTCCCAGCAGCTCTCCAAGTTGGGTATCACTCAAGCCATCCAATCTTTTGAATGTACTTAAGGACGACCGCAACTGGAATGTTGCTAATTCTGGCCATATCGGGCCAGAAGTCCCCCAACATGGATCCTCTGACTCTTGCGAGAGCTGGACAGTGACACAGAACGTGTTCTGCTGTCTCGTCATCCTCGTTGCATCCGCGACAGTTTGGGCTGTCCACCAGTCTCATCCTGTGCATATGTTGGTTTAGAGTGCAGTGTCCAGATAGGATACCCACGACTAGTCGAAGATTCCTTCGGGACAGTTGCAAGCAATATTTGGCTGTTTTTGGCGAGGGCGCTGTAATAGCAGCCCGTGCTTGACGACAGCTTTGCATGTTAACCCATCTTCGTATGAAGCTGTTTAAGGTTTCTTGATATAGCATAGAGCTTAATATTGTCAGGGATATGGGGATTACGGGTTCTGGCCCCCAGAGAGGTTGTCCGGAAGCCAGTCTCGCAGTCTCATCAGCCTCCTCATTGCCGTAGTTACCGTCATGTCCTTTCACCCATACAAGAGAAACAACATTATTTTTTGAGATATCTTCGAGAGCTTCACGGCACTGCAGTACCACACCTGAGGTAATTGTGCAACTGCCCAGGGCTAGTAAAGCGGCTCTACTGTCACTGAAGATACCAATACATTGATTCTCGATTTTCCTTTCAAGAATTGCTTTTGCACCATGCATTATTCCAATTACTTCCGCTTGAAAGACAGTGGCCATTTTGCCTAGTGGTATGCTTTGACGGAGGTTCAGATCGTCAGAGAAAACTCCGGCACCTGTTCCGTGCTTTGTTTTAGATCCATCAGTAAAGATGGATATATCTATATGCTGGGTAAACCCGGCATTTTCATAAACGTTAAATTGTCTATTGAAGGCATATTGCAGAGGGAGGTAGTCCACCATGGCGTCCAGAAGAAGGATCTTGTCGACGGCCTCATTCAGAATGCGGGTATGCCTGCCTCCCTTGCCTGCTGTGTGCCACAGCCCTTTGTAGCGCAGCCTCAAGGCGGCCCTTACGGCTACTTCCTCCCTCTTATATTCTCTTCTGATGTTAGCATGTGATACGGTTTACCTGTCTCCTAACATCACCACCCTAACCTGACATCAATGTTAACATATGATACGGTTTGCCTGTCTCTTGGCATCGATGACAGAACCCGACCTAGATGATAGCATGTGATAAGGTTTGCCTATTGCCTATCATCTTCACCAGCAACTCCTTCAATGCGCATTTCTTGTCGCCAGAATGTTCGGAATGTGTTCTTTTTAAAAATGTATTAACAAAGGTGCCCACATGAAACCTACTGAACGTTCCACATAAAATGCAGCTTGAGCCCTGTAACAGAATTCGTTAAACTCACCTGGAGGATACGCCCTAGGCGTGGTAAAACGTTAATTAGCAGTCTGAAAATCCAGCCCTCCTTTGGGGACCAGAACACCGGCAAATTCACGGCAGGATGACTGAACTGTAAAATTTCGCCGTCCGTTGAAATTAGCGAATGCAACTCGGACAATTATTCCGCGAAGCCGACACTTTGGTAGCAGCACATTGGTCGCCCTGACACAACCACAAGCGGCATCAACCCTTAGCTCTCCAGGTATTAGTTAGATCTGTTTAATTGGTGCACAAATTCACAGCCCTGCAAATGTAAATAACACTCGGCATGGCTAGGTCCCGCTTTGAGGATATCCATTCTACAGTCCAAAATCTATACTGGGCACATCGCCTGATGAACCTGCCTTCCGTAATTACCTGCTACCCTTGGTGCAATGCCAGATACAACCGTCTTCCATGTAGACCCGCTATATGGGTTGCCGTTTCCCGAAAAGTAAAGAATCACAACCCCCCAGAAGAAACTGTTATTTTGTTTATATACAATTCAATCAATTTAAAACTACGGTTTAATTTGTACTAGTAGCAACTACAATGTATTTATGGTAATTATTCTGTGTTTTCCTATCTGTATATATTTGAGTTTGAGCGAATCCTGCCTCCGATTGAGCTAACCTAAGGTATAAATTTATAACGCTTTTAGTGAAAGGGTAAAACGTTACAATGTTGTTTCCTTACATATGTTAAACAACTTTCTGATGGCTCTCATCCATGGTTCCCCACCTCCCTTGATTGATTCCGTTACTACTCTGTCAGGGATTTTCTTATTTCAACTATTGTTACTGCTAAAATGTGATCTAGGACTTTTGGTAGGCTGCACGTGTTATCTTATTAAAGTTCCTTTTTGGTTTGTAAATATTTATACAAAAATCTTCAACTGTTTTCAAAATTTCACCTTTCTTGGAAGTTAATTTTCTTTGTTTGAAGCTTACTAATCATTTTCGTGTTTATGGTGATTTTCTTTCTGAAGCTTTCATTTTCTTGTACTGTTTGAGGCTTTCGCGGTTACTCGAATTATTCTCCTTAGCATAGAATTTCGGCTTAGACCGCGAAGTATTTGTATATGAACACCCAGCATTTTCTGGCTTAATGTGCCTTGCACCTTGTGAGTCGAGCAAAAACCCGCGCGATGGCCATGCTCTTTGGTGGCTCGTGTTGTTTGAGCATCCTGAGAACGAGGATACTTAGGCAGATTTGGCCGTTTTGCTGTAATACTTTAGATCGTGTATCACCGGGTGATACACGATCTAAAGCATTACAACCACTGTGCGTCATACGGCCACGCCCCACGGATTACGTTACACTCGGATGACAAACCAGCGTTACGCCACTCTGCGCGCCTGGCACAGAGGACTATAAATAGCTCCACACCGACCTTCGGTTCTTAGTGCGACTTTGACTCTGATGATGCAAGCTGCAAGGTCTTGCAAAACGTTAGTGAATATGGATGCACAAACAGCAAAACGGCCAAATCTGCCTAAGTATCGTCGTTCTCAGGATGCTCAAACAACACGAGCCACCAAAGAGCATGGCCATCGCGCTGGTTTTTGCTCGACTTCACAAGGTGCAAGGCACATTAAGCCAGAAAATGCTGGGTGTTCATTTCATTTTCTTCTATAGTTTTGTTTTTTTCTGATGAATTTTGAAACGTTTGTTGAGTACCCCTAGTTCCTCCACCTTTGTGACGCATCTCTGTTCTCTCTTTCTCGGTTCATCAAATTTTCATTCAACTTTGTTTCATGTCTAACAGACTGAGAACAGTATTTACCTTCTTATGAACTTCAATATAGTAGAAGAAATGTTTACCCACTTAAATACAGATGGACAACGAATTGGTCTAAAAATAAATGAAACAAAAACAAAATATTTAGTAACCAGTAAAAACGATATGAATGAGAATCTAGAGATAGAAGGCAAACTATTCGACAAAGTAAACGAATTTAAATATCTTGGAACCAATATAAATAGCACAAACACCATTGAGAACGAGATAGCATCGAGAATAATGGCCGGGAATCGATGTATGTACTCATTAAATGATATTATGAAAAGTAAATCAACGTCCAAAAGCTGTAAACTACGCTTATATAAAACAATAATACGTCCAGTGGTATGTTATGGATGCGAGGCTTGGACACTAAACAAAAAACTGGAAGAACTTTTAAACAGATTTGAACGGAAAGTGCTAAGGAAAATACATGGACCAGTCTACGACCAACAACTAGGAGGATGGAGACCCAGAATGAACCATGAACTGGCAAGACTACGTGATGGCCCCGACATGATAGGATGGATAAAGAAACAGCGTATACGATGGTTGGGACACCTATGGAGAATGCCAGAATCAAGAGTAGCAAGGAAAGTACTAACACAGAGGCCGACGGGTAGAAGAACTAGAGGAAGACCCAGAAACCGGTGGATGGACAATGTTTCTAAGGATCTAAAAACTTTAAGGATACGTAACTGGCCTAACTTAGCCCAAGATAAACAACAATGGAGGAGGGTGGTGCAGCAGGCCGAGGCCCTACACGGGCCGTAGCGCAATCGTGTGTGTGTGTGTGTATGAACTTCAATATTTTTTTATTTAGCTCTTCAATATTTAGTTCGTCTCCTCGTTATGTTTATGTTAGTCAGATTTACAGGATCTTTTTTTATTTGTTTTTATTCAGTTTTAGTATAAAACGGTCAAGAGCATCCTTCTTTATCGGCTTGATAATGAAACCGCCCTTCCACTTTAAATGTATTCTTTTGGTGTTGCAAACCGTCTATATGAGTGGGAGCAGTAAATGTGTTGTGCTAGAGGGGTAGAATCTGAATAGCTCAGGTGGTATACTACCTGGTCGAGCTGATTTTCGAAGTTTTAACTGATCTCTTAATTTCTCTGACACTGGGTTTATCTGTAAAAATCCGTAGATGTTGGTGTGCAACTCGTTGATCAGGTAGTCTGTCTGTTGGTTGTGGTGGCCCGTTGAGAGTCCTACTATACCTTTGAGCCTTATGCGCTTTTAACTATTGCCGGTTCTCTCCTGAAGCTTTTATTTGCTAAACGCTTGGTTATCTGCAAAGTTATCGTGCGTTGTTAGATTTTCCTGATGCTTGTGCTAGATGGGCTAGGTAATCTATCAATTTTTGATCTTATCTTGCAGCTCTCTTAACTGTGGAGTTAGCTTCTCCGTATTCTTGTCTTAACTTTACTAGCTGCTAGTTGTAGTAGTCTTCCTTTAATCTTTTTCCGTGTATTAATCTTAGACAATGTGCCATTAGATATCCATTCCTTTCTTGTCTCAACTTTTCGGTCCAGTTATGCTGTGTATGTTTTGATGAGCGATTCAGGTACGTTCCATCAACTTTCTGAAACGTTAAGAAATGATTAACCTATTGTGTCCGAGTCTGGTGTGGGGTTTGCCAACTGCAGCCTTCCAGACATGCCTCGGGTTGGTTGGTTTCTTCTACTGGACCTAACTTTTTTAACAGTAGAAATACTAATTCCTAAAGCATTGCCAGCTCGTTGCAACAAACAAGCAATTATACAATAAGATGATAAATAATAAATTATCGTGTTGTACCTCTTGCAAACAATGTAAAAGGAGTAAATGCTGGTCGTTTTTTCTTCTCTTGGAATAGTTCTATATATTCATCAACAATTGCTGAGACTGCGAACGCAATGTCTTCCTTTGCACCCACATATTAATGAGTAAATTTAAATTAGTTACACAGTTCATTTTCTAAAAAGTGAGTTTTTAAAAAATAAACAGTATTACTCAATTCAACAATTTGTAAAATTTATTAAAATGTAACGTTTCGCTGTATGTTAAGAGCTTCATCAGACATATTAAAAACATATTAAGTTATCACGCAAAACGTTACACAAAATGTTGACAGATTCTAAATGCTGAAGGGAACAACGTTTCTTTTCTCCAATCCAATTCCTCACATTTCGCAAGTAGCTAAACATCAACAAACTTTTACATCAATAGTGACACCATTCACCTTCTATTTGCTTCGTAAAACATTTTTCAAAACCTCATTATAAATGATTGAACTACACACTGTTTAGTACTTCCACGTAACATTCAATGGTTATTTTAAAAACTGTAAATAACTAAAAATGTACGTATTTCAACAATCTCATATGATGTTTCATTAACAAAGATTGTTTCAACCCTGTTGATTTTTTAAAATTTTATATAGATAAAAAACGTCAATTTTATTAATTTCACCTTTGACTGAGATTAAAATAAAATAAAGAAATATGATAACTAATTATACAGTTTTTAAAAACAAAACAGATTCACCTTTCACATAAACTCCTTGTTAACTTAATATCTCTGATGAAGCTGTTAACATACAGCGAAACATTGCTGTTAAGGACTTTATAAACTTTTGCCGCCTCTCTTACATTCTGAATTCGTACTGTGCGCAGTAGACTGCCTCGCCGGCATCCGATTACAAAACACTTACGTTTCATCTGTCAAAGTGGCAGCATGCAAACCGGTCCGCACTCCGAAAGCTAATTCTTTGTAAATGTTAAACTGTTCGTGTTAATTTATGGCAATAAATTACTACCTTCGCTTTTCAACGTGTGTATAATTCAGTGAAACCTACAATAATACAGTCCACAAATTCCAAGGCGAGCTGGCGATCAGCGGTTTTCCAGATAGCGAAAAACTGAGAAGGCTACAAACATTGTACCTTCGATCCTGATTAGTGCTCAAACATTGGACCTTCTATCCGGATTTGCCACAAACATTGGTCCTACAGAACCGGATTAAACCACATTAGGTCATTGCGGGTCCAAAACAGCGACAGCATTCGACAACATTGGTCATAGGCAAGTACAAAGCATATTCAGTTGTGTATTGCATCGCATATAATCGACCGCAAGGAGCAGCGTTCCAATTTCGCAGCAACGCGTGGAACGAAGAGGGCACATGCGGTGCCCGCAACGAGAGGAAGGAAGACAGCAGACGGTGCAGACGCAAGTTCGTGCAGGTGTCCATTGCAGCCGCAGCCGGCGCGGCGTAGTCCAAACCACAGCAACGAGGTAAAACGGCAAGGCGGCACACTCCAATAAACGTAAGCCTAATTTCCTATTTTTGCGTTTCCTATGCATAAATTTGGTTTATTTCGTCTGTGTTTGTACATGTGCATAATTTCAGCTACGTATTATTGCGTAAACAAATGGTTTATGAGTCATATAAACATTTTAATTGCGTGAAATGCCAAGCTATTACGTTTGTTAGCGATATACCCTGCATGTTTCATAAATAATCCCGCGTTGTACCAGGGTCGTTTTCTGCGTCGTAGCAACAAGTTTCCCGCGTTGTACCAGGGTCGTTTTCTGCGTCGTAAGCTACAAGTTTCTCGCGTTGCTAGCAAGCGCTGTCTGCGTTATAAACAAATTCGCGCCAGAGGCGTGCGAAAGGGATTTATCATTAAAGAATATTTCAGATTCTGCAAGTAGTAAGGCTACCGCGCGTAGCATCTTGCCTGAAATATCACAGATAGTTGACCCGTTGGGTCCGCGTACCAGAAGCGTACAAAATTCACGCCAGGGGCGTACGAAAAGTAAGTTCGATCTGTTAAATTGTTTTTAATTTCAACAATTATGGATCCGCTTGTAAGAGCACGTGGCTCTATTAAAGGCAAGCTTACGCGTTTTGCAAATCATGTTCAATCTTTGCAAACAATTTATGATGAAGATTAATTCTTATCTAGCGCTCAGATTGTTCAATTGCAAGAAAGATTGGATGCTATAGCCACCGTGCTATCGGAATATGATGCGGTTCATGAACAAATTTTAGAAAACAGTAAGGATACAGAATCTGAAATGCAGCAACAAGTTGAATTTGAAGATTCTTATTTTCTTGCAATCTCACAAGCTAAATGTTTGATTAATGAATACAACAAACAGTCTGATGTTGCACCAGATCGTTCTGGATCTCCTAATGGTAGCGTAAGATCAACGCATTCAAATTGCAGTTCACATTGCAATAATCAAGCTGTACGCCTTCCTGCAATTTCGATTCCCAAATATTCAGGAAGTGTTTCAGAATGGTTAGAATTTCGTGAGATATTTAGTAGCTTAATTCATGAGAATCAAACGTTAACTAATATTCAAAAGCTGCATTACTTAAAGGCTAGTTTACAGGGTGATGCAAGCCAAATTATAAAAGGTTTAGAGTTTACTGCGGGTAAATATACTCTAGCTTGGGAGGCATTGTGCAATCGATACAATGATCCAAAAATTCTGGTTCATAACCACCTCAAGGCTATTTTTGAACTGGAATCTTGCAGTAAGGAATCTGCAACTAAATTGCGTACGATTAGCGATATGTTATTCAAACATTTTGCAGCAATCAAATCATTAGCTACCGAAAGCGAGCTTCTTGATTTTGTTATAATTTATGTAGTTTCTAAAAAACTGGACCCCACTACATTTCGTGAATGGGAGGTCCTTAGAAACCGGTCAAGTTCTGACCTGCCTAATCTTGATGAGTTCAAGGAATTCTTACAAAATACAGCAAATCTTCTAGAAACTCTGGAAGTAAAAAATGTTAAGCTTGTACCCGAAAAGTCTTCCAAGGTACATTCGCAATCATTTGTGTCAGGTACCCCTTCGTGTCCACTTTGTAAAGGATCTCATTCCTTGTACAAATGCGATAAGTTTGTCAAGCTGTCTGTTCTTGACAGAAAGTCAAAGGCAAAAGAGCTCCGCGTATGCTTTAATTGCCTAACTCAGGGTCACCTTGCGAGCCTTTGTAGCTCCAAATATACGTGTAGAAAGTGCAAATCAAGGCACAACACACTTCTTCATGAGGATAAGCCTCAGAACGCTTCTTCTAGTCAACCAGGATCTGCAGTGTCAGCAGAAACCCCTGTTGAACTAAACCAATCGATTTCTGCATTCTGTTCGAATGCTTTTCAGGTACTCTTACCTACGGCTACCGCTAAACTCATCGCTGATGATGGTACGCCTCACGTTGTGCGAATCCTGTTGGATTCCGGTTCCCAATCGAACTTTATACGTTCAGATCTGTGTAAAAGGTTGAAGCTTCCAACTCGCGAAGTCAACGTTACTGTTTCTGGCTTAAGTAAAGCCACTTCTCAAATCAAGGCTAGGTGTGATATCAAGCTGCAAGCCCCTCACACTTCATACGGCATTGGCCTATCCTGTCTTGTTCTCGATGAGATTACGGGTGTTACCCCAAGTTTTCGCGTCCAGCGAAACAGCTTCAAGGTTCCTGATAACATCAAGTTATCAGATCTGTCCTACGACCAACCGGGCACCATCGACATTCTGATTGGTTCGCCCATTTTCTGGCAGCTCCTTTGTATTGGACAAATTGGTCTAGGCCCAAATCTTCCCATCCTCCAAAAGACTCGTTTTGGTTGGATTGTTTCTGGCCCTACAGGCCCTCCTTCTGCGTACCCTGTACAGTGCAATCTTGGCACGATCGAGGATGCTTCTGACCCCATTGCTAGGTTTTGGCAACTCGAACATTACCCAGAGGAAAAGGTTCGCACAAATGAAGAGAACGCCTGTGAGGCACATTTCGTGCAAAATACTCAACGAGAAGCGAATGGTCGATTCGTTGTCTCTATCCCTTTCAAGAAGCCTGTAGAGGTACTGGGCGATTCATTGCAAATCGCTCAGAAAAGATTCTTATCATTAGAGAAGCGGTTACAAGCGAACCCTGACTTGTCCAATCGCTATTCGAGTTTCATGAATGAATATTCTGAATTAGGTCATATGTCCGTGTCAAACCCTAATTCAAACGAGATATCCTATTATCTACCCCACCACGGAGTCTTAAAAGAGGAAAGCCTGACAACTAAACTCCGAGTTGTATTCAATGGTTCTCAAGCAACCACTTCCGGGCAATCTCTGAACAGCATTCAGATGGTTGGCCCAACCGTGCAGCAAGACTTATTTTCAATTCTTGTTCGCTTTCGCAAGCATTTATTCGCTATATCAGCTGATATCGAGAAGATGTATCGCCAGGTTCTGGTGAATCCTAACCATAGGCCCCTTCAGAGAATCTTGTGGCGACCCTCCTCAGCTGAGCCTCTTCGGTCGTACGACCTGAATACGGTTACGTATGGCACCGCTTCAGCATCTTTTCTTGCTATTCGATGCTTAACCCAATTGGGCATCGAATGTGAGGCTTCAAATCCCGAAGTCTCTCGAATCATAAAGGAGGACTTTTACGTCGACGACCTTCTGACAGGTGCCGACACTCCTGAGAAAGCGCGTACTCTCTGCTCAAACTTAGATCAGATTCTTGAGTCAGGCTGCTTCAAATTTAGAAAGTGGATTTCTAACTCTCCAGAAGTTCTCGATGGAATACCAGATTCCGATTTGCATCCGGGTGTTCTTGATTTCAGTGCACATGAGCACACAAACACCCTTGGTTTGATTTGGTCCTTTAAAAGCGATCATCTGATGTTCAATATTTCAAATTCTACAAGTATTAAGGATACGAAGCGTAGCATCTTGTCTGAAATATCGCAGATATTCGACCCGTTGGGTCTTCTAAGTCCATGCACCATGGGTGCCAAGGTTCTTTTGCAACAGCTTTGGATGGAAAAGCTGGATTGGGATGAACCCGTTCCTAAAGCCATACAAGAAAAATGGTTAACCTATCGCAGTGAGCTTCTCAGGCTCAATGACTTAACAATTCCTCGTCACGTCCTCTGTCGGAGCGTGGTCGAGATAGAGCTCCATGGTTTCTGCGACGCCTCTAACAATAGTTACGGTGCGTCGATATACCTACGTTCCAAGAATCAGGAAGGGGAAGTACAGGTTCACCTTCTCTGTTCCAAGGCCAAGGTAGCCCCTTTAAAGCCCTTGACCATCCCGAAGCTCGAGCTCTGCGGAGCTGTTCTTCTAAGCAAACTTTCCGTGCAAGTCATAAAGGCACTTGATTTGCCCATATCTAGAATCGGTCTGTGGACAGATTCCACAATAGTGCTAGGATGGTTGAAAACCAGTCCAAATCTTCTTAAGACCTTTGTGTGCAACAGAGTTGCTGATGTTCAGCAACTCACCTTTGATGCCACTTGGCGGCATGTTCCCACAACGTCTAATCCTGCTGATCTTCTCACTAGGAGAATCACCCCTTTAGGTTTGAAAGGATTGAGCCTTTGGTGGCATGGTCCCACCTGGCTAAGCGAAGGTGAGGCCTCTTGGCCTACTTCCAAACATGTTCGTGCTGAGCTTCCAGAATTCAAAAAGGAAGTTCAGAGTTTTCCTGTAACCTCTGTTGAACCATTTCCGTTCAATCAGTATTCAAGCTTTGCTCGCTTACAACGAGTTATAGCTTATTGCTTTCGTTTTCATAACAATGCGCGAGCCCCCAAAGCTGATCGTCTTTCTGGGCCCCTTTCTACAGATGAACTGCAATCATCTATTGTAAGACTTGCCAGGTTTTCCCAACGCGAGTCATTTCCTGACGAACTTAAACTGTTGTCACAGAGCAAGCCTGTGAAACAATCTTCTGCTTTGATATCCCTGAATCCCTTTCTGGATTCCGAGGGACTGCTAAGAGTTGGTGGTAGGCTCCACAACTCTCAATTACCCTTTGACAAGAAGTTTCCTCTAGTGATTTCTGGCAAACATCCATTCGCCAAACTCCTAGTATCGCATGAGCATCTTCGGCTTCTCCATGCCGGACCTCAAATGCTGTTAGCTAATCTCAGAGAACGATATTGGATCACCTCTGGCAGAAATATCGTCAAGCAAGTGGTTCATCAATGCTTACGTTGTTTTAGATTTTCTCCTAAGTTAACTGAACCCATAATGGGAGACCTGCCAGCCTCTCGTACTCAATCATCGCCCCCATTTCATACGACTGGTATTGATTATGGTGGACCTTTCATGATAAAGGATCGCAAGGGACGTGGTTCTAAACTAGTGAAGTCCTACCTTTGTCTATTCGTTTGTTTTATCACAAAGGCAGTGCACCTTGAATTGGTCGCTGATCTTTCTACTGAAGCTTTCTTAATGGCTTTTCGCAGGTTTGTAGCTCGTCGAGGCAAACCGCTCCATGTATATTCAGACAATGGCACTAATTTTGTCGGCGCTAATTCCGAATTAATCGAATTAGGCAATTTTCTCGCGGAACAAAACCCTTCTATTTCCGAATCAGTCGCGAACGACGGAGTAGCTTGGCATTTTATACCCGCGCACAGTCCCCACTTTGGCGGATTGTGGGAGGCCGGAATCAAGTCCTCCAAACATCACATACGTCGCGTTATAGGTAACGCTAGTCTAAATTACGATGAATTTTGCACTTTGTTGGCACAGGTGGAAGCGACCTTAAACTCCCGACCCCTGTCCCCTTTGTCCTCTGATCCAAACGACCTTCAGCCTTTGACTCCTGCTCATTTCCTGATTGGTCGTCCGTTGGTGTCACTGCCTGATCCCAACGTTTACCAGAGAATACAACAACTTCACCAAAATGTGTGGAAAAGATGGAGTAAAGAGTACATCTCGGAACTCCAACAGCGCACCAAATGGCGCACGCATCTTTCGGACCTCCAGCCTGGTTCCATGGTCCTCATCAAGGATGACAATCTACCCCCTCTGAAGTGGAGGTTAGGCCGGGTCACCGAGCTGCACCCTGGCCTTGACGGCGTTACGCGTGTGGCGTCAGTGAACACTGTGTCAGGGATCGTGAAGCGATCCTTCGCTAAATTGTGCCCGCTACCTAGTGTTGTGAACTAGTGCGTTAGCGTTCAGCGCAGTTTTCGTAAAGCCTTTTGGCTCCCCATTGTTCGGGTTTTCTTGTACTAGATTAAGATCCATGTACTATTAGGCTTTGTATATATGTGTGTTCATGTTACATGTTTTACTCTAGCTTTTACATGTCAACTCTGTACTGTTTTATTTGAAAGGTTACCCTTTCCAAGGCGGGCGGTATGTTAAGGACTTTATAAACTTTTGCCGCCTCTCTTACATTCTGAATTCGTACTGTGCGCAGTAGACTGCCTCGCCGGCATCCGATTCCAAAACACTTACGTTTCATCTGTCAAAGTGGCAGCATGCAAACCGGTCCGCACTCCGAAAGCTAATTCTTTGTAAATGTTAAACTGTTCGTGTTAATTTATGGCAATAAATTACTACCTTCGCTTTTCAACGTGTGTATAATTCAGTGAAACCTACAATCATACAGTCCACAAATTCCAAGGCGAGCTGGCGATCAGCGGTTTTCCAGATAGCGAAAAACTGAGAAGGCTACAAACATTGTACCTTCGATCCTGATTAGTGCTCAAACAATTGCATTTTAATAAATTTTACAAATTGTTGAATTGAATAATACCGTTTATTTTTCGAAAAACTCACTTTTTAAAAAATGAACTGAGTAACTAATTTAAATATAAATCTTAGCTGACATTCTCCTACTGTAATAGTAATTATTAATCGGCTGTGTTCAAAATTTTAAATTACACTTTCTCTTAGTACTGCAAAGAACTACTGCTTATTGTTAGTCAAAACTATAAAACTGTTAAAAAGCGTTTATACTGGTAATAAAGTCAAAAATAATGAAAAATAAGTCAAATGTTTGTCATGTTTTTATGTAGGCATACAACGTTATGTATATTTCCGGAATTTTTACCAAAATCTGTGAAAGATCTTGACTAATCCTTAAAAATGTTTTAATTTATCTGTAATTTTTATATGAACTTTTAATGTTTTCAAAATAATTTTGTTCATATATGTTGTTTAATCTTAAATTAAACAGATTCAATTTTTATTTCAAAAATTGAGAAATACAAACCAGCAGTGCAATTTACTAGTTCATAAAAGTTCAATGTGTCACAACTTCAAGTTTAGCAAAATTGCAAAATTACAGCATTGCAGCCTGGCTAAATGATGACCCTTTGTTGTGACACACGATAGCGACCTAATAAAGTACGCATTCTTGCACTTTAAAATAATACAATTTTTAGAACTAGGCGAAATGCAAATATGTATACATAGGGCGAGATTTAATAATAAAAACAATCAGCATTAAGTGTTTGATTCAATACCATCGGGGTACTACATTTCCAAGCCTAAGCATTTTGAAGTGTGAGGCTGCACTTAGGGTAGTTACCAAATTATAACGTCCCTCTGAGTGGCATGACTACCCTTGCCTTGAAACACAGATTGAAGTCTCAACCGTGTGCTTAGAATGAAAGGGACGGGACCAGCGCAGGTAACAGAAACCTGTTCAGCCTCCAGACAATTCTGTTGAATGTAGTTATTTTATTGTTTACTAATAACTTCTTCATTTGATAGGCATAACAGAAAGATGACCTACGGTTCATTTTTGGCTGGATACATAGTAAGTCACTTAAAAATCAAATCAGAAGTTTGACATTTAAGTAAAAACATACTTGCATTCATAAATTAAAAACTATTTTATAGCTATAAAAATATTTTTGGTCATACTTTAGATGAAAAAAGCGAACAGGAAAAAAAATGATAAGTTATGATGTTACAGATATTACTTTAAATCTCGCCCATAAGCGATTTAACCTTAACCAACCAAAGGTAGATTGGTTGACTATTCAATTTAAATTAAATTTGTAAATCTGGATATCCGAAAGTAACTCGTAATAATACTGAGAAATTAATAATAACGAACGTATGTAATAACTATGTATTGTCGATTATCCCATTTTACCTTGCGGTATAGAGGCTATAGTTGAAGATTTTAATATTCCGAGATGACTGTTATAATATATAGTACTTTATATGCACCCTTCGATATATAGGTGTTATTAGTTGTACTGTATTTTGAAGCCTTTTGTTTGGTCATTGTTTTCGAATATGGTATTTTTGATAATAGCATTGAATACTTGTTCCAATTTGTTCTACTTTCAAGTGCAACAATTTATATAGTTTGTAGTAAACATTTTGCATTTTCTGCGTTTATCAACGATTTCAACCTACATATTTAACAATCGATATACCTATCTCTTCCTACTTTTAAACGGCTCATTTGCACCAATCGCAATTTTCGGCCTATTTGGGCCCCAGAAAAATATCAACAATAATTAGGACTCATTTGCGCCCATGCTTGCAGATCATTAGTCATCACGACATCCAAAGTTGGCCTATTAGTGGGGAGGTCTCCTACATGCAAAATAACTTACAGACACACTAACAGCCAGTCTTATAAAGATCACTAATCTTAGGTTAACTTTAATTCGTTGTTAAAGTAAACAAAAGTGCATCAAAATTTGTTTACAAGGTTTTGATGGTCTTTTATTTGTTTTAACAACGAATTAAACTTAACGTCAGATTAGTAGTCTTTATAAGACCGGCTGTAAATTTATCAATTTTCGCTTAGCTGCTATAACTTCTATGCCTTTCTGTGGGTTCTTTAATTTTAGTGACTATTTGGAATACCACGCTAACACCTGTGGTAGTCGATAACCCCTAAACAAGGGAACTCTTCCTCACTTTCGAAGGGCAAGGTTAGCCACCTACCCGGTCTAAGGGCAAACAAGGCTCATAGAACCACTTTGTGGTTAAAACAGGCCACTGGCGTATAATAAGATGAAGAAGAAGAAGAAGAAGATTTGGAATTTATTTAAGACTTGTTATGCTGGTGTCAAATTTATTGATTATCGATTCATAAAATGCGAACCACGCATTCTTCTCTACTGGTAAGAGACAATACAGCATCTCTTACCAGTAATAGCAACTTTAAAACTTTTAATAAATTTTGCCAGATTTAATAACAAAATATCGAATGCTTGATAAAAATAATATGTCTTTATTCTACGAAATAAACAATACATTTTGTTTATACTAGTGAAACACAGGCTAAGTTCAGCTTGACAATAACATTATCAGCTGATCTAGTAGTTTACCCGCTAATAATTTTGTTAATATATCGAGAGATAAAAAAAACTGATCCCCAGCGAGCTGTGGAAATTCAAACGTATGAATAATATGTTGGCGGCACTGTAAGTCTATGTCAAATTCGAGGTTAGCAGGTTAGGATTTGCGTCAGTCTGTGTCAAAACTGACGGAAAACCTAACCTGCTAACCTCGAATTTGACATAGACTTACACTGTTACCAACATATTATTCATACGTTTGAATTTCCACAGCCCGCTGAGGATCAGTTTCTTTTTGGATCTCTCGATATATGATATTGTAAAGGGTGTCTAAATTTGAGGTTGGATTTTAATTCGTTAATAAAACACGGTAAAAATATTAATTTGCCTCTTCTCATTGAAGATTTTTAACCTAATTCTTTCACTTCCAGATTATTTATTTTCATATGGACCACTAGTTTATGTTTAATTTCTGAATTGGATGATTTTAGAATGTTGTTAAAAATGTATCGGTAAGAATATTAATTGGTATCGCTTTTTGAAAATTCTAACCTATCTCTCTCATTTCCAGATAAATTTGTATAACTAATTTTTTTTATTCGATGTCTGAAGAAGTTATTAAATATAACGGAACGTAACACATTAAAATTTAAACTAATGCTGATTATAATCAGCTAAAGAAAATTAGCTGTTTTAATTAACCTTTATTATTCCATTTAATTATCCATTTTACTGTCAGTCGTTACTGTGTATATTATATGAAAACACGTAAATAATTTGAAAATTTAAGATATTTTAATGAGAACTAAAAGCATATACGTAACGATTAAACATATTAAAGATAACATCACAAATTCGTTAAAACCCCTCACCACCAATATATTTAACAACTGCTAAATACGTATTTCGACAGCCACGCTGTCATCATCGGTAGCTAAGAAAACTTACACAGCGAAAAGGCGACGTGTTCGCGACCAAATCGCAAATGGGAGTGGACGAGCGCGCGCATGTTACATCTATTTATACTGTCTGATCCAGAGGCGTGGCCGAAGGCCAATGAACTTGGCCAACGTCAATTTAATTTCAACAAATGATATAAGACTGAAGACGGGATTGGTCCAGCATCTTTGTTCAAAAGTTTATTATCTCGATTCTTACAAACAAATTTGTTGGGAAATCCGAAAGGCAAACTAAGGACTTTAGAGAGATCTGGAAGTTACAAAATTAAATGTTCCCATTGTGATTCTAAATATATTGGGCAAACACGTCGTAGTTTTGGTACCAGGTTTAAAGAGCATTTAGCTCATTTTAGATTCAACAGATTCGAAAAATCGAGTATAGCCCAACATATTTACGAAACAGGTCATAGTATTAAAGAGGACGACCTAAAAATTGTAAAGGCTTTAACTTCAACAAAACAACTAAATTCTTTTGAAAGCTTAGCCATTTTTAAGAACCGAGATAATAAACTTTTGAACAAAGATGCTGGACCAATCCCGTCTTCAGTCTTATATCATTTGTTGAAATTAAATTGACGTTGGCTAAATTCATTGGCCTTCGGCCACGCCTCTGGGTCAGACAGTATAAATAGATGTAACATGCGCGCGCTCGTCCACTTCCATTTGCGATTTGGTCGCGAACACGTCGCCTTTTCGCTGTGTAAGTTTTCTTAGCTACCGATGATGACAGCGTGGCTGTCGAAATACGTATTCAGCAGTTGTTAAATATATTTGTGGTGAGGGGTTTTAACGAATTTGTGATATTTTCGAACCACAGGCTCCAGCAGTGTTTTATATTAAAGATAATATTAGATAAATGCCCTCCTCGGCTTGTTTGACATGAAACCAATTTTTTTTCAAATCTTCAACGACATTTAAACATAAACGAGGGTCTGTCTCACCAATTACGCATGTAATTTTGGCGTTTAGGTCTGTAATTGTCTGTAGACTATTGGCATAGGCTTTCCTTTTCACATAACCCCAGAGGAAAAAATCCAAAGGCGTCAATTCGCAACATCTTGACGGCCAATTGATGTCACCATATCGAGAGAAAAGTCTACCTCTGAACTTTGGTTGCAGTAAAGCTATTGTATGTAGATGAAGAATTATGGACAATATAAAAAACAGTATATTGATTAATTTCGATAACATTATGTTTAAAAACTAAGTGTTAGTGACAGGCTGATAAAATGTGCTAATCTATACAATACTATGAATTAGCAATTAATAAATTTAACACCAGTGTAACAATTTCTAAAGTTTGAGGTATATCCCAAATAAACACAAAAAGTTAGGGCTGCTAACCACAAAATTGTCAAATTTAGTGTTTGTGTAATAACTATTTTGCATGTAGGAGACCTACTCACTAGTCGGCCAACTTCGGATGTTATGATGACTAATGAGTTGTAAGCATGGGTGCAAACGAGATCTTATTTGTGTTAATATTTTTCTGGCCCTCAAATGCGCCAAACATGGCGGTGGACGCAAATGAGCCGGACGGAAATAGCCCTAAATTATACCTAAAAATAATAGAAAGAAGGCACAGTGGCTGTTATAAATAAGTTAGATAGTTATGAAGCAGCCTGTAAAACAGGAAGACGAACAAACGGCAATATACACACATTATAAAACATAATAATATCACCACTAGAATTGCCCTAACTATTAGAAGTACATACTAAAAAACTATTAACGGTAATAAAAAATGCATATAAGAGAGTATATGGCATACTGTAGGTAAATGGAGAATATTTAATCAAATTCGAACTGGACGTCAGAGTAAAATCAGAAAACGTAGATATATTTGGACTTATACAATAGAAGCAATAATAGTATTAAGATTTATTATGCAATAATATATTTGAAAAAGCAAAAATAGATAAAGATAAATTAGTGGTTTATACCGCAATACGTATATTACCAATAATGATATATTCGTGTGAATCTTGGGTCATGCCAAAGAATCCTGAAGAAAATTAAGCATCTAAGAACGACAACAGAGAAAAACCAAGTGGCACAGAGAAAATATTACAGGTAAAGCAATTAGTAAACCACGAGTCAGTCACCAAAATATAAAGAAATGAGTTGATGGGGACACAATATAATGAGGGTGAATCAAAATTCATTAATTATGGAAGTAATTGAGGCAAAACAAATCGGAAAAAGAATAAGAGAAAACTAAGGAACTGGGTAGATAAAATGAAAGATCAGAATTGAGGAAGAGAAAAACTACAGCAGATATTATTAAAGTACTTATCAGTAACAGACCTGGAAGTATGGAAAAATTGGATAGACCAATGTGAACATATCACATCCGATACCCTACAGAGAAAAGAATCCTGAAGAAGTGAAACAATTTAAAATTAGACGATATAAATTTTAACTATACTAAAGCTGCGCTTAATTAAACGTTATCAACGTTCTGTACAAATAAGGATTAAATGAAAAATTTTGGTCAAAACTTATAATCAATTATCTAAAATCTGACACTCTCACTATCAATCTGTAATTAATTGCCTGTCCTTTGTGGATATTTACACATTTCCAGCTGAGACCGCGTGTCGCCGATTCTGAACAAAGAAACCGCTGTTTGGCAAAGTATTGGCATTTTGCAAGACATAAAAAACGCCATGTTTAAATTCCAAGCATCGTTACAAACAGTTACAAGAAACCAACTGCCCATGTGCATTGAAATTTATTGGAGTTTGCTTTCGTTGTTGAATCTACTGCTGTTATATTAGTTTATGAAGAAGTAACATTTTTAACCGATTTGTTGTACTGTTTCGTTACCGCACCTCCGCGAATTTAATTTGCCAAATTAATGAACCTGGAAAATTATCTTCAGATCTTGAGAAAATTCTCGTTAATTTCCCACGCCCTTGCTATTTCTAGCGTCCTTCGCCGACAGGAACACAATATTGCTGAATGGAAATAAAAATTTTCTTTAATTTATCGTTGACATTAAAGACGACAAAATATTTTGATATTTCAATTTCTTTTACAAGTTCAAATATTTATGTGAGCATAAATTAGTCATAAAGAACCATCAACTAGTTTACTTAGTAAAAGCGGGAAAGCAAAACCAAGTTTTCTTAATTAAATTTACATGTTCTTCGGATATTTTTGTCTGCTTATGATTTATCGTTGGTTTGTAGTAAATTTATTGTGGAAATTAAACATGCTTATATAAAAATAATAAGGGCTTGATATTATTTCTCAGACGCTATAATAAGCCCCGTTATATTGAAGAGTAATCAACATTTTATAGCAAACTTTATCTACGTAATTTAATTGTAAAATAAGCGTCGTTAAAAACTACAGCATCTGTTAAAGATCCTAAAGAAGCATAATATTGTTTTTCTCAAGAGACTTAATCCCATTTGCATATTTTAAAGCGAGACATAAAAGGCGTGCATTTCAAGGACCTTCGTAACTATAAACAGGTAGCAAATGATCAGATTATTGCCAGAAGGATAGAATCAAGGCAACGAGTGGAATCAGACACTGCATAAGTAAAAATACTGCCCCAAGAAGAATCACTGCCGAGTTAATGATTAGCACAATCTTGACCTTACAAGTAGATTAAAATTATTTTTTGACATCGCCACCTTGCCTTTTTCATGTGAGTGCAAGGATTATACGAAAATAAGATGAGTTTCCGACTTAGGTTAACCTCAGTTATTTCTTTCAGGCATTTTTACGTGTCTATGAATAAATAAATCGATGCCTTATGTTGCAGTGCCACGAATTTTCGCTAGTGTAGCCATAAATTACAAAAATCGTTTCCTGGATCACTTCGATGCATGACTTTCTCCAGTGCCGTAACAATGAATTTATGGGAATGGGTTATGCGGCCGTTAGTCTATGAAAAGCACTCAGAATTGTCAATCGCCTTTATGTTTAGTTATGACATCGGCCATCAAATTTTAACTAAAATGGCGTAATGGCACTTCATTGCATTTTCAGACCAGAGCTAACAAAAGGGTTAATTTACTATTGAACCAATTAATAATTTCAAAAGTGTTTTTCTATATACAGAGTGAATATTACTAAATGGTTGAAAATAGGTACATCACGCGATTCTGCATCAAACACTATGTAAAAAATCGTATATATTTTACGCCCATATGCGTAGTTTTTGAGGAATTGTTAATCAAAGTTTTATAAACTTAGCTACATCGTGTCGTGCCTGTACAGTCATCTTGGTCACCTACGATATCATGAAATTATAGCAACACAAGAACGCAACCTAGATACTGCCCTATTATTTTTAAAATGCACAAGCAGCACAGAATTTTTAAACATAGGAAGAACATTGTAGGCGAACCAAGGGACTAAGACCAACTACAGCTTAATTATTTATTCTGTTGATTAAACTACACTCGAAAATCCCGCAGCAAGCCAATTCTAATATAATTTAAAACTGCAAGTAACTCCCCAGGCAGTAAATTAACAGTAAGTTTAGAAAAAAAATTGGTAATTATTCCTAATATTTTCCGTTACAAAATTGCTATAGGCATAAGTGTAATTGAAATAAATCGTAATGCCTAAAGTTTTAATCCAATCAATTAAACGTAACAGATATGCAGATTTTCAACATCCACTAACCAAAGGCTCGCGGTTGTAACAAATGATACTGATAACGATTATAGATGGAGAAAGTCATTCCAATGCATCTTACCTTAAGCTATGCATATATTAGCTTACGATCGCGACAACCTTAATTAATTTTTTAAATTTCGTAAGAACTTAACCTTGTCGGAAGGCAGTTGACGGCAGTTCAATCATCGTTTCTGGTCTAGAGGTCTAATTACAGTATTCTCTATTTTACCATCGGCTTCTAACTGAATACACGATATCTTATTTCCTTGGCAAAAATTATAAATTACGATTCTGTTAATTTTGAACCACATATACTACTCCAGTAAAATTTTTTTATAAGAATATTCAAACTTCATGTTTGAGATAAGCATTAAAAATTACTATTTATTTTATAACAAGGTAGGTGTTAGCAAAATTACGCTAAAATAGAAAACGATTAATCGATAGCTACTAATATTTTCAATTATCCACACACGTTTTATTATTAAACTGGGAACTTGAACATTACTTATATTGCCTAAAAGTAGTATTACATTATACAGCGTTTACCAGCTAGTGTTGATGGTTTTAAACCAAATGGCGTTTTTGCTACGTGAGAAATATTAGAAACGAAAGTTTGAAGTTTGGAATATGCAATTTATTTAAAAAAAAACATTTTTGGAAAATTACATCATTCAAATAAGATCGATATCTGGTATGAAGTCACTTTTACGTAGCTATTGTCACCAAAAATATATTTTCTTATTACCAGATTTTAAATCATAAAGATTTATTTTTTAATCAAGTGCTAAAGAATTAATGTGTTGGCGATAACAATTGATAAACGAAATTTGTATCTCATGTAATATTGTAACTTTTCAGTAGAGAAATTAAAAGTAAGTACTCAACTGGACAATCTACTTTATTAATCCAATAGTTACCAATTGTCAACAATACACATCTATAAAGTAAATGTTACATTAAGCACACGAAAACTGATATAAGCGTTTTTAATTAATTTAAATTATTGTTACTGCATGGACATATTTAATAGGCCGATTAGTTTACTGGAGACGGCGTGGGTTTTTTTACAAAAGCTTACACCGAATAAAATTACAAAGGGCGCCACTGAGTCTTTAACACAACAAATAATATACCCGCGACAGTGGCCAGAACTCATACACTCAAATTTTTAGTCGGCAGTTACATAATCTAAAACAAACTCACTTAGCGGTTAGGTTATAAAAGGATAACAGTAACCGAAACACATACAATTTATGGGACAATATTTATAATAATATATTGCTAAATACATACAACTTAAAAATCACAAATATTAATACAATAAAGTGCACCCAGCATAAAAATATTAACTCTAAATAACTTCATCAAAATCTGGCGGCAGCACAATAAATGTAGCTAATAAATGATTGTAATGAATACCAGTTAATGACGTCTAACAGGCTAATAAAAACGCGACGGGGTCAGAAGGACCTGACCTTGAGAGCAATACTGATTGGTAAAACGATTCGGTGAAGTTAGTAAGCCACAGCCGACCACGATTGGCTCAAATGATGTCAAACTACAACGTGGTCCCACGAGAAGTAAAGTAAAATTACCTAATCACAGCATGCAGAAAGCATCGACGCAGGGCAGACGGGGGCCAAAGAAAAAGAGTGGTTATAATTGACCATGTTATCTACCCCATAGAAACAATTGTAGCTGACATAAACAATTTCGGCATTGACCATGTGACTTTCCCCATAAGTTAAATTAGGGATATGAACAATTTCAGCTGCCAGGTACATAGCTAATCGTAACTAATCCGTCATCATAACGTGGAAATAATCTTCCAATAACGTAGTCTTTAAATCTCAAATTTAATCATTGTCATCATCATCGCTCAGCTCATCTGCGCCCGCTGCTGTACATAAGCCTTCCGTAGTTTAAACCATTCTTGCCGATCCTGTGCTGTGTTCATCCAGTTTGTCCGGATTCCATCTTGTTGGTGATCGTCCTCTGCTGCGATATACGTCTTGCCGCGGTCTCCACTTCAAAACCTTTTTTGTCCAACATCCGTTTGTAAACCTTACCATGTGGCCCTCCCAGTTCCACTTTAGGGTGGCTATCCGTTCCACAACATCAGTTACTCCAGATATTTCCCTCAGATTGTTGTTTGATACCTTGTCTTTCAGAGAATTTCCAGCATTGATCTTTCCATCCTTCTCTGAGCAATGCATATTTTGTTCACAGATTGCTTTGTAAGAGAGACAGTTTCGGCTTCGCAAGACGTTTAAACCGTTTACCCTCAATGATGTCAATCTGGAAACTGTCGACGAATAGGACGAATACCTAAGCCATCAAATAAAGTTAGAAACATGTAATCAGACCGCTGAAATGTTAAGACCTATTAATTAGGGTAGGCTGGAGTGCTTTCGTTAAACTGAATACTAACAACTATAAGAAACTCGGACTGCACATTTTGTCTAAAAAAAATGGTTTCCATTCTTCCATATTACTATTAATAAGTTATGGGCTAAAAACTATCGCAGCACTAGCTACTCAAGAAAAGTGCTAACAGATTAAAGCTAACCCAAAGGCAGATGAAGAGGGTAATGCTTGGTGTTAACCCTTTCAGTCACAGCGTCCGCATGAGACGACATCAAGTTTTAATGCCTACTATAAACAGAGATTTTGTATTTTGCCATCGAATTCATGTTGTCGGCCTAGGAGGACATTCAGTGCATAGGTAATCGTCAACCTGTGGTGAAAAAGCAAAAGCGTATAAGTCAAAAATGATCATTTGACAGGAACGTCAAAAAATATTTTACTGGAGATTTGATAACATTTAATTCTTTTTGGTGGTAATCAAAAGAATCAAGTTCATTCATTGACTACAGCTTGCTTTACTATTGATTCAAAAACTATTTGTTCTAAAAAATAAATAAATACAGAACTTATACCTTATCACATTTCTTTTTATGCATTTTATAAAATAGCAAAGGGCTATACGTTGACATATAGCTGTTTGCAATTTCTCAGAATATATTTTTTGTGATAAGTAATTACTATGACAAAACAGCATATGTAGACATAAACAAGAATCGGTGGCTTCGAGTTCGAAGAGGGCCTCGTTTGGTAGATATCAATATCGCTTTTTACTTACCGTGTGCAAACGCTTTCGCAACCGTATTCACATAACCTGGTGAAGTAGAACCTCACGTATTTGACTCATATGTAGATAGACAGGGTGATCAAAAAGGGGTAGACATAATTTTAGAAGAAGAGTTACAAAGTAATTATGTGGAAAATATTAACGATCATACCGTTATCTGATACGGCTAGTTGTGGTTTATCCACTGGCCTAGGGAGCGTACTGCTTTGATTTAATTCTAAGAGATCATAATTTCTTTGAGCAAATTCTCCTTAAAGAAAAACATAAATCACATTACGTATAGTATCAAAATGGTTAGATTCAAAATGTAAGAATTCAATATCTTAATAAAGTGATGATATATTAATATGTTAAATTAAACAATACTGTTTATTATGTCACTTTATTTTCATTTTTACTGAATGGTTTGTCGTTTTCAAATTTATGTAGAATAGTAACTCACTAATGACCAGTAGTTTGGTGGAGGTATGTCGATGATGTTTTTGCAATTTGGCCTTATGATATGGATGAGGTGGACACATTTCTTGAACATATTAACAGTAAAGAAACCTCCATCAAATTCACATTAGAAACAGAGCAAAACAATCAGTTACCCTTTCTTGATACACTAATCACACGCACAATAAATACTTTTGAAACATCAGTATACCGTAAGAAAACCAATACTAATAGTTACTTACATTTTAATTCCAACCATCACAAAAACATAGAGACAGGCGTTGTAAAAAGTCTCTACGACAGAGCCAAAGTTGTTTGCTCTAATGATAACATTTTCAAAAAAGAGAAAGAATTTATTATTAATGTTTTACAAGATAATGGCTATCCAGAGACTCTTGTTCGGAACATTTTCAATACACGAAGCAATGCCACACACGTACAAAGGAATGACACTCAAAAATATAATACTCTAACTATACCATATATTCCAGGCATATCTGACAAAACTAGACGAATTGGAAATAGATTCAATGTTAGGACGGTATTCAAAACGATGAATACTTTGCGGTCAGTTCTTACAAAAACGAAACCGTTCAACGAAGAACAACATTCAAGGAATTGTATATATAGTATTCCCTGTGAATGCGGGAAATATTATATCGGTGAAACATCCAGACCTTTAGCAGTTAGAGTTAAAGAACATAAAAATATTATGAAAACGTATCAGTTCAATAAGTCTAAGGTGGCAGAACATGCTTGGGATGAAAACCATAGAATACAATGGCACAACACTAAGATCTTGTCTAAAGAATCGATGTCAACTAGGCGAAAAATTAAGGAAACAGCATATATTTTACTTAACGAAGCAAAATGCGTGTCGTCTTTCTCAATATTTTTAGACAATAGTTGGCTATCGATTCTTACAGATGAGATCAAGTAGGTATAGATATCAACAAACGTCAATGTCAAACAATTCATTGGAGGTTGGTCGTGTTTCCTTCCAGTGAAAAAAAGCTAAGTTATTGTTCGTTTTAATTGTTATTCGTTGATAACGAGGGCAGATTGTCCCTCGAAACGTTCGTTCTTAATATTTTCGTTATTTAATATTTTTAATTTGCAGAGTGGCGAAATACCCAAATAAGAATATGAATTAATATAGCTAGTGTTCCATAGAAAAATTATTTGACATGTTTCAAAACTACACTAAATGTGACATCCTAAGCCTGCTGCAAATTATTTTTTAATTGAACTACCTTTATCAGCAGTAATATATCTTATTCCTTTATTTTTACCGGAAATTCTGACAGGGATATCAACAATTAATTACTTATTACGACGAAAATGTAAGCGACGGCGAAGCAAGAGTGCAATAGGCAAGAATATTTACATATCACAATTAGAATTACCTGTAAAATATATCAAAAGCGTAGGTAAGAAATATTATGGATAAGTAATATATAACATAATTAGCGATAAGTGGTCAAAAATGTCTTATAACAAACGTTATCGATGCAAGTGGTTGAGATTGGTTAAAAGTACCTACTCACATGGATTTGAATGATTGATGGAGTGACGTCTTTTGATAGAGATAATAATTTATTAACTGTTACAGAACGGTCTCAACGAGTGAATTTTCGTAGAATAACGTGAGGTTATGTATAAACTTACCGGTTAAATTATTGCTACAACATTTCTTCACAAGTTTGTACGCACGAGAGCGTGTGTCCATTTTGGCATTTATTGTTTGTTCAACTACACTGTAACTACTATTATTATTCCCATTGAATGTACATAATACTGGACAACAACGACCGCTAAAAAAGTTTTTTACACTCTGCATTGAAAAGCACTCATAGAACAAGCGTACATAAGATATTTGTTTCCAACAAAAACGGAAAATTGCTGTAACAATGCGGCTATGGTATGTAGACTTATACCCTTCTGCTGTTTTACCACAAAACTGTTCCATCTGTTGAAGAAGTTTTGATCTATTGCCCGATTTTATTTGAAGAACTATGTCTTCAGTGACAAACGTTATAAATTCGATTTAACTGCTTTTGGAGTAAGTTTAAAGTCCATTTCACTCGTCTACACTAAAACCTTGTACGCAAAGTTTGATAGGAACTATGTAGAATTTCTAAAATGTCAGTGTACTAGTAGGAGAAGAACCGTAACTCGTAGTAGTACATATGCTACACTATGAAAATGTTAGAAATTTTCTGCAAATTCTGTTATTTATCGCCTCTTTTTTATCTGTTTTTCATATGCTAGTGACACATTTGTACTTCAACAACTTTTAACAGGTTTAAATATGACCAGAAGGAGCCTGACAGACGAAGGGATTCTGAGATGTTTAGAGGATGACGCTAATTCCATTATAGGAGACTTATCTGACGAAGGCGACGAATCGGAAGACGTAATGGAAAATATCGCATCACAAGCTGAAATTTCAATTGAAGCTGAAGATGACACTAACGGTTACGACGAAGTAGAAGCTGCCGAAGTAACTGAAATAGGTGCTATAATAAGTAGTACTGCACCACCATCTCAACCAACTGACAATATTATTCCTGGGCCCAGTACAACAGGTGGAAAACGCAAAATCAGAAGACTCTGGATAAAATTGCAATCAAGGCATTCTTCGAGGAACATAATCTGATTCGAGATTATGGTGGCGCTGTAAATCTATGTCAAATTCGAGATTTGCAGGTTAGGTGTTGCATCAGTTTGGACACAGACTGACACAAAAGCTAACCTGCTAACCTCGGATTTAGCATAGACTTACAGTGCCACCAACATATTATTCATACAACAAATATTTCAAAGGGAACTTGATGGAAAAGCATTTATAATCACCCGGTACAACAGTAATATGGTAGGCGATGATAAGTTAGATTTTCTTCTGTATCTATACTATAGATAGATCGTACGTCAAAGCACGAAATGGACAGTTCGCATAATTACAAATGCAGTCGATATGGCCCTTGCCAATTTATGGATGGCATATAGAAAACATGCCAAAGCTTTTTAGCTTCCCACGAAAAAAAAAGGTTGATTTATGAGATTTTCGCCAGTCCGTAGCAGAGTACCTTATTTTACATAAACCTTCTCCAAAACGTGGACGTCCTCATGATGAAGTTTCTGGGCCAAGTGTAAAGAAACGTCGAGAAACAGAGCCCCATAAGGAGAGTAGGTTCGATCGATACATACATCTACCTGAATTTGATAACAACAGGTATGGAAGCAGGTGCAAGCTCAAAGGTTGCGATAATAGCTATTTATGCAACAAGTGCTAAAAGTTGACGTTCATGCACGAGACATGAAAATTATTAAACGAAGCCGAAGGCTGAGTTTCATAGTATTTTATCTACGACCTTAATTTTACTGTTATTAATCCATAAATATCGATTTAACAAAGGTTTGCATCTAAGACACTTCTAATTTATGTCATAATAAACAGTAGGCCATGCCGCTCAGGTGAATGTTTGCGAAGCCAGTACTGTCAAGGTCAGTTACGAAATGTAATTATTAATACTCCACATCTGACTGTATTCATTACATAACGCTTTAATTATTTCAAAAACACTTTACCTGTAACTCAAGAAGCAACTAGAATAACTTTACAACTTCACTTCCAGTTCGAAATTGTAGTTTTATAACCTCACTTCACTTTTAGCACATGTGCTAAAAGTAAACAGCTGATTTCTGTAACCACGCTAAACTATAAAACGTCACTTTTAAAATCTTTTGCGATGTGCACGAAATGTAAAGTTCACCTTTGTATGTAAATGAGAGGAATTGTTTCTGAAAATTCTTTAAAATGTAAGAAAAATAAACAGAATACGTGTGCAAAGTTTAAAATTTTTTGAAAGATTTGTTACAGTTTGACTGAAAGCGTTATATTTTGCTCAAAAGGGTAAAAACAAATAGCCAAGAAAAAATAATGATGAAGTTGCTAAAAGAATAAGAATTTCAATAACCCACGCTATTATTTCAGCAATGAGACAGCGTGTTTTTTTTTAGATTTAAAATTAGATTTAAAAATATATTGTATATGAATGCATGGAAGCGTAATGCAATTTGCATGCGACTAATTACCTTCGTTGCCCTTAACGCGCGGTATAGATGGTCTTTGACATCAAAGAGCCTGAAGGTTTAAATTATATATGAAACAATACTTTATTATAAACCAGAATAAATATATTACCTTCAATTTAACTGAACTCGAAATTTGAAGTTTTATGCTGTAGAGTAATTTTGCTAAAAGGCCAAGCTCATGGAAATTATTTTTGAAGTTATCAGATGTATGGGTTTTAATATCATGACAGTTAAAATGTTAATTTCATGTATTTTAAAATTGCAAATAATTTTTATTTATAGCTAATACCCGAATATAATTATTCACTTTAACTGTTACCTACAATCGTGTTAACTAGTACTTCTAATAAATACCAAAATTGGTTATCAACTTATTAACCTTTAAACTGATATTTAGTACTCTAAAAAAGATTTGCTAAGAGAGGTCAAAAACCAGTTAATGGAATGCAATTATATCTGTTCAAAACTACTAATTACAAGTGTAATTACTTGCATTTATTTTCATTTTAGTAATTCACCTTATGTATTAGCGGTTGTCACACTGTGATTTTTAAAGCTTCTTAACCTTGCCTGAAGTAACAATTTGATATATGAATTTGAACTTTTCATGTTACAAAACATCAGTGATTATTATTTATCAAAACAATCAGAACTAATTACTGAAGTCCTTTATTAATTAACTTGACACTGTTACCATTGTTTTTAGCTGTCGTGATAAATTTTTTATCTACAATTGTTTATAATTTACTTTTAGAATGTTAGAAAACGTTGCCAAAATTATTTATTAAATTATTCTCTACTTTGCTGATTACATGCTGCCTACACCGCTGCGTTTCAATCCAAATTCAATCTAATGTACTGCATTTGCACAAATATAATTTGAGGAGGCTTTTCCCTTATTGTGCAATCACACTGGAGAAATTACACGACAATTTATTAGTCACCGCAAGCCAGCTATCATACGTAATAGGTATGAGGACATTTGAAAATGCCCTGTAGTAGAAGGCAACCGATTCTGCACATCGATGGAATGCGAATCTTCTCGTCCAAGGTCGATCTGAGATATGTTCATCCTGCTGGTGTTTCTGAATTAAATGGGAACGGAGCAAAATTCTTTTTGTTTCAATAGTCAAATGCCACATCCACACCCAATCCTTTTGCAAACTTCGAGTTGGCGTGTAGATTTAAAAGTGCATCCGTCGCAGGAGTATCCGTTACCTAAGCGGAATAACATAACGTTCATTGATGCCAACATCGAGGCGGATATACTACGCGTGGAATTCAGTAGCTACTCTTAAAGTTCAAAATTGGTCTAAAATGAGGAACTAAATTCTTCAGAAACCGTGTGTCTGAAGTCCAGTTTAGAAGTGCGATGTGTAGCCTTTGACATTCTGGAAAATTCGATGCCATTCACGACACGCTAATCTACTTTTGTGCAAATTACTCTCACATTAAAAGAAAGCATTGTGCAAACCGAATTATTTTTAATTATTTCGTCACGATTTCAGCTCATCGTTTGATCATTTACAGGTGCTTTAATTTTAGGCGACTCTTGCATATTGACACATTAAATGTAGTTGTGTCACGATTGACCTCAAATTAAATCAAATTGATTTTATGTTTGTTGTTTACTGCAATCGCCTCTGAGACACCACAGAAAATATAAATTTTGTGCAATTGCTAACCTTCTATTGCCACACAATTGTTTTTGCAAGCCACCAATAGCAATATAAAATAAATATTTCTAAAACTGCTCGATTTTTTAATACAACAATCATTAAAGTTGTTTTTATCAATTATTTAATAACATCTAAAAACATCTCAATTATCGCATCAGGTTTAATTAACTCACCTTGAAATTCCTGAAATTTATGTGGTTTATATTTTTTCAATGACACACTAATTGCTGCTTAACACTTAATCATTTCAGAATTATTAATTTGCTTCGACGCTCTAATTAATATAACGCTATGTCGGTGTCGAAATTCATCACTAGGTGTGCTTTATTGGCTAAATAATTTACAAAGCTTAGGGAATTAGAGCAAATTTAATGCAGCTATAATTTATATAAATTGGCAGTGAATTTCAAACTATTGGTTAAGTTATTGATCTGACATTTTGGAATTTAAAAAATACAAATGTATAAACTTCCAGACTAAAAATTCTAAATATTACGTTAATGTTATTGAAAATACATAAAAATGCACATATGCTTTACAAATAATCGCACTATAATTCATAAGCAAAGTTTGTACTATTTATTAGCTCTGGTCGGTTATTACTAACATTTAATAAATGTAATACCTTTCTAAAAATTATTTTCATTTCTATCTTAAAAAATTTTGATTTCGTATAATTGAATCAATAAAACATAGTCTTTTTATAGAAAAAAGTAGCTAGTCGACTATTATTAACACTCAACGTAATGACATTTGTTAAAATTTGTTTTTTTACATATTATTATAATATGAAGTTTTAGTTTGATATACTATTTCAGGTGGTTTATTGGTGGAAATTGGATCAACGAAATTGTGGTAAAATAATACCTAGAAAGTTAAACTTATTTTTAACACAAAATCTTCGATTCATCTATACTCGACGCTCGTTAGAAAATTGATAAACAACATTATATAATAGAATAATATATACTGCTCAATAATTGAACTGGACCACTTGCATATGTGCAATTTTTAAAAATATTTCCCAAAAGGATGGTAATCTTTCAGGATTGCGTCACTGTAAATAGCATTTTTTTTCATAATTGGGTTTAAATAAAACTAAGCCCACTAGTAAAATATTAACATTTGAAAATTTTGAATTTTTCCCAAATATTGATAGCATACTGCATATATGCACAGCATGCCAAATCGTTGCCAAACATTTTTAAACATTCCGAGAAGACTCAAAAAACTATTAGTTTCCCTTTTTTTCTTGTCCCTTTTCGAATCTTCGTTAAACATTTTTTTTATATTTTTATAATTTTTTAATTTTCTTAATATGATTTTATTAATGCTTCTGTCGATATTTGAAAATAATGCAATTAAATATGATTAATATGAGTATACTATAAAACAAAAACTATTATATATTTTTTAATGACGTAATGTAACAAATACAATTTTTATGGGTGGTCCAGTTCATTTGTTGCAGTATATTTGTAATATAGTAATAAATTCCCTGCTCTTGGAAAAAATGGGATTTTGTATTGCAAAAATTGCAAAATTATCTACCTGCACCAGCACTGTTTCTAACAATAAAATATATTGTATAATATTTATCGTAACTCGTAACGGTGTTTATAGCTAAAGTTGTATTTATCCATAGTTTCCATCCAGTTAGTTTACTATTATCTACTCAAATTTATAAATAAAATAAATGACCACATAATGAATGTCATTATAAAATGATAATCTTCTCCATATTTTATCTTTCTACTCTTCTTAGAAATTTGTCGTTTCGAAATATACAAATAGTTTTAAACCTTTAATAAATCAATTCTTCTTCTTTTAGAATTATATTTAGAATCTCATTCCTATTTTTTATATAATTTTCAACACTACGTCACTTATTCAAACCTGATATCTAAAATAATATTATACGAACTATGTCACTTATATATAGAGTTTTTCACTATATGTGAAAAAACTTATACTTATTTAAAATATTCTATTTCGAAGTTTCGTATAAGAGAACTAATTTAAGAAATGTGGTTTCGCAAACAAGCCACAGCTACTTCGATGGAAGAAAATTTGTTTAAAACGAGCATATGGCTCGTAAAAGATTTCAGCAGACCGAAGAACATCATTTCGGGTTACTTTATTATGCTGTAAAATTCCAATTAATAGGCAACATTCTCAAAAGAGGAGCGATATGGTGAATTCGCGAACAGAGACGCGGCTTTCCCAACCTCAATTCGCAAATAAGGTGAACTTTTCAGAAAGGAATCGTTCCAATTAGAATGACAAAGGTCAACATACTCGCGACTTTTGAGAAAATGCATCTGAGTCCCTTCAGAGTATAATTCATCTCACCGCAATATTTCGCAATCGCACAAACGGTCATCGTGAAATTAATCGTTTCCAACAAAACAATGGCTTACAATCCGCGGCGGCCTTGCTGCAGGCACTCAGAACAGCGTCCATCCGTGCCATCAAAGGTACCAACGGCGGCCCATTTCTTGCTAACTTGACACACCGCCTAAATGGTCTCATTAACATACAAATCCGGTGCGTTTCCCGTCCTTGTCCAGCGCATTTTGATAGGTGTCGGATGGCAATTGCGATGCTGGCGATCACAATGCCCAAAGATGCGTTTGGAGGTGGTAAATGTCAGAGAAGACACGCGGAGATGGTAAAACAGCCCGGCCCGGCTAGGGTCCATTTCATATAAAAGCAACAGTCTCCACTTTTATCTTCAGTTCACACTTGTGCTTAGTGAAAACATACATCCACCAACATGAAAATGGTAAGACGGGTGGATACTAAAGGACTATATTACTCCTGTGGTCTACTGTTTTGGGTATTTACTAACTTTTAACCCCTTTCGGCAGATCATTGTTCTTGCCGCCCTTGTGGCCGTCGCTCTTGCCGCCCCCCAAGGAGGTCCCGACAAGGATGCCGTCATTACCAGATATGACAGTGACAACATTGGTCTTGATGGATACAACTTTGCGTAAGTCCAGGATGCTCTTGATATGTGACGATGCTAAAGTTTGCACTTTCAGTTATGAAACCAGCAACAGAATTTCCCACCAGGAATCCGGCCAGCTCCAGAACGCTGGATCTGAAAACGAAAACATGATTGTCCGCGGCCAATTCTCCTTCGTCGGCCTTGATGGAGTTACCTACACCGTGACGTACACCGCCGACGAGAACGGTTTCCACCCCGAAGGTGCCCACATCCCCAGCGTATAAATTTATAAAACCCTAGCTAGACAAACGTAAAGCACTGTTTATTTTGCTGCCGAGGCAACAGATTAAACACTTGCATTACTGTTAGACAATTTTTATAAAATTGTAAAACAGTGATCACTATTTGCAATGTAAATATGTAAAATTTTATAAATTTCTAATAAAAACTGATAATAATTACTGATTTTCATTAGGACTTAAGTCCTTCCCAGCCTACTATAAAGGCCACAAGTATTCAGTTACACAAGCAACGCAATCTTCCTACGTGTGAATCTAATCGTGCCGCCTACAAAGCCTCAAACTCGTCCCTTGCGTAATATCACATTATCTTCGGCACTATAGTAAAAGCAATTCAAACAGTACAGAAATTAAGGTAATAATCACATGATTAGCACTCATTATCTCAGTGTGTCCGTGAACTTAAAGCTGTTTTCACTTTCTAAGTGATCCCCAGATAGGTTCGGAATATCGGTTAATCAATCGTGACTCCGCATGAATATCCGGCAATGCGTGTAAAAATAGGAAGAATGGTAATTGGCAGCAAAGGTGCTGTTCGAATTTTATAAAAATTTGAAACCGATTCGCCCAGCTCCATTAATATCAGTATGACGAGGTTATGGGAACTCCGCGCAGGATAAAGGTCAAATGCCTGGCTGAAGGTACTCATGATCTTTGAGCTATTACAGACACAATGCCCCTGTGGTATTTGCATTTTAGTTGTGTTGACAAATTGTTTTGTTCTAACAATCTAAAAGTCACATCCGGTAACCCAAATATACGAGTGACCCATTAAAATGAATAGCAGTAGATTGCGACGTGTTCATTAAAAATTGAAGTGCATCATAGGCCAACCTTTAAATAAATAGGAAGGAACTGGTCGTAAATAAAAGTACCACAAAAAGAATGGCTGAGTTGTGTCTAAGACTTGTTATAAGTAGGCAGAAAAAGTGCAACTCTTCATATTATAATCCATTGCGATCAGGTTAGTTAAATAATTCGAACACCTAAAAATTAAATATACGAATGCTTTATTCAATAAAATTCACTCTAAATATAACGGGTGTTCATAAACAATCGTCATCCCAGTAGGTTTTGACTTCAGAAACGTATGTCTATTAAAATTGAGAAAAAATGCGCTATGAGAGTACTCAATGACGTTTCATTGTGTTGCACGAATTAATCAAAGACATAACATTTTGTTTTTCAAAGAAACTGGGATGACGACTGTTTATGAACACCCGTTATAATGCCAAAAGAAGACACTTTCGTAATACTTACGATGGCATTTGTTGCCTCTCACGCTAATATAACTTTCAACTTATGTTTCAAGATAATCCTAAAAACAAGTGTCTTATAAAAGCGAAATTTATATAGAATTCTTAATTTTTAAACAGAAATGTCAGTCGCAAATTAACATTTTAAAGTATTCTCGAACATCAGCTTCCTATTGTCAAATATTTAGGAGAAGGTTAGACACGGGCAGCTAAATTTCATTCGATGCAATTTTATTATAAGCGTAAGAATTTGCAACGTTGCTACTATTGTTTCTTGAATCTCGCAAACAATCTTTATAGTTTGATTTTATTTTCTAAAACAGTAAAACGCGATGGGATAAGTATTTTACAATGGACAAAGGGTAAAAAGGGCATTGTGTATTGATTGCAAAAATGATTTTTCTTAGTTCCACCGCGTTGCAGAAGAAAAATTTTCCTGTAAATATTCTAAAAAATTATATTCCAAATTCTATATTTCTTTATGATTTAATGAAATAATTTTTTTATATTCACAGTATTGCATAATAAGAATGTATCTTCATGTTTTTCATGGTCATGTAATAATTGTTATTTATATCGCCAACATTAATTTTTTTAGTTATTTTTTTTTGTCTCAGTTATAAAACAGACAAATAAATACTCCTTGTAAGTAGCCACCATTTATTTCAATATTTTTTACACACAAGAGTTTGTAGTCAATGTGTAACCTATGTAGGTGCCATTAATACAAAAGAACAAAAATAGGGCAAATGCAATATAAATAATATGGAAAAATTAATACGTATCTGAATTCCTAATGGTTCGTTGAACATTTCTTCCACCTACATATTTATTTGTACATATTGTTATGATACACTATGTGTTGGTTTTGACTAAATTTGGAATCTATAAAAGAAATTTGTAATATTAATACAATCTATTTTGAGCCATTCAAAAGGTAGAGGATGTTAGAAAAAAGTTTATTGAATAAATCTAAATTAGATCAAATTCTTAAGGAAATGATAACTATTGAACGTTTGCAGGTGTTTTGAATCTAGAAAGGATAGATAGAAAGTAGTATCATAATTACAAATGCAGATTCTGATAAGAATATAATTTAAAGTAGGTAAGGGTCAAATAATTTTATAATATAGAAAGCATTAAGAATGAAATAGAGGGTAGTTAGGTATTTTGTTCCAATAATAAGAAAAAACAATTTATAAAACATGTAATTTTCAATTTTGGTCTAATACAAAAATATAGAGATTTTACTATATGTTTAATGTATTAGTTTGGAAAAGTTAAAAAGGGTAATTAATAAATCGACGGGATTAAGTTACAAGTGAAATATCAAGAGAGAAGTGTGAGAAATGAAGTTTAAGTTACAGAAGAGAATTGGAAGATGGTAAAACTAAATAGATACAAGAAAAGTTATTAAGAAGTGAAGAATTAAAGATTTGGATTGAAACAGTTAATTTTGAAGCATACAATTGACAATGAATTACATTAGTTTTAGTGTTGCTGAATACTGATTTCTTGGATACATTATGGAGACAATAGCATCCATTTAAGGGGGATAGCAGAGACAGGACCACATCTGAGGTATTCTGTTGGCTACTGACGACAGAGGTTTTTGAGTCTTGGAGCTACGAAAGAGGTGGGACAGTTGGAGTTCATCTGTGGCAGCTAACTTACAAGAGAGCTGTTTAAAGGAGGTCTATTCTGGAAGGTGGCAGGTACGTGAGCAAAGTAAGGAGCAGTCTGTCCTGTTAGCTGCCGGGAGTTGGCGAGTTGACAGCTGTTGGTCAGTGGGGGTTAACTGTCAGTGACAGGACATTACAGCAGAACTAAGAAAGGGCCCAAGTTGTTGATTTTAGAAGAATTGCTGTATTGGAGGTAGTATAAGAGCAGTACAGGGTGGGTAATAATTAGTGATGGGCATAACCGGACAATTTTCATAACCGAATTATTTGCATTCGAATGATATTAATAACCGAATGATTATTTGAATAAATTTTGGCTCTCGATTCGTTTCGATTAAGTCCGCCGGTTTGCCGGTTGACGGTTTACCGTCATCTGCATCGACATCGGTTCACCGTCATCTGCATCGACATCGTAACTTGCAGATAGCAGAGGAACCAAAACATAATATGTACGGTCGGCGCCTTAGAAATCGGGACACGTAATATGTTCTTCTAGTCTTTGGAGTATTCTTGCTCCGGTTACTTCATTAATGTGAGATGGCATTTCATAATTGACAAACAAAAAACAATCTGACGTAACAATTAAAACCATAATAACTGTAAAAACCCAGTTTATACACTTAAAAAATATATGCAAGATATATCATAATAGTGTGTAGTGCCCGATTTCTAAGGCGCCGACCGTACATTATGTGTTATGTATTGGAAATTAAGAGGTATTTATTAAGAAGCGTAGAAAGAAAGAAATATGCGGGACTGCTTGCTAATCGCAATAAGAACAGGGGCAAACGTTTATCTTTTTCGATCGGGCGGGTTAAAGGCGCCGCCTCTTGTTTTGAACCTTTGGAGATGTAAGCAAATAAAAAATTGTTTTATAGCTTGATGCATTTGCAGTTTTTAGGCGTTCAGATTTCAGGTCCCCAGAATTTGATAATTTGATATTTTTTATGATAGGAGGTAGGTACGCGATAACCAAATGGTGTTTTCAGTGCAACCTGCTTTGTTTATGAGTTTAACGTATTTATATTTACAGAATTTTGAGCACTGCGTAGATCGCTGAGATATGGCACGTAGTACCTTTGAATAGAGGTTTTATATTCAAAGCGTAGTACGTATCAGCATGAGGTTATTTTTCATTTGAATACTTGGAACGACAACCGAGTTACATAGGTTATTTCAATAACCCGATAACCGGTTATTTTTCATTCATCACTAGTAATAATCTTGTTCAATCAACGCTAAATCAAATAAAAGACAATTTAAAAAGTGCAATTAATTATAAACAATTACTTACCGTATCATATAAAGTTAATAGTATACAACTAGAATTGAGCATTTGTCATATTGAAATAAGATTTCCGTCACTCAGTTTACAATAATAGTAGTGCTCAAAGTAAAAATCCGTTTTTAACGCACATTAATAACAATGTTATTTAAGAGGAAATGCAACGTTAGAAAAAATAGTATACACAACTTATTATTGAAGTGCCATTGTACAACCTAAAGACACCTTGAATACTCGCTAACGCTCATGTTTAAAATGTTTAGCTCATTAAACACAGCACTTTCATAACTTGTACTGTATATACAATTAATGCATTCTGCTGTTGTATTTATGTATGCCGTTTAAAAGCAGATAAAATCTGTTCTGCTTTTAATAACATTCAAACATACCAAACCCATGGTTTGTAGGCATTTCACAAAAGTAATAGAAAATATCGAATTAGGAGATCTTATACATATTTTGAAATTATATTAAACACAAACGGCTCGACAAATTTACATTAACATTTTTTTTTTAAATTTTAATGCGAAAGCTGTTTTATAGATTGTTAAAGGCAGGCCATGGATATTAATAAAGACAAAAACAGTTTTCAAATGCGTATAGAATTGGTTTTTATTGTTATAGGTCATTTGTTGCCCAGTAGACATTATAGAAGTGGCGCGGAATGTTTTATGGGCAATGATTTACTTACTTACGTAATTGGAATTCTCTTCTATCCTCTTTGGATGTCGAGGTTTTTCTTTCTTACTTCCTTTTACAGTAAATGAAGTATTGGATTCACCCCAAAAATTCGAAATTGAGTTTTCAACAGATCTTCACGTTTTAGAGTCCCCTGATCCCAAAAACATATTTTTTTTCATTGGTCTGTGTGTCTGTCTGTGTGTCTGTCTGTGTGTCTGTCTGTGTGTCTGTCTGTCTGTGTGTCTGTCTGTCTGTCTGTGAATAGAATATCTCAAAAACGAAAAACGGTATGGCGTTGAAACTTCATATATAAGTTTTGTGTACTATGTATATGAGACAGCAAGCTTTTGAAAAAAATCGCATAACCGGAAGTAGGTGTTTACTCTGGTGATTTTTCAGTTTTTTTCGATTTTTTCAAAAAAGGCTTTAACGATTTTTTTTTAACTTTACATTTTTATTACATTTTGAATGTGTATTGATGTGAGATAGGTGATTTTCCAGTTGAATACTTCTAAAATGGGTTTCTTTTTTTTGTCTATTTTTTTTTATTAACTCTTTTTTAAATAGAGCACCCGGTATATTATTACATTTTTGAAATCAGCTTAAAATTCTAGAGAAAATTTGTCTCTTCAACTAACGCTCTATTTTGTACCGTTTTTGCAGAATTTGTAATTTTTGACAAATGCTTAAAACATTTTAAATAAAATTTTTGGCTAATTATAAGATCACTGTAAAAAGAAGGTGTGTGCGTGTATCACACCAGATTTTTTTACTTGTAATTGCGAAAAAATGGCCTTCCGAGATTTCTTCAGTTTTTCACGTTTCGAGGTCCCTAGATTACAAAAAACGTTTCTGAGCAATGATCATCAACCTAATTTTTTCAAATACGGTCTTTATTTTCTGATACTTCATTTTAGAAGCCCCTTTTATTCCGAATTCAACAATGTAGAACGCATTATAATTGAATTACGTTTAGAACCTTTTTTGACAATCAAGAGATTTTTGGATACGGACCTGTTTAGTAAAGCCTTTCATACGCTGTTTTAGCTTTCTAATTTAAAGAAAAAAGTAATGAGTCACACTGGAAGTTTTTTATTTCTAATTTTTTATTATTGTGTATAACTAAGAAAAATTATCAATAAATTAATTCTTTGTATTCCTACGGGCTTCGATTATTAAAGATTAAAATATAGAAGAAGCTGAAATAATGTTTGATATGCTCTGGGACACAAGTTCGTATCCAAAAATTGCTTGATGATGGTCAAAAAAGACTCGAAACTATAATATATGATGCATTATTGAATTCAAAATAAAAATTCTATATCGGAAAATAATCACCCTACTTAAAATATTAAGTTAATAAATAGTTGCTCGAAGACGAAAGGTCCGAATAAAAATATTGATAACGTATTTTTTCAGAGTATTAAAAGTTGTCATAAAGAAGTTTAGTCAGTTTCGTCCTAACTTTACTATTAACGCCAGCAAAAAAAAACTAAATTCAAAAATTTGGTTTTTTAAGATAACTCAAAAATGAAAAATTAGACTAAGTATTTCTAAGTGTTACTTTGTCAGTCCCTTAATTGCGCAACTTGCTTCCTATTTAACCAAATTTGTATCCCTTACTATTAACAAAATTTCCATACTGGTCCTCTTTATCCTGGACACACTGTATACAGGGTGAGCACTTTAAAACAATATAATTTTGATTATTTTTGCTTTAACTAAGAAAAAGATTAAAGACATAATTTGTACATAGCTCGGGCTTCATCTTTCACGAAAATGGGACCCAACAGATACAGAGTAAGTGTTGTAAAAGAGCCAAAAATATCAACGATAAATTCATTCTATGTCATGCAGCCGCTACACACAGATGATAAGGGTCCTCGGTGGTCGAATGCAACAAACTGACGGTTTAGTTGCGGGGTACTGGCAAACGTTGAAATATCATTCGCAGGCGCTGAAGTTGGAATACCACCGCCTGTAATAGGTCTTTTTAATTTGAAAATATCAAGTGTTTCCTTTTATTGTGTCAATGGTTTTAAGAACGTAAATAAATGTTTATCTCTAGCTTTCTTTGATTCTTAAATGTTTTTAATGTTACAACGTTTACTCGCAAGTGAAGTTCTGAGTAAAGCCATTTATAGATCTTTTTCGCGATTACAATACTTTCTTCGTCTTTTAGGAGAAAGAAATAAAAAGCATACGCACTAAGATTTTCTGAGGAAAATGCCCGTTTCTGAATTTCAGCCGAAGTTAGACAAGCTTCAATAAGCTGAGTTATCTGCATGTTTTAGAAAGTGATTTTAAAGACTCAACAAATGCAAGTATTATGTCTAAGAGAGACGTTTTGAAGAACAATAAGGTTATTTGCTTTGAAAGATGAAAGGTGAAAGTGTGCGAGGATGCCCCTGCTAGCAAATGCTCTCCTCTCAGGTGGCCGGACCAAGTTAGATTCCCGGCGAACTAGATAGACGGAAAAATTGTACGTTCCCCGACTACTACGCTAACACCTGTCGTAGTCGTTAGCCCTTAACAAGGGAACTCTTCCCCAATCTCGACGGGGAAAACTAGCCACCTACCCGGCATAAGAGCAAAGAGGGCTCGTAGAATCACTTTGTTGTTATAACAGGCCACTGGCCTATAATAATAATAAGAAGAAGAAGCTTTTGTTGTTATGCCATATTTTAGGTTATTTTTCTATAATAGGTCGAAAATTACATAAAGTTATATGCTATTATAGGTTATTCTTATGTAAGAAATCTAAAATGACATACCATTATATCATATTTTAGTTTACTTTTCTCTCAAAAAATATATTATCATAGTAGTCTGCCTTTGACGGAAGTGAGGCAGGTAATAGTATATAGTACAGTGTGTCCCAGGATTGATGTTACAAGAGGTGAGATGGACTAAAAATTTTTGAATTTTATTTTAACGTTTTAGGATTCGGTCGTGCTTGGTTTGAAAAGAATTTTAAGAATATTTTCAGTTTTTGAAAAACAAGTAGGCCTTGACAGGGACGCGAAAACTATTTTATTTTCAGGTAAACTACCATTTTTGTTTATGATACAGGAAAATTTTAGTAAGAAAAGTTGTTCAGAATGATAAATTATGGTCATATACAAAATTTCAGAGAGATATGTCGACTTAAAGAAAACCCTTATTTTTTAGATTCAACAATATAAATTGTATTTTATTTTCAGGTAAACTACCCTTTTTGTTCATGATAGGGCACAATTTTATCACGGAAAGTTGTTCATAATAAGAAATTAGGCCCTATACAAAACTTCAGAAAGATCTGTTGACTTAGATTAAACCGTTATTTTTCAGATTAAACAAATTGCATTTATTAAAAATGACGGTTTAATCTAAATCGACAGATCTTTCTGAAATTTTGTATACGGCCATAATTTCTCATTCTGAACAATTTTTTTTAATAAAATTTTGCAGTATCACAGACAAAAAGGGTAGTTTACCTGAAAATAGAATACAATTTATATTGTTCAATCTAAAAAAACGTTTTTTTTAAGTCGACATATCTCTCTGAAATTTTGTATATGACCATAATTTATCATTCTGAACAACTTTTCTTACTAAAATTTTCCCGTATCATGAACAAAAATGGTAGTTTACCTGAAAATAAAATAGTTTTCGCGTCCCTGTCAAGGCCTACTTTTTCAAAAACTGAAAATATTCTTAAAATTCTTTCCAAACCAAGCAGGACCGAATCCCAGAACCTTAAAATAAAATTCAAAAATGTTTAGTCCATATCTTACCTCTTGTAACATCAATCCTGGGACACACTGTATATTATGTTATTTGGAGTAAAAATTATATTTTATGCAGCACAGCTTGCCAGGCAGATAAGTCTAGCCGAGCCACAAAAAGATACTTTTACTCCAAATACTCGTATTTTTTTAAACGGTGATAACAAATTATTTAACAAATATTTTAAGGTAGAAGACTGGGTAGACTGATAAATGTAGCTTACTTTAGAGAGCGTTACTATGACTTCACTAGAATCAATTTTATGAATAAAATTACAAAAAAATCTATAATTATTCGTCTGTCAACCCGCTTTATTTAAAGAGCATTTATAAGTATATTTTGCAAATATGTACAAGCTTCTTGATTCAATCTCATTTATTCACTGCAGCTTTAATATAACAGATTTAGAAACTGATCAGTCTACTCCGCCTGAAGAAGCAAATGCCGCCAAGTTAGGAATTTCAAATGAATTAGCTAGTTTACTTTATCTGCTGCTGACGAGCAGATATAAAGTGTTTAGATGCCATGACAATGAAGTGACACTTTACCATTATTAATCTAGCAGTATGTCACATATTACCGACGTTTGAAGAAAAAGTTTATTTTCCTGATAATTACAAAAAGCTTCAGTAATGAACAAAATACAGAAAATTTTACATTTGGCAAAAATAATACGTCATGAAATATCGCTTAGACATTGTATACAATATTTTATCTACTCCAGCGAGATAAGTAATTCATTACGTCACTCATTTGACACTATTTCCGTTAGGTAATTAAACTCATTACACCACTCAGTTATGTAATAGCTTCATTACCTAACTGAGTGGTGTAATGGCTTTATTACCTAACTGAAATAGTGTCAAATGAATGACATAATGACATTTGCCTACTAAAATATTTTTGAAAATGACAGATCTGACATTTCTCTTAATGCACTTTTTTCAATTTTAGGCAGTTGTAGATAAAATTTTGTACAAAACATGTGTGATAATGCATCATTAATATACTCGTACTAGACACTCGTTTGTAACTTACACACACGTATATAAATGAAGCTCTTATCCCACTTGTATAGTAAATAACTATAAATACTTTGCTAACTGAAATGTTCATATTTAATCATAATCATCTTTAAAAATTAATCAAGTAATGAAGTAGCTATAGAAACCTATATTTAAATATATGCAACAAAACAGTTTTGAATGTCTAACGTACAATTTCTCTTACAATAATTTTAATCTTAATATTTAAAAATATCTATTTGCTACCCTTGAAATCGTCGCTAGAAATGATTTCCCGATCAATTCTGTACCGGTATTATAGCAGTTAATGCTGCTGCTACTAAAAACAGCGTTGATTTGCAATTACTTAAAAGGCCAAGATATTGACCCTTGACTTTACTTTATAAAGACTCATTTATCTATAGAACCTCTCTACGCAATGCAATTTTTAAAATACCTCTCTATCGATGGTTTGAAATATACTAATTGCTTGCTATTTTGTTAACTTACATATGAACACTGGCACAATGCAACTTAAGAAAATAAATACCATGCATGGCAATGAAATAATCGGATATCCTTGATTATATGATTATGCGAGCTTTTTAGCACACCAAATATATGGCCTTACACTAATTAACATAATTGTTGCTCTTTTAAATTAAATTGTAAATAAAAAATTACAGACGAAGAACTACTTCTGTTGAATCAAATAACGGTGAAAATGTGTTTAAAATTATTCACAAAATAGTTAAAAACTACCACCGCCGAACGCTTGAATACGCAATAGCATTAAAATAAACGAACGATCATATTACAATACTTCAATATAAACTGGATAACAAGGTGTGAATACCCAAAACAGTTCTGTAACCGATAGCGTTCAACGGACGGTCAACATTAAAATGACCAAAACTGCACTAACTTAATTGTCACAACTCGCGAATCAAAGTTGGAGAATTCCCTGACGAAGTGGTAATCGCAATTTACACTAAAAGGAGCAATCTCAAAAATACATTTATCAGATGCAGGCTTTTTGATAAGCTATAACATATTATATCAAAAATTAGAAATAAATGAGGGGCAACGAAAGTGATGTTTATTTCCAATACCTATATGCAGACAAGTAATATAAGAAGATAGTTGCTCGTATCTAAGTACACGTAGAATATTGTATCTACGATATTTAAAGCACGGTACGTATGGAACTGAGACAACACAATACTAGCTCCGCGGCGTGTACCCGCTGCGACGAGAGCATAACGTATGTAATTTATAACTTTAAATATAATTTTAATGCACAAATAAACAAAGCTCAAAGTACATAGTAAATTCGCATATAAATCACTAGTGTATTAATACGTCAATGGTAAATCCGGCATAAGCAGAAAAATTTCAACATCGTCAACTCATACACTTATTAACGCCGATACACCTTTGTATTGCGGCCGTAACGTGTATGTTGAATTCAGCGTCGATCAAGGAAGCTAATGTGGCTTCGACCTCGCCTACCTGCTAGATAAAGCGGTGCCAACGTATACAAATGGTGTAAACTACGAGAGCAAAATCAAAGCTGAGCCGTAATCGCCACCAATTACATAAACTGGAAATTCCAGCTACACAAGGCAATAATTAAAAATTTTACATTTATCTAAAACGAAAAGAAAAGTCTTCCATAGAGAAATCCGAAGATCTAGAAACATCTGAAGAAACTAGAAAAATGCGTGTAGCCAATAAAGACGCCATTAGCGTACAAAGGCGGCTTTTCGAAAAACTACTTACTTCAGGTACCGGGCTCCATAGCTCAGTGGTAAGCATTCTAGTTACTGATCTAAGGGTCGAGATTTTGATCCCCGGACCCGGTGAGGTTTTTAAAAATAAATAAATGCGGATGAAAACCTCTCCAGAATGCCATCATTCTGAAGTGATGTAAAGCCATGGATTCCATGTTACTACGATGTCTAGCATGTAAATGATCATTTGCTAAGATTGGAACTTCTTAGTCTCGGCAAAATCTGAGGTACCTGGTACTCTGCATGCCTAGACCTTGTCCACGGCGTTGGCAAAAAGGGCCTATAAAGGCCTACTTGCTAAACATGAGTCTCCCCACAATACTACTACTACTACTACTTACTTCAGGTGAAAAACGGTTTAGTGCTCCAATCTCCAGAGAAGGTGCTGATTTATCGGGCTCTAGAATAGAATTAAAATGTGCAAATGCAAATTCTCAACATGTTGTCCATTTCAAATTTCATTTACTTAATCCAACGATAAGAACTGGGAAGAAAAAACAACGACACAGCGATCAGTAAATTACAAGCTTCCTAAAGAGCCAGAAGCGAGGTCTTGATTATTTCAGTCATTTGGTTCTTTAACCATTCGGCCAAAGGTTCGAAAAAACACCAAAATACAACCGAGTGGGATAAAATATTACTAAAAAATTTGAGCTTAGAAAGAAGTTTCTAAGCGACCGCGCTATCATTCACAGGGGCAATAGAATAAATTAGAAAACTTGAACATATAATACGTAAAAATCCAACAGAACACGTCCGATCAATCAAAACTGCTTGGGATACCACGCTCAGATTCAACTGAATGCGCTAAGCACAGCATTAGCGAAAATGATCTATAAAGTAATGTAACTACTTAGGGACGTGCGATACAATTCCTTTACAATCCGCACATATCTAACCTCCAACATGTCAAATACTCGATTTTTCAGGTAAATATCTGGCTCCCCGAGTTAATTAACCCACGTAACTCTTTTGAGGGCCCTGTCACCAACCATCACATAGCACGAGAAAAAAAAACGCAAGGATCCAACTAAAACGTACAACTGTAATTCTCAACGTAACCTCGCAGCTGATAAACCACCGAGATTCTTTAAATTTACATAGCGTTTAGGGAAACTAAGGTGAGACAGAACATAAGGGTTAGCTAACGTTAAGAAATAAATCAAAAATAGAGCCTAACGTAAGAAAATATCTTATTGTTTCTAATACTCCTAATACTGAAGCAGTAAGATAGAACACATATTAATGCTTCTTATTCTTCCTCCTCTTATTATGGGCTGGCAGCTCGTTTCTTACCAACTACATAAATTAAAGTTTTATGCACCCCCTTCGGCCGCGGTCCAAGTATGATAGGCTAACCTAAGCCGTTGAATTTAAGAGAAAATATGCTTCTACAGGGGTGACGATCACCAAAGGTGTTGGTATGGTGGACTTTACTCGCTATACTAAAAATGTTACCTAACGTATTTGCCTATCGCTGCATTATGAAGAGCACAATGACGTCACAACCGACGGCAGAGAATCTGCGCCCAATCGGTGACGATGAAACTATAATACGCGCACGCAGATATGCACAGCAGTTATTCTAATTAAAATATGTTTGCATTTTTCAAATTGAAGGTTATATAGTAAAGTTACAAAAGATTAATGTATTTAATTGAGAAACAGCACAGCAAATAATACTTTCGCGAGATTGATGAAGGATAGATGAATGTTCATCTGTTCATAACTACGTATAAAATAGATAAATATATTTTAATGCTTCTACTAAGATATCAATGCGAGGCGAAACACACACAAAATCAAATAATTATTGGGTGCTCAGTGGCAGGCTGACAACAGTTTAGTAGCGCTGAATCCTAAGAGTAGAAGGTCACTTATTACTATAAAGATGTGCACACGGCAAATGAACCACCCCAGCGAGCGGCAAGATGCTTTTTAAATTATCGTAAGATGCGATGCAAATTTCTCTGGTGTCAATTTCAAAACTAAAATGCCTTATTATACGTGCTACCTGCCCCATAAGTACTTTCCGCTAACGGTTGGGGGCGTTGCAGATATGGCGTGTCCATGTGGGTATCTAATATAACATGATAACGGCCATACCACATTAAAAGCACAGTTTCAATAAATTATGAAGGCTGACACAACAAAGAAGCTGACCTGCGGTTAATTAATTAAAATAATTAACGGTGATAGCAAAGGACCGCAGATCAACCTGTTTGCTGCGCTTACTACACGGCAAATACCAGAATTCTTATCAACTGTACCACCCTGGAAATACTTCAAAACAAAAAATGGGCGCCGGGAATCATAAGATGATTCCAAAAAATCAACCAACTACTGTATAATAAGGTTTATTAAATATTTTTAAAAATTCAAACGATGGTGGTCAAAAGTAATGCAGTATAAATATTAAAATCAATGTCGTAGTCAACAAAGGTAATGTATGTAATTTGTAGTGTATTCAAAAATTTGCTAAAATACACGCCAGCTAAGTAAACGTGGCCACACGCATTAATGCAAATAACCCGTTTGGTGGGTCGTTAAATTAATTGTAATTGCAATGGAAATCGAGTGATATGCATATCGCTGTCATATAAAAAAACCTTTATGTCTAGGCTGTTGAAAGAAACAAACGTGGGTGCTCTTTTCACAAGAGGTATAGAATACATATAAAAATCAGTAGCTTTAAATTCTAAATTTAATTAACTGTACAGATTTAATGAGCTATTGTGATTTGTAATAAATTAAATTCATTGTATAACCAGCCCGTGTAACTGACCACAATTAACCGAAATCACTAATTTTCGGAGCCTAATAGTTCCTAGGGACCGCGGTGTCGCTACTGCAGGTTATCCAACTGAATCACCGCCTAACGTGATGCAACGGCTTGCCAGGGGAAGCTGACAAAAAGGTCGAACGTTTTGCTCCTGGCAGCATCGACGCTGAAGGCAGACAACGTTCTTTAATGGGATAGGACACTAGCCTCCAGGTCCAAAATTATCGGATAAGATCTAAAGAAATGCAATTAATACGAGAATAAAAAACAGAAAAACGCCATCGTACCTGATTATAGTCAGCCCTTGGAAATAAAATTCGTTTAAAATTGGTTGAGCGCACCTGCTCTTGACTAATAAAATCATCAAACCTCAGCGGCGCCAAACGCGTCGGCCGGGGCGAAAAGGACGAGTGTCCGGGCCCGAAACGTTCGATTCAAAAAGAAAATTCGCATTCCAACGGCCAGCGATAACCAATAGAGCGGGTTAAAAGTGCATCGTGCGAACGATAGGAACTCAATACAACTATAAAATGCGCTGGTTTGGAACATTTGAGCATTAGAAATGCAATGGATTATTATAATTCAAATAAAAATATTCAGGTTAGGCCTGAAATAATTTGGTAAATGGCGAAACAATTAAGCGGAGTCAAAAAATTGTTTCAAGGCTGCATGTGTCGTAAAGAGCGGGCGTCCCAAAAATAGCATGATGATGTATCAATAAGGGACTTACACAGAGTCATCTTGTTTTATTTTATGAAATACAAACAAGCTTATCGAAAAAAGAAATATGAATACAGACATTTCTTTTTTCGGAGAGTTCTAATAGCAATAGGTATTATAACCCAGGGGCGGATTTAGGCACAAGTTGACTGTTAAAACCTAGTGCGAAAATTTTCTGATAATACAAAAATTCAGAAAAATATTTAAATAATATACCTAAAAAATAAAATACTATAAAGATATTATTTTAATTTCACCCAGCAAAATTTTATTCTGAAATAGGGTGCTTCGATATAAATTTGATGTATCTATCCTTTAACAGAGTACGGACATTTGTGTCGAGTATTAGACTGTAAAAATAAATTCGGCGAAATTGTCATAATATTTATTTAATCTATAGTGAAGCTAAATTCAGCTAAATCAGATTATATACCTATCACATTATATAAAACCATTAAACAATCTGTAATTATTTATCATCGCGCCAAATCCTGTACCAGTGGCCAGTAGCGTAATTTTAAGGCGGACCGCCGGAAATTTTCCCGGTATCCCGGTGGGCCAGTCCACCCCTGTAGCTGCTTACCATAATAATAATAATAATAATAAATTGTCTTTTCCAACATACGTGATTACATACTTAATTCAAACACAAGAAAGAAGCGCAGCATTATATAGTTGGAAGATTGCCGAAGATGAGATAGCGTGTACACGAAGAACATGCTCCTGTTAGCTATAAAGGTGCAGTCTAAGATTAAACTTCAACTATTTTATTATTAGACCAGTTGTAAACTTGATCACTAAATATACATTTGTGAAAAAGATTATTTCAAAAATTACTTTTGGATTGGTATTCATTCAATATCAGTCTGTAGCTAAAGCTAAACCTAAATACACGTTACTAATTAATAACATTGAATGAAATAAATAAAAACGTAGCAGTAATTGTAATTATAAAGTAGTTGTTTGGTGATTAATCCAGATTGCTTTAAAGATGCACTAACATTTAAAATCAAGATTCACGGTAGCCTTTGAAAGGCTAAAAGAAGCATGTCCATATAAAACATTTAAAAATTTATTTAAAAAAAATATTTAAGCAATAGATTTACCCAATAATCCAAAATACATATTTCTGTAGAAACTGACGAGAGTAAGTTCATTACACGTGATGGATCAAGGGCAAAATCACGGCAGAACTTCTCAAACGGTATGTTGTGGAGGAAGCGACCTTAAATTTGCATCATCATACTATAAAAGCAAACCATATAATCTGTGCAAATTCAAAATCTACACGGGATTCTAATTAAGTTAAAAATAATTGAGGAAGTTGTCAGCATGTCCACGCTTAACCAAGGATTATCTAAAGCAGTCAAAAATTATTTATGATCAGTAAAATTTATTAAATCCCTATTTGATGAATAAATGTATTTCTAAAAAAATGGAAAGTATTCTAGTCGTCAATTTAAAATTAATTTACAGAAAATTGTCTAATTAATTATGACCAACAAAAATTATTTCTGGGTTGCACCTACCTACATTATACAATTTTATTAGCTTCGCAGTGACGTAAACGTCTGTGAATCCAGTATAATAGAATAAGATACTTACTTTAATGAAGAGAAAATTAGGATGCAATGACATAATTGACGGTGCACTTTTTATGAACGTAAATGTAATCATTTGTGTCATTATGTCATTGCCAGGAGTTAACTAAAGCTCCAAGACAGCAGCCGTAATTCATTTGATATTCTAAAAATTAATTACAGCTTATCGAACATTCACTTTCAGCTAAAGCACATATTTTGTATACTAAATGAATAAACATAAATACAAAACGGTACATTACTTTTCAGCTATTGAGTAGAAATTATGACAGTCTTTATTTGCAGATTTAAGTCACTGAAACTAAATTATAAAATTAACAATTTAATGTTTAACAACGTAACAAAGTGCGTTGGAAAAATTCATTCCTAACATTTGTATTAAAAATAATAAATGTAGGAGTTAGCGTCGACCCTCTTTACTAGAGAAAATGTAATCATATGATAAATTAATAATTAGTTAGTTAGAAGCAATTTTTTGTAAGACGAACCATTGATACAAGGCTTTTTAAATACTTTATATCATTTTGATATCCACCTATAGCAAGACAATAACCTTGACAAGTTAAAAGCAATCGATACATTTTGCAGCATTTGAATTTTTATTATTCAATCAAAAAATTTATTTTCCGTAGGGAAGAAATGATAAAAAAAATATGTAAAGCATTTAACACTTTTAGTCTTATCTTTAATGAATAGTATCACATTTCACATATAAAGCATGAGCGTCTAGCAGATTTACTAACAATATATCCTATTTTATTAAGACTCTTTCCACAATATCCTCATCTACGGTCTAAAAGACAATCTAGGTAGCTATAAAACATTATATTGCACTCAATAACGTTAATTAGGTTATTTCAACCACAAACGCAAGTTTCTGACTTGAATTGCATATATGTTTCGTAAAATAGTGGATAATTTTAACACTGGGTGGTGTAGCTTGAACAAGCATGCACGTTCGATCAGCAGAGTTAAGCAACGCTCTCTCTGGTCAGAACTTGAATGGGAATTCCACGGCTGCGTCTCTCGGCGCCTCGTGATACGGCTGTCACGGAAATAGTTGGTCCCGGCGGTCATAACAACATCATGACAGTCGTTAGTGGGGTCGAAGGTCCCCATAAATGCGCAGCGACGCCTATAATTGGCCTAACGGCTGTTGGCTGAGTGCGATATATAAATAAATATAAATATATAAACACTTTATATCGTTTCCTATATCTTTATGAAATTGAATAGTGTGCTTTGTGTGTCAAGTTATAATGGCAAAATAGTATTTGGTAATATATTGAAGCCATTTAAATATGTGATTACCGGTTACCTTTTTAACGATTATTTAAAAAAATTGCATTATCTAGGTCAGTGTATTTATTTTAATTTCAAATTGTAGTAATTGTTCTAAATTAGATAATATTTATGTACTGCCGTGAGATAAAGGTATTATTAACATACGAATGCAGTAAGTTGCCATACAAAGGCGTTATCACGAGTTATAGTAAGGACATGTGTACCTATGTTAATAGCCGTTGATGTACGTATTAAATACAACCTTTGTTCTACGACCGCCCAAAACTGACAGCAATTACGTGATAAGTTAAAATATTTTTCGTAAAACTTTTTTATTCAAAACCGGATGCCCATGGTAGTTAACGTCATGGAAACCAGAAAATGTTTGCTTCCACAATTTGGCAGTTTTATGGTTTCCTTTGTTTTTTGGTGAAAATTGCCGTAAATACAGTCATGAACAAGCCTGAAAGTCTTTCATCGGACGTAGAAGAAGCTGCAACGAACGTAGTTTCGTTACTTTTATTCCAAAAATTAAGTATGAAGAAGTTCATAAACTTTTATGTAATTGTTGCGATGAGAAGAAAATTAAAAATGAAGAGAAATAGAAAGTGCTGTTAGTCTATTTCGACAATTTGTTCAAACGTTATAAATCTTGAAGTCTTTGGGCGTATTATTCAATAATTCGAGTGATGATACCTATAAAGAAAAATGTAGATATCGGTATATAAATAACAAACGACTTCCGGGATTGGACCGTGTCATGATTGAGATCGAAGAACTCAACGTTTCGCCCACTTTCGTAAGGGGCTTCATCAGGAGGAAAAAGCAAAAGAGCACGGTAACTCAACGTGTTAACCACACCAGAGGCGAAACTCTTTGCAAGGGAAGGGATAGAAGAGCACGGTAACTCAACGTATGAACCACGTCAGAGGCAAAACTCGACTGAGTAAGCTTTTCCTCCTGATGTAGCCCCTTACGAAAGTGGACGAAACGTTGTGTTCTTCGATCTCAATCATGACACGGTCCAATCCCGGAAGTCGTTTGTTACTTAATGACAATGGCCGTGAAAGCCTCAGAAATCATCGGTAAATATATTCAACTCATGGCATTTTAAAAAGAAAATCTGAAGGGTATAATCCTAAAAAATAAAACATGTAAATAAGTTTTTACAAGAAACTGACGATGTTTACTAACAAGGATAAGTGATGCTAGATCATAAATTTATTTACCAAAAGAACTATTTTTTTAAGTTCTTCTCATTTTGAGACTTGAGAGTGCATGCAGAGAAGAGGAACTCACATATCTACTGGTGAAAGACGTGAAGGACGAGGTTTTTTATGCGTCATGTATTATACAGTGTGGTCCATTAAGTGTGCAACAAATGGAACATTTTTTTAATAATTGTACAACCGAAATTTAAATATCGCCACAAGTTAGTGCATGTTCGATAACCATATCAGGTGCATTTAGAATGGCTCCAAGTCAAACAGCATACAGGGCAGGACAAAAAATATGAAATTCGTTCAAGAATAAAGTTACCTTATTTAAAAGAATATGACCTAATTTTATTGAGAAAAGTTGTTTAGAATCACAAGTTATGCTCAAATACAAAGTCAGGGCCTTCTATTCGAATTCTTATTCTTTTCTGGAAAATTTTGTATTAGTCCCGTATTTTCATACGAATTTGAAATAAAATTGTAGGCTTTAATTGTGAATTTTTTCACATGTAAGTTATTATTAGTTAATTATGTGCCTTGTTAAAAAGAATATTTGCGAAATTCTAAAGTTCTGTTAAATATCGTTGCAACAAACATGAAGTGAAGGGTTACCTAAAAAAATATAAATCCAAGTAAATTTTACAAATATGCTTCAAGTTGCTAAAAATTATTTAAAAGTGATGTGGTTGTGGCTACTTTAAATATATATAAAATCAGAATAATAAAAATATGTATCATACGGGGGTAATACAATATTTTCCAAAAAATAATAAACAT
>OW679198.1:79576904-79764413 GCA_940337035.1 Agriotes lineatus
GGGCTTTTTCAAACTTCCATACCGCTGCATATTCTTGTCCAGTCTTTTAAACGTTTTGATATTTGGTTGTCTTCTTTCCGGAAAATTAGTTAAATAAGTTTGGACAGCAAGATGGGAATTTTTATAACACTTGATAAATGTGCAAAACATATCGTAGCTTTCAGTAATTGGAATATTCGCCATAATTTGTAAAGTTTGTAATACGTATAACTTTAGATAATACTTTAGCTTAAGCACCTGCTTTTTGACAGATTGTGATAAACTTTGTTATTGTTTTTCATCATAACTACTTACCTACTTGATTATACATTTAAAAAGTAATGTCACGATGTTTTGTGGTTCAAGCCTACTTGATTAAAATGTAAAAACAATTAATTTTACTGGTATTTTTTATTCAATCATACGTTATCTTACATCGTTGAAAAGAGAATTAGAAACTCTATTCAGTAACCTAAAAATCCAATATGGCGCCCATTTAACTTAAGGAAGTTGATACGAGTACCTCAAAAGCAGCCATCTTGAATTTTTGTTCGACACCAATTTTAAATTTGTCTTATCGAAAATAGCGACTTTTATATAAAACTTTTTTTCGTATCTCTTATATTTATAAAGATATTTGACATACAAGAAAATGACAGTTTTTAGTTTTTTTTTAATAACTTTTGACTGGTTCGACATTTTGAACTTTTTAAAACGGATTTTAAATCAGCATATGAAACTGAAAAACATTGCCCATTTAACCAAATCTCCAACTTCAAAGATAAGAAAGTTACCCATGCAATCCCACTCGATCTGGGACACACTGTATATATATATATATTTTTTTTTTGTGACGTAATGTAATAAATACAATTTTTATGGGTGATCCAGTTCATCTGTGGAGCAGTACTTATATTAGCAAATCACTCACTGCAAATATTTTCAAAAACTCGAACATTGAAATGTACAGTCGTGTTCATTAAAAGGTTGTACAAAATTTGTACTTGTGAATATAAATTAATTACACAAAGTTTAAAAAGTATTGTATATACCGGGTGGCCATAAATATCTGAAATCCCGGTAGCCATGGAATTAGCTACTTATAAATGTTGGTTAGTATTATATTTCAATTACAATGAGTATTGGTATCTATATAATGTAAAAAAATGCAATAAGAGGAGGGAAATGTGCCCCGGATTCTACAGTTTAGCCTACGAGTCGATTATAAATATCTCCTGTTCTAACTCCATTACTTATTGCAATCTGTAATAATTTTTGACAGATAGGAATTTTGGTTGTGATGACATTTAATGACATTTAGTTTAGTTGGATTCATCACTTTAATAAAGCGGTGTTGATTCCGAAGGTAATGTGATATCAGATATTTATGGCCACCCGGTACAAATATTTTGAAAGTATACATCTGCGTCTACCTATTTAATGATAGTGTGAGTCTTTGTTGAGTAATAACACAACGAGCAACATATTTTTGAACACGACTGTACGTGTCCATTTTGACTCACATCTACAGGGTCCGGCAATGAAACGGGAAGATTTCGTAAATAATTTTATGGTTGAAAAATTATTTTTTTTTAAATTATTAATACATTAATGGGAAATAAAAGAGTAGCCATTTGATTTACAATGTTAAAAAAAATATTTTTTTAATACTACATCTGCCAAATGTCCTCCGTTGACATCTATGCATTCTTGGAGTCGAGCCTGATAGTTTTGCATCACTCTTCGTGGGGTTACCTAAAAACAAAAGTGTTTGCAACTGATCCACCCAGGACAATCCCGGCCCTCAAACAATGAATTCGTGACGAGATTGCAGCAACACCTGTTGATATGCTGCGAAGAGTGATGCAAAACTTTCAGGCTCGACTCCAAGCATGCGTAAATGTAATGTCAACGGAGGACATTTGGCAGATGTAGTATTCAAAAAAAATATTTTTATCATTGTAAATCAAACGGCTACTCTTTTATTTCCCATTAATGTATTAATAATAATAAAAAAATTAATTTTTCAACAATAAAATTATTTACGAAATCTTCCCGTTTCATTGCGGGACCCTGTATAATGCTTCCACAGAAATTTAAAATGTGAAATTATAACCAGAAGAATATTTTTTTGCTGCTAAAAGGACAATTAATTTATAGTAGGCTACTAATTAAAAAAATATGAGTATAAAGAGTTAGGTACTTTCATAATAGTTGTTTATGTATTAAGGGCATAATCAATAAATTATAACACGAGAGGATGTCTAAAGCGTGACGCGAAGCGGAGAACTTTAAATTTCCCGAAAGCTATCATCATAATTAGGTACGTATGATTTCATTTTGATTCTCAAAATGGACAAAATTCAAGGATTCAGTATCTTGGCTACATACTAATGCGTCATCGTTGTGCTGGTGCTGTGAATTTTTGGTGCGCTATGGTTTCTATGCAGATTGTTGGTGCTTGTTATACTGATTAGCAACTTTATAGGCTCTAGAGCCCTAAAAGCAATTTTACGCTTGCTGTGGGGGGGGGGGGGCTAATAAACAAGATTATCTTTCCAAAATGAAATACAAACATTTATCTACTTCAGTGAGATAAGTAACTCATTACGTCACTTATTTCACACTATTTCCGTTACGTAATAAAGCTCATTACACCACTAACTTATGTAATGGCTTCATTACTTAACTGAGTGGTGTAATGGCTTCATTACCTAACTAAAATAGTGTCAAATGAATGACATAATGACCTTTGCCTACTAAAATATTTTTGAAAATGACAAATCTGACATTTCTCTTAATGCACTTTACTCAATTTTAGGCAGTTGTAGATAAAATTTTGTACAATACATGTGTGATAATGCATCATTAATATACTTGTGTGCTTACATAACTCGTGCTACGCACTCCTTTGTAACTTACGCACACGTATATTAATGATGCTCTTATTTCACTTGTATAGTAAATAACTATTATACAATTGGATGATTGTGCATGATTGTGAATACGAGTAACTTAATTAAAAAACCCATCAAATTCACACAATATACAAATTTGAAAGTACTGAATTCTTGTCATAATGTTGAGATATGTATCTCATAACGAATATGAGCTCATTATCTTAATTCCACGCGCCTTATATATATCTCAGAAATTTGAATCTTACATAATGTTGGTGACCATTATACTACTATTGTACTACGAAAAATGTTTGCATTTGATCTAAATTATGTTCCTTTCTAAAAAAACAAACTACTTAGCATAAAACGGACCACTTCCTAAATTATATACTTTGTCAGTAATAAAGTCACAAAGTTAAATTAAAAGAAGTTCATGAGAAGCAGAGTATGCTGTTTCGTACTAAACTCAATGTAGTAATACTATACTAATAATTAAAATAGATTTTTTATAAGCAAGTATTCTTCTTCATCATCTTCATGTGTTAGACCTCAGTAGTCCGTTACGTCACTCTCATTCTATCTGGTCGACCTACCAAGTGTTTTATACGAGATCGGTTCACTAATTATTGTTCCTAACATAGAAACAAACACCTGAGAAGAATGAAACAATTTTATTATCCAACATAGTCGCCTGAAAGGTTAATACATTTTGTATAACGGTGCTGAAGAGCTTGAATCCCTTTGGAAAAAATCGGTATTTTGTTCAGCCACTTATTTACCGCCGTCATTACTTCTTCGTCGTCTGAAAAATTAGTTCGCCGAAGATATTGGGAATTGGTAGTAGTCACTAGGGGCCAAATCTGAAGAGGGTTGTTCAAAAATGTCAAAGCCGGCATTGTGAATGGCAGACATTGAAACATAGCTTTTGTGGGCTGAAGCGTTGTCTTGTTGGAAAAGCACACCTCGTCCCAATGTTCCTCTTCACTTTTCCTTAATTGCCTCACGAACTTTTGCCATTTACTTTGCGTAATACTCACTTATTATTATGTGCCTACGTGATAAATAACTGCTTCAAAATCTCAAAAAAATGGTTGCCATGATTTTGCCTACACGAAATTTTCGGGAAGGTGGGGAACCCCTATGCCGCCATTCCAGGCTTTGGCGTTTTGACTCTGGTTCAAAATGATGAACCCAAGTCTCATTAACTGTAATGATTTTTTTCAATATTCATCGGGGTCTCTGATAATGATCGCCAAATTTGTCTCTGCGGTAATTCGGCGAATGAGCTTTTGATCTTCCGTTACCATCCTTAGTACGCAACGTTCGAAGACTTCTTTGAGACCCAATTCATAGTGCAAAATTTACTCAATGCTTCCAACGGATATGTCACATGTCTCAGCTATAAATCTGTCTGTAACTCTTCTGTCATTCAGTACCATATTATAAATCAAATTAATATTTTCTTCTGTAACCACAGTTTTTGACCATCCTGCACCTGGTGCATGTTTATAGGAATCTCTCCCCAGTTTAAAATCGTGTGACTAATTTTTAGTATTGGATTCACCCCAAAAATTCGAAATTGAGTTTTCAACAGATCTTCACGTTTCAGAGTCCCCTGATCCCAAAAAACATATTTTTTTTCATTGGTCTGTCTGTGTGTGTGTGTGTCTGTGTGTGTGTCTGTGAACAGAATATCTCAAAAACGACAAGAGGTATGGCGTTGAAACTTCATATATAAGTTTTGTGTACTATGTAGATGAGACAGCAAGCTTTTGAAGAAAATCGCATAACCGGAAGTAGCTGTTTACTCTTGTGATTTTTCGGTTTTTTTCGATTTTTTCAAAAACGGCTCTAACGATTTTTTTTAAACTTTATATTTTGATTAAATTTTTAATGTGTATTGATGTGAGATATGTGATTTTCCAGTTGAATACTTCTAAACTGGGTTTCTTTTGTTTTTTTTTCTATTTTTTTTATTAACTCCTATTTTAAATAAAACACCCGGTATATTATTACATTTTCGAATTCACCTTAAAATTCTAGAGAAAATTTGTCTCTTCAACTAACGCTCTATTTTGTACCGTTTTTGCAGAATTTGTAATTTTTGAAAATTTTTGACAAATTTTTAAAAATTAAAAATGAAATTTTTGACTAATTATAAGATCACTGTAAAAGGAAGTTGTGTGAGTGTATCACACCAGATTTTTAATCACCTGATAGAAGGCGCAGAATCACTCAATACTTCTGTCATATCTGTATACATTTCTTGGAGTGCTAAGCCTTTTTTGCAGAGGTATTTTATCACAGTTTTTTTTAATTGCATCCATTTTGACAAAAACAAAATTTTCGGTCGAACCGTATAGCGTGACCGCTTTGCTTTTGTTTATAACCGCTATATAGGTCAAAGTGATGAAATAACGGGTTTTACATCTTCAGGAAGAGGTGTACGTTTGGACAACGTAGCACGGTATCGAAATAAGTTTGTTACGATACTTTTGGAGCGACCCTCGTATTAGTAAACTTTTGCTAGTTGAATTTTTAGCTTTGATTCTCATTAGGTGGCTTTTTGGAATTTTTGCATGCTTTAAACTGGGTATAATTGGCTGTATCTTATTTTTAATTATTTTCCTATAATTATCAAGCAGTTTGGTAAGCAACTCTTCGAATAATTACCCATATTTTACAAATTAAATTTATTCTGGTTACATTTCTACAGAAATTCGTATATGGCGCTTAGGCAACCCTTATTGCAATTATTCGGCACTGTTCTATTTGTTGCTAGATAAAGGATATCTCTTCTTGCAGTCACATTTTTCAGGCTGTTTTTTTTTCGCATCTTCTGGCCCAAAAAATTTGGAAAGTTTTGATAACTGGTGACTGGTAGAATTTTTGAGTTCTTTTCCATTTTAAACTTGGTGTGAACTGCTGGTGCCTCGACTGTGTGCTTGATTTATGGGCTAATTAGTGTAGCCTCGCTCCGTTTAGTTTCGAGGAGGATCTACAAAGCACGTTTGTCCTTTAAGACGTTCGTATTTAATTTGGTTGTACTTACGTCATTCGCAAATTGCGGATTCGTTTGAGGTCAGCAGCACCCTTGCACTTTTATGGCTGCCCGTCATTACTCAAGGTAAGCTGTCACTAGCCTCGGCTCCTTAATTGTAGATTTATTTGGGCATGATGCGTTTATAGCCATTTCCTGTCGGATACGATTCCCCGTCGGATAGGATTTCCTGCGAGAGGTTAAACTCCCCAATGAAGAAGCTTAGCATTCCTCGTTCGGCTGCATTCTGAGGGCATCCAAACCGTCGAATTGGGTTCCTAAAACTGTCAAGTTGTCAAGGAATTCCGCAACTCCTGTGGGCTACGCTAGAGAGTGTAGCGCTGCACTCACCTGCGACATATCCACCGCTTCCTCGGCCCGCTCGGCCTTCCGTTGCGTCTGCCGAAACCTTCGCTGCTTCAGCCGTCTTCGACTCCCTCAAGCCAACACGAAGGTTGGGATTCGACATGTTTTTACTACAGGCAAGAAACTGATATAGCTATTTGCGCCTGGTGTATTTTATAGTTGGTTAGTAGTTCCTCGTTAGTAGCTAGGGCATGTGTGATATTTTTGGCATAGCAATGCTTCGTTTAATTAGATATTAGTGCATGCTTTTGTATAGATCTGATGCGTTATTATGATAGGGCTTTTGCAAATTTCGAGCGTCCATTTTGTGCAGTTTAGTGATCTTTATTGAAACATTAATCGAGCTTACCCGAGTTTGTGAAGGCAGCTCTGCGGCTTAATCCTGTAGGAGCTTTCGGTTTTGAATTAGCCCCGAGCCACGGCTTCTCTGCGGAACCTACGAATTACAGAAGTTAGCTTTCATGTTGCTGCTTTGTTTTCATTTACTTACTAGAGCCCTGTTTTGGTGGTTCTACTGCTGAGGACTGCGGCCCCGTCGGTCGACGCGCCCCATCGAGTCCCCCTGTAATCTGTATGTTAGGTCTTTCGCTCAATTATTTCAGTTTTAAGGTCGTACTTACGGCTCGTTCGTCGCCATTTGCTTGTCAGCCGCCTGATGTTTGCAGTTTAAGTTCTTGTCTAATTAATCTCGGGTTAGTAGCTGTTGTGTCGCAAGGCCCGCCGCCGGTAGGCTCACTGTCAATTCCGCGTTATTGTAATTTATTTGCGAGATTCTACGTAGGTACAAGTTTGCCGAGAATTTATTCAAGCGATTGTATTAGCGTTCATAAATGTACTTGATGTATTTCCATTGAGAAAACTACCCTGCTTTTATATGGCCATATAACCTGGTTGTTTTTGACCCTTAGAAATTTTGAATATTTACTTTAGGATCTTTCTGAGCTGATACTCGGGGTTTCGCATCAGCTGTAGGCTTGCATAACCCGGCTCTACTACATCCTGCCTCACAGGGTACCTCCAGTTTATCTATTTTATTTTTACGCGTAATTTCATACTCGCTACGCTTCTTTTAAACCCCATGTTATTTCATGCTCTCGCGGAATGTCGGCACCTGAGTAGGGAGTTCAATTGATTTATGCCGTGCTCGAAATGTTTTAATGTGTTAGCCCATTCACAGATTATAGCCATTACTTCTCGTGGGCTACTGTTTGTTTGATATACAAATATTTATAATTATTACTGCATGTCGCCTACTGTGTGTTTTTTTTTGTTGTTGTTAGATATATACATATATTTATTGCCTGCTGTGATTTAGAATCTATACTTATATGTTTGCTATGCACTATAGTACCCACCTATATTGAAATAAAGCTGTGATATTCTCATTGGTTGGCGGTTTGTTTATTTTTGATCTGCTGGAAATTGTCTTTACCTTGTGATTGGTCCGGCACAGGGATTGGATCTACGTCCAGGACCTGGAGCCCTCTCCTATTTTTTTTTATTCTCTTTCAGCATAGCTGAAACCCTGCGGCCCTCGCGGCGAGCTAGCCCAACTAGGCCGATAATTACCAGCCGGCAAAATAACCAGTACAACTTTCGCCAAAAGGTAAGGCCGACCGTCTGTCTTCCCTTACAAGTTTTCTTTAGTAATTCAAATATCTCGCGGAATTGTGATGTGTTCGTTGCCAAAACTTTTTAATGACTCTTTTTAATACGCAAAATTTTTAGTAATTAACTTAAAAGTCAGTGTTTTTATATTTTTTTGTAAACCCTTATAAACCCATGAAATATATACAAAATTGTAGTTTGTGATTAGAGAATTCACAATTTTTATTAAATTTGTTATTTATGAACCATAAAATACAAAGTTTTACTTATTGCATGTCATGCGTGGATTTCTGTTGATTGAAAAGTTCTCAAATAGTTTTCAACTAGGTGGACCATCACTACCAGTTGTTCTGCTATTCTGTTAACACTTACAAATTTACTAGGCAACTTATTAATTGGTTGAAATATACAGGGTGTATACAAATTGACGCAAAAGCTCCAGGTAGCGATATTCCTTGTACAACTCGAAAATCTTAATAATGTTGGATTGGTCTTTATAAACCCTCACGAGCGGTAGCTAAAAGCAATTGTTTTTTTCAGGTAAAGTATTCCTTCTGTTTTAAATACATCAAAATGTCATCAGGAAGAGTTGTTCAAAATGTAAAATTATGGTCCCATACAAAATTTCGGAAATATCGACGTACTTTTATGAAAGCGTGTGCATTAGATGAAGTACTTTTGTGATAACATATAATATCTAATAATTTAGAATACATATATGCAAATTGCATTCCACATAACATTCAGTTGCGTTTCGGGGGCATTTTCATGATAGTAGTATTTGAGGTTATAATTGGCAATACCAAGCCATAATGTGTTTTGAATCCCATTTTGTCACACAAGGAGCCAGCAAGAACGAATAGGGTCATTTATGTTAGTCCTCGAAAGTACAAAATAACACGTTTGAACAAAGTTTTGTGCGAGACAATGTACGGCTCAGGGCGTGCTTAAGTGTTTTATACAATACGTAACGTACGATCTAATTACAAGTAAAAACTCGGGTCTCATCACCACGAAAGACACCCTCAGAGCACTGGAAACAAGTTTGGGGCTATTACTGCACGTGGCGGCTGAAATCAGGGCCAGTCCGAGCTACGCTAAAATCCGATCGTCCACAACTCAAGATTTTGGGCCACAACTGTATAAACCGAAGCCGATAGCCAAGGATCAGGCGTTATGTCCTTAATTAGGTGCCTATAAACACACGAAATTAAGTATGGCACTTATGAGAGCTACCTACTAGTTTACATACCGGGGACCAGAAGACAGTGGAAATGCTATTTGAAGGGGTCCACGGCATCAACAATAACTATACAAGCGGTGGAAGGAGTAAATGCAGTAGAAATAAAAAGAGGCATAAGGCAGGGAGATCCCATATCACCAAAGTTATTTACAAATCTTTTAGAAGACGTTTTCAAGACACTATCCTGGGACAATACAGGAGTAAACATAAACGGAGAATACTTATCTTACCTCAGGTTTGCCGATGACATAGTGCTCTTCGCCGAAGATATGAATAGGCAGGAGGCAATGATAAGAGAATTAAACGAAGCTACAACTAAAGTGGGACTAAATATAAACATCGAAAAGACAAAAATATTGACCAACGCGGATGATGGAAGAAGTATACAAATGGACGAGAAAACGATAGAAGTGGTGGACGAATACATATACCTGGGTCAAAAACTGTCAACATCAAAACCAACACAAAAAGCAGAAATAATCAGGAGAATAACACTGGCATGATGATCATTTAGAAAGCTAAGCCAAGTGTTTAAATCAGAGATACCGCAACCTCTTAAAACGAAGGTTTTTAACTAACGTGTTCTTCCAGCACTGACATATACCTCAGAGATCTGGGTACTAACAAAGGCAAACATTGAAAGACTGAAAATAGCGCAGAGAAAAATGGAAAGATCAATGGTGTACATCTACAGAACAGGAAAACAAACGAGTGGATTCGAAACAGAACTAGGGTGGAAGACGTAGCTGAACGCATCGCAAAGCTGAAATGGCAATGGACCGGACATCTGGCAAGAAGGGAAGATAAAAGATGGAATAGGGTGATGGAATAGCGACCTATGACGGGAAAAAGAAACCGTGAGAGACCCCGAACTCGATGGACGGACGACATTATAACAACAGCAGGAACTCGGTGGATGGGAGCTGCCACGGACCGCTCAGAGTGGAGGCTTCAAGAGCAGGCATGAGGCATATCCATAAATGAATATAAAAAGCGCTGATAATGATGACTGCTTTTGCAGCTCAGAATCATGTTGAAAGGAGGTGTGCATAGACATCTTTGAGGCCTGGTTACATTGGCAAAGTGGTTGGGCAACGTTATATCAAGCAGATAATGTCGGGAATTGTAGCACATATGACGTTGGCCCATTGTCTGTTGAAGATAACGTTTACCCACGTGCAGCAAAGGTGTAAGAACACTTTTTTCGGAAGTACCTCTAAGTTTATTGTAAGGCACAGCCCTAGCCATGCTAAAAATACTTCGACACGGGACGGTTATGGATGGTTGTAAAACTTTGTACTTTTGTAGATCGAAATGAGCTGAAAACCTTGGTGAATTTAGTTTTACAATAACAATTAAGAATTTTATGTAATTAATTGATGCATCTTTTGTAATTCACGATTTTCTTTTGTTTGTGAAAAGGTTACGTATCGATGAACAATTGTTAAAATACTTGCATTAAATTGAACTAATATATGGCTTTAGAATCAATTGTTTGTACGAGGATATAAATAGAACCCGCTCCGCTGCGGGACTTCTCAAATTTCATCCAGCGGGAAACTTCTGTCCGACGTCGGTTAAAATATTAGGTTAAGTTGCTTTATTTGTGAAGTATCTTGTTTCTTTTTTTGTTTCGTTGTTGTGTCACTTGCGGGAGAATAAACCATTGTTCATTATTTATGCTGCTTAATATGCAAGTTTCATGGTTGGTGTGATCTGTTTTGTAGCAATTTAAACAGTTTTCTTCTGAGAGCTGGTCATTTGAAAGAGCTGCAATAATGGAAATTTTGCAGTGGCAGCGACTGCATCCACCAAAGACGTGCGGTTTAAGTTTACATTGGTTCATCACCATTGGAGCAGAGTGAAAAAAGTTTAACGAATTTACCATGAGTTATGTGCTCAACTTAATTCGCGAAATATTTCATTGTAATTGTTGAACTCTACAAGCATTATAATTGGCAAGAATGGGAAGTAGAAAGGTTAATTATTAAAAAGAAGCTTTCTCGCTTTCGATACTCATTTAATCTAAATTATAAACTTCCATGAAATTAAACTGATGTTACGTGCAGTATTTCTTTTTGAACCTTAAGTTGCTCACACATAAAATAAGGGTCTCATTAAAATTGCTTTCTTATGATAACTTTGCTGTGTGTGCCTATTAGTAAATCGTTTATTCATGCCTAAGACAGGTATCGAAAATAAATTCTGAAGAAGGTACGGGATATCTGTTATTTAGCAGAACAAACAACTAATTTTTAAATTATAATTACAATTGCATGCAAGCGATATTTCACGGCACTATGTTCCATTATGTGGCTTTTAATTATGATGATCTAAAGAGACTCGGCCGAAGCAATCAGGTATCAAAAATTTTCACTTATAATACCACGCGTAGTCAAAGTTATGTCGAATATCTTTGCTGTGGTATCACGAATGTCCATTGCGCTTAGGTTCAAGTACAAGTTTCATGGCTGGTGTGATCTGTTTTGAAGCAATTTAAACAGTTTTCTTCTGAGAGCTTGTCATTTGGAAGAGCTGCAATAATGGAAACTTTAAACATATGCAGCGGCAACGACTGCACCCACCAAAGACGTGCGGTTTAAGTTTGCATTGGTTCATCACCATTGAGCAAAGTGAAAAAAGTTTAACGTATTTACCATGAGCTATGTGCTCAACTTATTTCGCGAAATATTTCATTGTAATTGTTGAACTCTACAAGCATTAAAATTGGCAAGAATGGGAAGTAGAAAGGTTAATTATTAAAACGAAGCTTTCTCGCTTTCGATACTCATTTAATCAACAGTAATATCCCAAGTGCATTAAAATAGCCGATTAAATTTTGACGTTTTCTGTCAGAATGTTTTGCTAAGAAATTTGTCAAGCAAATTTGCCGCTCAACAAGAATACCGAGTGCGCAGCACGAGGGATTTTGAAGCGGAAAATTTACGAGATATATTTCTTCAGAGCAAAACATTCTGACAGAAAATCGTCAAAATTTATTCAGGCTAGTTTACATGCACGCGGGATGTTCGGAGTGATTATTTCCTGAATAAATAGATAAAATTCAGTTGGTGAAGCACCTTTAATAATCATGTTAAAATTATGCACAAGCGATTAAATTTTGACATAAATTTAACCGCGGTAAAATTTTGACGTTTGAATTTTAGTCACTTATAATACCACGCGTAGTCAAAGTTATGTCGAATATCTTTGCTGTGGTATCACGAATGTCCATTGCGTTTAAGCTCGATCCTAAGCGCAATGGACATGAGTAGTGATACCACCGCACAAATAGTCTAGATTGCTGTGAGTTCGTTTCCATATAAGCAACCAAAACGAAAAATTATAATAACTGTCATCACATTGAAAATAGTCAAAAAATTATGTCGCCAGGATCACTAGTGGTTATTTCGAAAAATTATGCCGCTTGGAACCACTAGTGGTTATGTCGATATAATTCTTTTTTATTGGCTGAAAACAGAACAACGCTACATTGTTCTTGGTCTATTTGAATTATTTGACAGATGTGTTGAATTGCCAACTAAAATATATTCATGGTATTGGTTTAGCTACAAAATATAATATTATTTTTCTACTCCTGTAACTAAAATGCCATTTAACATACTAACATACACGTCGCTAAGTGACCTTTTAATCATGCCTTCATAACCTATGACTAAAGAGCCTCTTAGTCATGAGCTGAAGTTGGCAAGGATGATTTAGTCATGGGGTGAAGTTAGGTTCAAATAGTATTTGCTTTATTAGTCACAGCCAAAACTAAAATCAAGTTAGTTTTCAACTGTCACTTTGACGTTTGTCAAGCATAAGTTAACCTAATATAATAAATGTCAAAATTTTAAAGAAATAATATGATGTTATATTCTCTAAATTTGTGGTCGTAGAAAAAGTATAGTATGCAGCTCGTTTTATAAACTTATTAGTCACTCTTTTATTAAACACTCGCTCCGCTGCGCTTCGCTCGTGATTAATAAAACTCGTGACTAAAATGACGTTTATAAAACTTGATACATAATATACTATTAGTTAGCACTAACCGAACTAAACTGTTGATCCTATTTAAATGTTACTCAACTGTGCTTTGATAGCTGCTTAGTCCGCTTGCCATCTCTGAAGATTATAAATATTGAATATTTTACAACTGTTGGCTTTCAGCTGTGAAACGAAATTTGAACCTTCACCAACGTTAGCGGCATTGCGGTTATTTTTGTAGTTATACTTCTTTGTTCTATATTTGAAATGTATGTTATAAATACTTTCACAAAACCTAATCGTATCACTAGCACTAAATTATTTAGTCAACTTACTTTAATATACAATATGCTGAAACGCGAATGTAAATTAAAATATTTATCTTGAATCCGTAATAAAACATTAAGGGCCGGTTGCAGAAAGCAATGTTAAGTCTGGTGTTAGCTAACATCGCGTCAAAGTGAACAAAAACGAATCAAATCTCAAATGCTTATGGTAACTAATACATTAGTAAACAAAATTTGATGCGATTTTGTTCACTTTGACGCGATGTTAGCTAACACCAGACTTAACATTGCTTTCTGCAACCGGCCCTTAGGATACATATTATTTTTTCGGTTTCTTTAAGCTACTATTAAATGTTTTCCTCTTCGTTTGCAATTTTTGAAGATTTAATACAGTTTAAAAGCAGTTCTTAAAAGTAAATCTAAAGGAGTTTGTTAAAAATTCATTAAACATCTCTATAAATTACAATTTCTAATTAAGATAAAGTTGCAAAAATTTGTAATTGCAATTTGTCGATGTCGCTTTCTTTTAAAAGTACCCCATTGTTTCTTTGATAAAAGTTGTTTATAAATTTAATTATTAAATTACTTAAGAGAAAAATATGTTTACCTCACCGTTACTTACAGTTAACATCATAGACTATGATATTTAAAATTTTAAAACCACATTATTTAAAATAAATATGAGTTTACATAATCGGGTCATTCAGTATAACTGCTTTAATATTGTTGCCACATAATTTCTAAAAATGTATAGGTATAGCTTAAACTAGATTTAACATAAGAATGTCTATTGCACTTATATAATGCTTTTCAGTGTAGATACACTGATTTCAATAATCATGAACCTTCTTCGTTATTGTATGTCAAAAACCATGTTAACTCGCTTATCATTTTAATGTATCTGTCACGACGAACACCGTTACAAGTTTCGTCATTTGCGAATTATATAACAAAAAAGTAATAACACATCTTGTAACTGTCAGTTTTGCTCTGTTGCTTGAGATAAAATATTTATTTAGATTTCCTGACTTAATGCTGATTTCGTGTCTTAACAAATTAAAATTGTTAAACTCGATAATGTTTGCGAAAGAACAGCAATTGTAAATAAAGCCAGTGAACGTTTTCAAAATATTAGTCTTTCTGTTATTTACAGCACGTAAGTGTATTACTTTTATTCAACCACTTTCGTTCGTATGCAAAAATCATTTAAATTTTGGTATAAATAGAAATTACCGATCTAATAACTAACAGCACAGGCAAGAAATTGTGCAACAGCGCAAATAATTTTTGTAAAAAAGTAATAGGAATGCTGATCCAGTTGCAAGTTTGAAATAGCTAATCTATTTTCAGTCCGGTGAAATTTTTTCAAGGACAATTCAGTATGTGTTTCTACGCTTCTTAAGGTATTGTTTGTAAAAACTGTATATATTAACAAAGATAAACTAAATAACATTTGAATAAATGAGTTTGAAAAACTTTCTGATTCAAATTTTAACTGACATTTTTTGATATGTAAATCCAATCGTATCTAATACATTTTGTAGTTAATAAATGGTCGCATTTCAAAGACTAATACAGTTATTAATTAAAACGTATTTTCATGATTACAAGGTATACTAATTTTATGCTAAAAAATTGAGATGATCACCATTAATTTGCATCACTTAAAACTTTAAATAAAGAGTCTTGCTTCACAGTCTATCTAAACAACTTCGTTATTTTCTTGTTTTCCAGATCACCTGATTTTTTTTATTTCTATGATGCCTTTTCTTCTGATATCGCCATCTTAACATTAACCATGTTAATTTTAATTCATAAACCAAATTCTAAAATATAAGTGCATAATTCCCAGAATTTTATATTTTCTAGATATATATTACATAAACTATAGAAAAAACATATTGTAATTATATATCAATTAATATTACAAATAAATATTGTTTCCACTTTATTACCATTATTATTTCCATCATTAACATATAAATATGTTAATTCAGTGCATGCATAGACTATCTTTAAATAATCAGCAATCCATTAACCACAATGGTTGCAGTTTCAGGGTTTTAACTTGCTAAACATTTCATAATAATAAATAGTCCATTAATTTCTTACCTATTATATATTTTTTCATTAATATCTAACGTATATAAATTAAAATAAGCAAGAAATTAAAAAAAACATTTTTCAGTGTTTTTAGGTCGTTCAAAATTCACTTCATATAGAAAACAGTACCTAGTAACTACATACCACGATGTTATTTCATTTCTTTGGTTGTTACGAAGTACTAACTCTCAATTACGGCTCTTTAATGCAAGCAAACTCGCTCAGGTTTCAACATAAACAATTAATCACAATAATAAGTTAAGTCAGTGTATGCTAAATAAATCATTAGCATAGAAATGTGGTTATAAATAAATATGTACCCGCAATGCACTAGAATATTTTTATGAATTTTGCCGAGTGTTTCTTAATCAAATACTTATTTCAGCAATTGTAATACTTTCGTCGTTACTTATGGCAAGTACAGTCGTGTGCAAATAAATCTGGGACAGTGTTTTTTTCACATGCAGCTTGAGTTAAGAATTGAAGAACATCTCCATGGATTTCCTCTTATGAGAAAGAGTTACAGATTTCATTATCTGTTAAAGTTTAATGTAACTCTTTCTGATAGCAGAAAATCCATGGAGTTATTCTTCAATTCTTAACTGAACCTACATATGAAAAAAACATTGTCCCAGATTTATTTGAAGACGACTGTACGTCATTTATCACTTATGCTAAACTGTTTACAATTGTTTATAAATTTACATACATGTTACAAGTTAAAAGTGTCTCTTGTAATGTACATACAATAAAGAAAATACTGATTTATGTAATTACACTGTTGCATACATCGAAGTCGACACCACTTATTTGGTATATTTTCGGCAGATATTCAATTTGTAATATTCAGTATATTATGCAAACAATACTAAATATTGATACCTCAAATAGCAACGAATCTGCAACGAAAATATCGATATTTGATGCAATGTGCAATATTACTGCATGACGCTTTAAAACTAAGTAATCACATCTTACTTCTTGCTCTTTTGCATGTTGACACAGACTTTAAAAAATTGACATGCCAAAACATAGCTTCAAAAGTAAATTATTAGCCATCTATAGAAAGCTGGAAACAGTTTTAAACACTTTAGTGATATATTCTCATTAACATACTAACTTATTCCTCTCATACGAGGTCTGCCATTAGTCTGCTTAAGCCGCCATATTTAAATAAGAAGACAAAAATGAGGTTTTTGGCAATTATTGTTGGTTTTAGAGTAAAATCCTTTATTAAAAATATTAAACAAGATTAAATCTTATATACAGTTTTTCTTTATATTTTTTGTGCGACCAAAGGTTTTGAAGATATTAATCATTAATTCATTATCTATAGCCTCGTTTACCTCTCGGTGTCGGGGACCATTCATACCTCGCGGGAAGTGCAACGGAGGTAATGAGCCACTCGCGACTTACACTACGCTCCCCCACTTCCAAACACTACACACTATAACATCCTAAACCTAAATTAAAGCTAACTTAACTAATAAGTTCAAATCCATTTCCTCTCCGAGAAGATTCAAGGCTACGGCCAGATTTGAACCCATTTCCACCTGGTTGCTCAGTAGATTTCTAACCCACTCAACCACCCAGGTGACTTGAAGATATAGCTCAAATTAATGTTACATTTTTGCGCACTAGTTGTACAATTTCTGTGTTTTTATAAGGAATCTCAAAAATGAACCCGCATCACACATCTTTTTTTTCGAGAAAAGCTTAATGGTTAAACCAAAGTTGGCTATCGTCTTTAGTTTTCGATCGATTTTTATATATACAACGATCGCCAAAAAGTTGGCATCAAATGCAAAAAAATCAGATTTGACATTTAAAAAACCCTTTTTACGGCAATAATTTCTACTTGCTTGTTTGAAAACCTATTTGACCTATCAGATGTACTGGGTGATTTTTACTAAGTAAGAAAATGGCGTATTGTCAAAATCCAAAAAGTGTTTTTTTTTAGGAAATTCAGCAAGATTTCAATGGGATTTTATTATTATGTGTTATTTTTAACTAACTGAACAATACCAAGGCCAGAACACAACTTAAGAAGACTTAATTTCAAAATTAAAAGTTTGTTAGGTAAAAACTTTAAAGATTTATAATTGGAAAAAACCATCGACAACCCTAAGATTTTTAATATTTGCAGAAAAGTTATGTATTTGCATAATTTCTACGTTTTCGATGCAAGGTGCTTTCTAGGAGAAATAATTTTCAATGGTAATTAAAATCTACTGAAACGGCCTCTAAAAACTCTAATCTACCTGTTTCAGTGAATTACTTTGACGAAAATCCTGTAAATGTTCTTTTACAGTTGCCTAACTGAGAAGATTTTTGTTATTCAGTTTACATAAAAAACTTAGGATTTTGTACTTAGTTAGAAAATCACATTTCAGACAATTTTCATTAGTAAAATTTTTCTATATAATGGCTAGTAAATGCATTTTTCGCAATTATTGTCAAAAAATGTCAAATTTGAGAGATACCTGAAGTCACGTGACAACTTTTATTTGGCCCATTTGTAATCTTTTTTCAACCACATTGGATCGCCACGGTTTGATTTTCTAAAAAACTCTAAATATAAAATGTCGTTTGATGCCAACTTTTTGGGGATCACTGATTATTTATGAAAATGGCTAATAATTCAAGCAATGTATAACTGGTGATGTCGATTTAATCGTTTTTACTATATTATAGCAAATAAGAAATCGTGTAAGATCGCTATATTTTAGTCAACAACACAGCACAAACAAAACACGCGTGACAAAACACACGTTTATGAAATTATTACGTAAAATACCACCTACGTGTAGTACGCCACACGCTGACAAAACCATAATAACTAGAAACAAAGACCAAGCTTAATTGATACACTAAATGATTTTTTAAGTATAAAAGTTCATCATCTCTTATAAATAGCGAAAGCGTATATTACACGACAAACTATACGAATTTCGTTTAAAACATAAAACTGAACAACATGTGAAATAAAATGTTGACAATGGGAAAACAGTTATTTCACGCAGTGTCACAAATGCATCAACTTTTCTTAGGTATATCTTCTAAAATTCTAAACTACTAGTCGCACAGAAATATACTACATTTCGATAGAAAATTTTCTTATATTTAATATTAATAAGACAATATTTTACTGTGGAACTTAAGGAAAGAAAGATATTACCAAAAAAACTCATTTTTGCATGTTGTTTCCAATATGGCGGCCAACCCCGACTCTTCAGGAGGGGGAAAATAATATTAACATTTTTCCCTTACCAGAGCTTTATCTGAATTACAATACCTGACATCTGGCCTATATGTTTATTAATAAGAATTAAGACGTGCTGGCAAGTTTTAACCAATTTTTATTATAATATAAACTACAGGCCGATCTGCTAACACACAATGAGTATCTTTGAACGTTCAAAACTGTTGCAGCAATTCCACGTCCTTGGGCTGCGAGGATGACATTATAGTTAAGTTGTACGTATCTGAAATAATATACGGTTATTCATTAGTAAACTTCAAAAAACAATTATGTTACTAATAATTTATACAGCTACTTTATCTTTGTTTTTAATTTAAAACATAGATTAACATTAACCCATATTTGGAAGTTCCAATATTAGCAAGTGAGCTGCAATGCTATTCCATTTTTATGCCTTGATATTTCAGTAACACTGAAGGATATTCCCTGAAAACAAACAAATTATAACCAAATTTAACATTTTCCCTGTACTGCTCACCTACCTTAAACTTAGAAATATTTTTCAGTTCCACAGCAGAGTTTATTTGTGGTGCAAGTGGTTTGAGTTAGAAGAGTGCGAAATGTGAACATTATTCTCAAACGAACAAATGTCAACAGTGAAAGGGAACCTCCTGATATCACAATTTATCCTTTTTGGGCGAGGCTATAGCATCATCGATGGGAAATGCGATGAGTAATGTTGTCGCTGAAATAAGGAATGGTTCGATTATTTCAAATTATGAATCTTGCACATCGAATTGTGAGTATATTAAATTGGCAACCGTAATTACAGAGCGACACAGAAAAGTAGAAGATGCAAACAACTGTGTCAAAGCTAAGGAGAGCCAGTATAGGGATCTCGTTAATTGTACGAGATATCAATTTGTTTAAATAGGAAAACAGCTGTGTAATTAAAGGACTAAAAATTACGCTAGAAATTCTTGACATGATAATTCTTTTTTGAGTTATCTTAAAAAACTAATTTTTGGATTTTTATAATTCAATTTTTGTCTGTCCTTAATATTAAAGTTGGAGCAAAACTCATCAAACTTCTTTATAGCAACTTTTAATACACTTAAGTATTATGCGTTATCAATTTTTTTATTCGACGTTTATTCTCTGGTCATCATCACCTTCATTTTTTCAAATTCGATCCCTATTTTTTATGTCAAATTTAAAAGATTTTTTTATTCTGAATTAAGCAATGTACCACGCATTATGGTTTAATTGCGTTTGGAGTCTTTTTAACCATCATCAAAAACATTTTGGATACGATCTGTGCCTATTTCATACGTTGTTTAAATTTTTGTAATTTAAAAAAGAAATAATGAACCACACTTCAGTTTTTTAATCCTTAGTAATCACGTATGGTCTTAGAATACAAATAATTTGCAATAGTATAGTAATTTATGGTATATTACAAATAATTCACGAGATAAAAGTTAAGCCCTCGAGGCCGCTAGGCCGAGAAGAGTCATTTCTCGAGTGAATTATTTGTAATAACACCCGCGTGCCATACAAAATTTTATCCAACAACTCAATAAATGCCTAAAAACATAAATTTTGTATTGACAGTCATGGAAAGTCATAGTGACAAATAAATGTACAATTAGAGTCGCCTGTGTTAAACACGTTTGGGAGTACTGTAGTCTGTTGTTAGTCTATATCAAATTCGAAGTTAGTAGGTTAGGTTTTGTTTGTTATTTGACAAAGAGTGACGCAAAACTTGACCTGCAAGTCTCGAATGTAATATAGCATGACACTGCTACCAACAATAAATAAATTAAACTCGAGTTTTACGGCTATAAAACTCATGGGGTTTATGGCCTACATAATAAAATTGATATCAGTGCAATTATGCCACTATAATATCTGAGTTGTGGATAATAGATATTAATGATTAAGTTTGGTTATGAGCATCCTAACGAAATGAGTTTGATTGCCAGAACGAGGCGGTGATGATGAAGATAAAGTAATTAATTTATTGATCATTTTCCTTACTTATAAACTATAACTAAAATTAGAAATTAAAAACGAACAGTGTGGCAGATTATCAGATTAGTTTTGATTCTGAAATAAATACTAGTTCCAAGTTTAACTTTTCTATTGAAGCTTTTTGTTTTATATTCTATTTATTTGTAGTCACTCTAAATAATAAAAATTGATATGAAAACAGCGGCCGGGTTGGATTTCTATTGTTTAAACTAAAATTTCACATTTATTCATGTCTTGTAATCCCACATATTTTGCCTTATTACATGGATGTATGTATAAGATATATAGCGTTTGACCTTTTAGTCACCAAGCAAGGCACATTATTTCACATAAGTATTTAATTCTGAACTATATTTTGTAGCTTCTGCTAATTTTTTATGTGCAAAAAAGATTACAATCCCTGTAAAAATACTTTTATGAAGGGTGTTTTGTGATATATTATTAATAAATTACAGGTTTCTGAAGCAGTAATTACCGTTATTACTTAACTTTGTCAGTAGCTAATTTACTATGTCAGTATACCTGGAGTAGAATTTGTTCACACATTATATGGCTTTCAGTAATAAATTGTTAATGTTTAATTATTGGCTTCTCCACTTATTAGAAATATAACATACATACATAATCTGTAACTCCTTATACCTTTGACACAGTGTCGGGGTGCCGCGCTCACCGAGCCGCTGAAGGTGTGTACTAGATTTACTTGACTATCTTCTGCAACTTCTTTTATACAATCAATGCCATGATTTTTCAAAATTCAACTCATCACTTGTTTTTATAGTGGCAAAAAATCAAAATTTTATCACTTCTTTTTGTCACTTACATCCATCCAACCACCAAACATGTTGTGTTAATCGGTATTTCAAAAATGTCATTTAAATTGTCATCCTGTGTCAGTATAAATGTAATATGCATTGCGTACTGATACAAAATTAACCGATATTTACGAAATAGTTCATAAAATGGCTCGAGAATTTCATCAAGTGAGTTCTGGCGTTCTGAAAACAACAAACTTTCCTAAAGAAATTTTTTCACTTCCGGGACTAAAGTTGATACTTTAGGCCCCGTAAACAGGAACTAAAGTAACTCAATTAATCCCTAGGGACTAAAGTAAAAATGATACCGTAACTATAGTAAATTTATGTACACACGAGATTAGTAGGTTAGGTTTGGTTTGTCATTTGACACACACTGACGCAAAACTTAACCTACAAATCTCGAATTTGACATATACTGACAATACACTTCAGTACTGCCAACTGATTAGGTTATCCAGGATCTGCTGCAATTCAGTTTTTAATAAATTGCAATTGTCAGTTTCCAAATTGACAGATTCCAAATTTTAAAAATGTTTGATGATAATGTTTTCAAAAGTGCAAAAAATAGCGTATATACCTCGGGACTAAAGTGCCTAAATCCCTTGAGTAGTTTTTGCCCTCGGGCTTCGCCCTCGAGGGAACCAAGTCCACTCATTAAATGGTGCACTTTATAGTCCCTCATGACATAATATACTATTTGCCGGCAAAATCATTCGCCCTTAATACATTATTACCGATAAATGTGTCAAATACAATATCGCTCATTCTTACAGAAATTCCGAATATTGTTATATCATCTTCTTATTTTCATTATGTACAACGTGTTATCGAAAAAATTTAATTAATCATTCACGCCGTTGCAGAAACTGAATTCAAAACCTTGTTTAAACAATACCAATTCATCACTGATATTTGTTAAAATGGCAGTTTTAATTTCTAGATTTTGAGTTGTAAATGAGAACATTACAGGCATTGTCGTACCTGGATGCAGATTTTTTCTTCTTCAAAAACCTATTTATTTCATTTTGAAATGATTATCTCGTTTTTGGGCTTTCGATAGCAGGCGTAAAATAGCCTTTATGGCCTTAGGGGCTATAAAATTGCTAAGCAGTATAACAAGCACCAACAATGCAAAATAGCAATAACAACATTCTGCATAAAAATCACAGCACACCAAAAATTCACATTGCCAGTACAACGATGACGCAGTAGTCTGTAGCCAAAATACTGAACCCTTGAATTTTGTTCATTTTGAGAACCAAAGTAAAATAAAACGTTTTATGTACCACGTGTCTAATCACGATTATAGCTTTCGGAAAAACATTCTCTCGTGCTATAATTTATTAATTATGCCTTTAATACATATGCAGTGTAGAAATAGAGTAACGAATAAATTCATTAACTTCGTTGATATTCATTTTTTTGAGAAAATCTCGAAGGGGTGTAGCGATTTTGAATATAGGGAATATTTTCAGCTGATTTTCAGTTTCTTATGTAATTTGTTTTTCATTATATAACGACATCGACTTTTTTTTTAATGACAACCTGTATTTTTTATTATTGATTTTTGTAGTACTTTTTATGTTGTTTTCACTGATAAAATTTTCAATATGTTCGATTTGAAAAAATCAAGAAAAATGTTCTTAACGTTTAAATATTAAAATAAATCTATTTACCTACATTTGACGCAAAGTCATTGACGCACTTTCATTTTTATTGAAATTTATAAAAACATTAAATTGAAAGATAACAATAATAAGTAATAAAAAATTCAATTCTCTGTGTCTCGCTTAATTGTACCATCTTTATATATATAATTCTTCTGTACGTGTGTATGTGACTGAACTCCTCCTAAACGGCTGGACCGATTTTGATGAAATTTTTTGTGTGTATTTGAGTGGGTCCCTGAATGGTTTAGATTCACAATTGGACCCGGTAGGTGGCGCTGCAATCGGGTTCTAGGAATTTCTTGAATTTTTTTTTGACAAATTTCTTTTTTAATTTTTTTTAAAGATATCTCGCATATCAGAACATATAACCCTAAAATTTCACCCCCACCAACCCTCAATATTTTTTAAAATAAAAAAAATAAAAAATTCGAAAATCGAAAAAACCTTTGCTGAACCTGCTAATAGCAGGCAAACCAACGTTCGGACAGGACAACGTCTGTCGGGTCCCCCAAAATTTCACCCCCCCCCACCGCCCCGCAATATTCTTTAAAATGAAAATCTTATATATAATTTTTCTGTACATGTGTATGTGACTGAACTCCTAAACAGCTGAACCGATTTTGATGAATTTTTGTGTGTGTTTGAGTGAGCCCCCTGGATGGTTTATATTCACAATTGAACCCGGCAGGTGGCGCTGCAATCGGGTTCTAGGTAGTGTACCTGTATAATACTTTAGTAAGAGTAGAGCAAACAGCGAAAAATTTTGGATCATTTTTTCATGGCTACCAAGATTTAATGATACATTGAAAAACAAGGTTGGTAAAACTGACACACGAGTTGTCAGTTTCATCAAATTCAAGGTTAGCAGGTTAGGTTTTGTGTCAGTCTGTGTCAAAACTGACGCAAAACCTAACCTGCTAACGTCGAATTTGATTAAACTGACAACTCGTGTGTCAGTTTTGCCAACCTTGCTGTTCACAATATCATTAAATCTTGGTAGCCATGAAAAAATGATCCAAAATTTTTCGCTGTTTGCTCTACTCTTACTAAAGTATTATACAGGTACACTAGTTCTAGGTAGTGTACCTGTATAATACTTTAGTAAGAGTAGGGCAAACAGCGAAAAACTTTGGATCAGTTTTTCATGGCTACCAAGATTTAAAGATATATTGAAAAACAAGGTTGGTAAAACTGACACACGAGTTGTCAGTTTCATCAAATTCGTGGTTAGCAGGTTAGGTTTTCCGTCAGTTTTGACACAGACTGACGCAAAACTTAACCTGCTAACCTTGAATTTGATAAAACTGACAACTCGTGTCAGTTTTACCAACCTTGTTTTTTAATATATCTTTAAATCTTGGTAGCCATGAAAAAATGATCCAAAATTTTTCTCTGTTTGCCCTACTCTTACTAAAGTATTATACAGGTACACTAGTTCTAGGACTTTATTTTTTATTTTTTGACGATTTTTTAAAATTTCTTTTACAATTACTCGCATATCAGAACATATAACCCCAAAATTTTACCCCCCCCCCCCACTTCCAATATTTTTTAAAATGAAAAAAATCGAAAATTCGAATATCGAAAAAACGTTTGCTGAACCCGCTAATACCAGGCAAACCAACGTTCGGGCAGGACAACGTCTGTCCGGTCCGCTACCCCTTATGGGGTGAAATGGGGTAAATAAGCCTAAACAATCGATATGGGTGTCGTTATTGGGGTTTTTTGGGACGTTGATTGCGAAAATGGCATTTACTCCAAGACGATGGACATGACATAAAATTAAAACTATAGTGGTGAAACGGGGTTTCAGAGACAAATTATTTTTGGGCAGAACAACGTTTGCCGGGCCAGCTAGTTTTTATTAATAAAATAGTTTGCTAAAGGTAAATGTTAATTTAGAAAAAGCAAGGGATGCTTATTTTGTTATGAGATTTAAAAATTGTTTAATTCTGGATGTAACTTATCTTTTTTCGTTTTATCCACCGGTAACTAGATTTATTTTGCTCATTTCATTGGTTTTTAATATTTAAATTTTAAGACAATTTTTCTGGATATTCTTCAAATGGAACATATTGAAAATTTTATACCGTTCGAAACGGGATAAAAAGTACTACCGAAATCAATAATAAAAATATAAGTTGCTATTTTAAAAAAAGTTGATGACGTCATATCATGAAAAACAAATTACATAAGAAACTGAAAATCAGCTCAAAATATTCCCTATGTTCAAAATCGCTACACCCCTTCGAGATTTTTTCATAAAAATGAATATCAACGAAGTTAATAAATTTATCCGTTACTTTATTTCCACACTGTTGAACTAATACAGTTTGCCTGTAAAATAATTAGAGAAGTTAATAATTAAAAATGAAGCATTGAAATCTCTGCGGCACATGAGCTAATTCTATACTCTCTATATCGCTGGTACGTAATTAGGTACATTTTTAAGAGTTCAAAATATGTCTTACTTTACTTGTATGATTATGCAATCAAAACAAAAAAGTATTATTTGTTATTGTACATATTATAGGGTTCAAGCGTGCACCTTAGTATTACACGTAAAATTTGGACTATCGGTACTTTAACAGATAACTATGGGCATATCAATAAGTAAACTCTTAATGTTTAACTATTTGCTTCCCTAGTTGTGCTGCATATAAACTGTAAACAAAAATTCTCAAACTATAACCACAACCAATGGGTAACAGTTTTTTAAGGACAGAGCTACAGAAATTGCTTTTTCTTTTATCAGTTCAAGGCATTACTAATTATTATTAGTTTCCTAGATCTTTGATCTTTCACAAAAAATGTAATTCCAAAGTCAGAGCCTCCTATTCGAATTTTTATTATTTTTTGGAAAATTTTGTATTAGCCCCGTATGGTACATATTTTCATTATTCTGATTTTATTGAGAGTTTTTCATATGTAAATCATTATTAGTAAAGCATTTGTCTTGTTATAAAGAATATTTGCGAAATTCTGAAGTTCTGTTAAATATTGTTGCAACCAACATCAAGTGTACGGTTACCTAAAAAAATATAAATCCCAGTAAATTTTACAAATACGCTTCAAGTTGCTAAAAGTTATTTAAAAGTGATGCGATTGTGGCTACTTTAAATACATATAAAATCAGAATAATAAAAATATGTATCATACGGGGTAAAACAAAATTTTCCAAAAAAGAATAAAAATTCGAATAGGAGGCCGCGACTTTGATTTAAGCATAACTTTTGATTCTAAACAACTTTTCTGAATAAAATTTTGCTATATTATTTTAAATAAGGGGACTTTATTCTTTCACCAATTTCATAATTTGTGTCCGGCCTTGTATGCTGTTTGACTTGAAGTCCTTCTAAGGGCATCTGATATGGTTATCCAACATGCACTAACTTTTGGCGGTATTTAAATTTTGATTGTAGAACTAATAAAAGAATGTCCCATTTGTTTCACACTTAATGGACCACACTGTATATATATATTGTAGATGCTACTTTGGGCTAGTCCCGTTTGCAGCCCCAACACACAACAAATAAATAAATAACCGGTTAAAGCAACAAAACAATTTTAAAAATCAAAGGAAAATAGGGGTACGTTCGTAATAATACTCAAACAATAAAAGAAAACATTTGGCAACATGAATTAAATAAATTTCAAATAAAAAAATGTATCGATGATAGGATTTTAAAACAGCTCAAAGTAAAGCAAGCGTTTGCTACCTCGCCCACCAGGGCCGCCTACGATCAGTGCGATACGGCTGCCTTAAATAGAACGAATTTGAAGGAGTAAAACGCAATAGTCTTCTCCATGTACATTTATTTAAATTGGCGACATGTTTCGAAATCAATCTGGTTTCATCTTCGGGCTATAATGATCATTGATGGTAAAACACGTGTTGAAAATTTTTAGGTTAAAATGAGGCTAGGTTAAAACGTTGAAGACGAGGTAGCAATAAAATTCAAAAAACATACCACATTGGAGAAGAAAAATTAATTAACCAGCAAACTACGTTATAAAGGTCGTTATACTGGTTAATACATCACAATGTAAAAATTAAAACAGGTAAAGTAGAAACTGGCGTTGAGGACACCAGCTCTAAGAATAAACATGTCGCCAATTTATATAAATGTACGTGGAGATGACTATTGCGATTTATTGCTTCGTATCAAGACACCTCCACTATTAGCGTGATGGATCACCTTCCTATAGTACGGATTTGTTGTTAACTAATGTTTTATTTTTTAGAACATTTATCGTGTATCTCTTGGTTCCCATTTTCTTTAAGGGTAAAGCCCATTGCACATTGCTACTTCTATATATTTCTTAGTTAAAGCAAAAATTTAAAAATATTTATATATTTGAGGTACTTAACCTGTATATATTTGTCCAAAATTTTCTCGGTTTCACATCAGGTAGATATATAATCTGCACGCAAAATATGATCTTCTTCCAACAAACAGTTTTTGAGTTATACCGTCAACAGGCAGACAGGCAGGCGGAGAAAACATGTTTTTCATCATCTAGGGACCCTGAAACGTAAAGGGGGGAAGTAAATAGCCGATATAAAGGTTGATAAGATGAAGGGACTTGTTACGGCTGCAATACCACTGGCTTAAAAGCAATTTATTTTGAAAAAATTACTGGTTTTAACCAACTTTTGTAGGTTATGTTGACGTCGGTTGACGTGTACCTATCTAAAAATGTTAAGTTTCAGTTAAAATGTTTTGCAAAATTACAAAATTCAAATTGTACAGTATAACTTTTTACTTTAAGCAAATTACTTATAATAAATACCAGATATCATCTAAGCTGGAATTTGCACTTTATGATTGTATAATAGCTTCCTATTTCCATAATTTATATAAATATCTCCCGATTTGCCAGTGTCATTGCCTAATTTATGGAAAACCTTTGAATTACACGGTAATCCAGCATGTATAAATTATACATTAAATAAAAATAACGGTGATTGGATTTGTTCCTAATTTCGAATAAATTGTGAAGCTTTACGCTGGACAAAAGCTGCGTACTTAAGTAACACCTGAATGATTGATTACTCGCCTTGAGTATTTAAATTTGGTATTTGTTAATATTCAAGTTTAAACTTTATTTATTTTTATAGCTATACGCTCAGGCACATCCGTTACGAATACCTCTTTTCCAAAATGGTGGAAACTGACTCCATTTCTAAATAGTTATTAATTTAAACTTTTTTAATAACTATTTTGTGTATATTATATTCAAATTTGAATAGCTAACACTTTCACAATCATTTTTGTAGTTGACGGATTTAACATACTAAGTTTGCATATAAAAATAATAAAATACCTATTATAAAACAAAGGTATAGTTAATTTTCAGTTAGTCGCTTATTTATGGGTTTGATTAATGTAAAAAATCGTTTATTAGCGACCCTTATTAATGAATATTTTTTTATTAATAAATGATTTTTCAAAATCGTTTGCTAATCAACCTACTAATGCTTAATCTCCTATTAATACATAATTTCAGTATACTCAATCAAAGATTAACCTCAAAATTTTTACTGTCAGCTTTTTGCTATGAAGTACAATTTAATTAGATACTATTATTGTCACAATATTGTTACTAACTCGTGTGTTAATCTCCATTATTAAGTGCTCCCATTACAATATTTGTTTGTTAAGTAACTATTAAATTTCTTAACGCTTCCTACATTGTGTTTAATACATTATCTAGATTTTATTACATAAGTTTAAAGATAGAAAAACTGTTTTAAATTCAATAAAGTTATAATAGCCAAAGGATTTCAATAAACTTTTAAGTTCGTAATTATATACAAACAATAAGAACCTATAAAAAATATCCGGAAGCATTTGGTGATGCGTATTTCTAATAACTAAATCTAATTAAAAAAATGTTATTCTTAAATTGCGAACTTTCGATGATTAATGCCTTGGTTTTTAAACTTTATGATAAATAATTTTCAAAAACGGGGGAATTAGAGGATAATAGACAAATAAATGAACTTCTTTGATGAACCTACAAGGCACGTGCCATACATAAAAATTTTGCGGAAAGCGCCACTTTTGAATTTATGAATTTTAAGTATAATATCTGCATATATTAACCTTAAAATTGCTTCAAGGTAACGCACTTTTCCTGAAGAAGTAAGTTACATACTACATTACTTTCAAACTAGAAAAAAAATAACTGGAGGTGCTTCCCTATAATAAACACTATAATTTGAAATGTTCAGATAATTGGCACTTTACTTTTAGATATAATACATTCCTTAATGTTAAAGCGATGGCAAGCTGCTACTGTAAAGCAAGCTTTTTTACATATTTCTTAACAATATGTCGTAATTCATTAAACGCTCAGAAATTTATAAATGTTATAGCTGTCTGATATTTCGTTGTTCAGAAGTGTCGTATTTCGAGATGTTCTTTTATTATAGATTTACTTTGATTTTCGACCTTTCGACGGTAAAAGCGATTAGGAAATAAATAAACTACCTTATTTGAATATAAACCCACGGCGACATTTTACACAATATAAAAACTTAAACAAATGCAACGTTTTGCCATACAATTGGAAAAGTCAACAGCTGGGAAACCATACAAGATATGATATACAATAAGTTAATTTAAATGTCAACTTAGCACACTGATTGCGACAATTTTGTAGTAATTACTTCGTACGTTGTAAAATCTAACATTACCAAGCTAAGTGTTTAATAAAGTATAAATACGAAATTAAAATGGTTATAAACAAACAAAATAAGTGTCATATAAGTTACTTTTTATGTCAAGAAATGTTTCTAATTCAATGTACTTACATTTTAAGTTTCTAATAAAACTATTCATTGGAAAATCACGAATTTAACAGGGCCTCAACGACTGCATATTCTATAAGCGATCAATCGTGCTAAGAAATCGATAGTGTTAATTTAATACGCACCTGCTGGCTACTGCTTAAGCAGAAGAAGTCACAGTTGGCGGCACGTGCCTTTTACTGTTTAATTGCATTTCCTCGCAGATGCTAAGGCTATTTTTAACGCCGCCTTGGCTCTTTGGAGGAATTTAGTAAACTATAATTACACAAATATTAACATATTGGAACAGGTTCACAAAGGTTAACTGGTGATAAGCGGTTTGAAAACGACAAGAATTTGATGATACCCTAGCGCTTACTCAAAATAATGCTGGAGGGGAGTTTTCGTAAGTCAATCGTATATAAAGGCAAATCACAACTAACTAATCACAATTTGTAGTGTTGCAAATTACAGACAGACATCAACATGAAAGTGGTGAGTGCACAGCCAGTGGATGGTTTAATTAGTGCATGCTATTTAATTTGGAATAATTACAACCCTTGTAGTTATCCATGATTTAACAACTATTAGAAAAGTGAAATTCAAACTGACCCATATAATCAGTAGTGTATTTTGTACTTTTTTAGACTTATAGTAATTTTTGGTTACCAGGTAATTGTTTTCGCCGTTGTCCTGGCTATTGCCCTTGCCGCCCCCCAGGGAAACGACAAAGATGCCCAAATCGTTAGGTACGAGAGCGACAACATTGGCGTTGATGGATTCAAATGGGCGTAAGTTTTCCAACAAATGTGTCTTTGCAAACATCTTATTTACTTTATTAACAGCTACGAAACCAGCAACGGCATTGCTGCTGATGAAACTGGCCAACTAATTAATGCTGGATCCGAAAATGAAGCTGTTGCCGTTCGTGGTTCTTTCTCCTTCACTGGCGCCGATGGTGTTCGCTACACAGTCAACTATATTGCTGATGAAAATGGATTCCAGCCCGAAGGAGCTCACATCCCCAAAGCAGCCTAAGCGATTTTGCCAAATATAAAAGGACCTGACCATTCTACGATGGATGATACCAACATTACTGCCTAGTTGTACAGCGAACTTTATTTATAGTACTATATTATATACAGTACAATAATGTGATGTTAGTCAACAAATAAAGACAAATACTTAAATTTCTTAGTTTAATTAATAATACAATATCGGATATTATCTTTTTCATTGTTTAATGAAAACTCCGCACCGTACAATAACTAACTAGATGAAAGAGATGTTACTAAAAAGCATAGCTATGGCGAATACTTCGAACAAGTACATCTTCATTTTATAATTCCAGGTTAATATATGGTATAAAAACAGCTATGCATTTCTCAAGTAATATCACTAATACTAATAGTTATTTATTTATTAAGGGCATAATCAATAGATTATAGCACGAGGGAATGTTTAAAGCGCGACGCGAAGCGAAGAGCTTTAAATTTCCCGAAAGCTGTAATCGTGATTAGGCACGTGGTACATACGTTTTATTTCATTTTAGTCCTAAATATGGACAACATTCAAGGAATCAGTATTTTTGCTACAGACTACTGCGTCGTCGTTGTGCTGGCGATGTGCATTTTTGATGTGCTATAATTTCTATGCAGATTATTGGTGTTGCTATACTACATTGTTATTACTTGTTATACTGCTTAGCAACTTTATAGGTCCTAGGGCTATAAAAGCCATTTTACGCCCTCTATCGAAAGCCAATAAACAAGATTATGGTTCCAAAATAAAGTAAAACTACTTACACATAAAATTAAACAACAAAGTAACACTCAATGCACAATAAACAAATCGTGTCGACATTCATTAAAAAATCCTATTCAATATTTAAGCGCCACGAAAGTGACCCGAAGAAGCTAAAGCACTCGTAATTGCTGAACTTGACCAAATTCATTCTGAATAATGTCCAAAAGCTAGCATCAATCATCTACACGGATATAACATAAAAGTCAAAACATTGAATTCTGTTGACATGGTTAATAACCTCGGTTGGATTTAAATTAATAGTCAACCTACTAGTTAAAGCTCTTGACCTCCTCATATTAACAAGTAAGAAGATTTATGCTTTTGATTAATGGGCGAATAGGACATAGCGTAAATCTCTTAAAAAATGCATGGCTGTTTCAATATTATATGCATATGGTGGTTATTGTATATATTGACATTACTTGCAACACTTGTTTATCCATTGTTTAATATTACTTATTTACTTTCCATGCAACTAATCCCTACAACTAGACCAGCACCATACGAGTACATTAAAGTTAACAACCATGATTAATCTTGGTTGGAGAGTGTGACCAAAACCCTTAAATTTGTAAGCTTCTGTTTGCCTTATCTCCAAGGACGGAATCAGAGCTATTCTCCTACACAAATAGCGAAGACATTACAGAATGTTAGAAAACTGCAAACTAAGTTATATCAGAACGTGTTATCTACATTTTACTGAAACTATGTAAGAGATATACGAGTAGTATCCAAATGATAAAGTTGTATGCTCCAACAAAAACGAAGATAATTGACTACACTAAACTATCTGAATTACGAACATTTATACTATATGAACACTTAATACGTTTCAAATCAGAATGAGACCACCGTCTATTGACACCTAAGTTGCAACTTAGCACTACAAGGAAAAGAAACAAATTATTCAGATAAAAGTGTTGCCCAACAACAGAAATATTAGAACGAAGTCAGAAAGGACTAGAAGACAAACCGCAACCAACAGAATAACTGAAAACTAGGAAAGTTACTACGTCACTTTGACAGTTAACTTGAAAGATAGCAAAGACAGCCGACTTCTCAGTCAAAGCTGGCCGTAGGTTAAACAAGAGACTCTAATAATTGTAAACTGTAAAAAATATGGGCGCCAAGTAGCAACTAACCCAGGCACCTTGCTAAACAAATAATGTATATACGTCGAGAAGGCGCTACTAAACTAACCCTTGAAAAAGAGAGAAAGACTGCAAGGGGACATAAATAATATTCTCAGGGTTAAATAACGGGTGAGTATAATTATATCAATTAAAGAGTACTCAGCAGTACTACATACACATAGCACAATATTTTCAGATTAAAATACAATGTAACGTAAACCATGCTCAAAAGTAAGGGGAGGGGGGGTCGTTTAAAAAAATATGTAAGTATACAATAATTAAAAGGTGAATATCTAGGTAAAATAAATGATACAAAAATGACGGTAGAATTAGCAATTCGCATTACCAATAGGTTACTCGGTACCATACAGTGAGGTCTCGATATTCTATAATAGTCGGTAAAAGCGCATAACAACAATAGCGTTACTGAAGGTTAAATTTTGGGTTCGGATTGAATTTGACCCAAAAACCACAAATGCAACAACATTCTCATGTTATGAATAATCAAAAGATAGGCCCTACATAATTCAACCGAGTTGATAGGTCACAAATAGATGTTTTTTTAAATAAGCTAATGTCGGCGGATCGCTGTATAAAAATATTTTAAATAAAATAATAATAACTTTGATGGTACGTGAGACACACACAAGAATTCCAATTAACTTTGACACAAATTATCCTAGGTAAACAGTGACTTAAATAATTCGGAATATTTGCCCTAAATAGGTAAGTTCTAAGATGTACTATGTTTATTTAAATACGAAGAAAATCTGGTATTTGACTAATACATTGAAATTATGGCGAAAAACTAACAAATTGTAAAGAATTTTATATTGCAGGTCGAGGTCCAATACTTTAACGCAGGCCGGGGACTAGATTAGATTAAGATAGACCTTCTGTTGCTGGTCACCAGGTAAAAAGCAGACGTCCTAGAAGGATGTCACAACAATAACACAAAGCTTCCAAGAAAATAGGGATGCCGACAGTGGTAGTCCAGTGCATAAACGGCTGTTTCACATTACCACCTTCGACTGCAGATAAGATATAGCTTGGCTATGGGGTACCGAAGGTAAACTGACATCGGACCTCTTGCAGAAACGGAATTTTTATTTACAAATCATCCAACGCAGCGAACAGGCTGCGTTAGCTCATGCAAGTCATGCTTTGCCCCGTAACTAAAACGATCTGAATATTTGGACACTTTGAAACAAAACAAAAAGTACAAAAGAAAGCTAGGGCCTACCGTTGAGGTGTTCTGCTCCGTTTGTCAATAAAGTCATATATGTGCTGGATCAGCTACAATTTCAGAAAATTTCCGTTTTTTAAATAAATTACAAAATTATTTTTTCCAGGAGCATCATTCAATTTCTCTAAACAAAGCCGTAACACAATATTGATTTTATAGACCTGGATGCAGGCAAAAATCCCAAATAAAAAAATTTCACAAATGTATTTTACATCGCAACCTCAGGAACAGCATAAATTGGTAAATGCCAGAGAAGATAACCAGTTTGCCAACAATTTTGGAAAACCTAAAAAATTGAGGATAGGCACCTACAGTACTTCGGAGGGTGAAGTGAAGCATAAATAGCTTTAAAATATTTATGAATAATTACACAGAAAAATAAAACGCTACTTGTTGTTTAATTATACTTTGGGTAATATCGTAGTTTTTTAGAGATAAGGCAATTAATTACAAAGATTTTTGTAAATGACTTTTAACACATAACAAAATAAATGATCTATCAGAGGAAATTATACAAAATAAACCTATAGACCCTTAGTCCTATAAGTTAGATTCTGTCTTTTTAAGTGTAAAATGTTCCATTAACAAAAAACCTGCATTTATTAAACACATATCGCAGATTAAAAAGTGGCTAAACTAACTCAATTAGAATTGCCAGAAGAGATACATACAATACATTAACCAACAATTGATGATACGAGCAAGATAAAAAACTAAATAAATAAGTTGATAACACATGTCTGTTATAAAAAAATAACAATTATTTACTCAAAATTATCGGAAATATGGTAAATAGAACACCAAGCGATTACCACAACAGCGCGAAGTAGGCAAATTTACTTGTTTCAATCACATCCCAGAAAAAACACATGAAGTACACAAGAATGTATACTACGAGTACACAATTACAGCAAATAAGGTAATACTCACAAGAAGAGCCTATCGTAATCATAATGCATTCCTAGTACAACCTTGAAACACAAATTTCTAAATTTAATATTATATCCCAAAAAAAGAAGAAAACAGTAAAACCATAAAGTCAAATTATACTCATCTGAATGAAAGTGAAAAACTTGAGGGAAATATCTATATTGCTATATCAGGACCTGTAGCTTTTTTTCGTAATTTTGCATTCAAACTGCCACTTTTCTGCAACAAATTTTACTTGCTCCTTGCTTCTGTTTAGTAATTTCTATGCTATAAAGCAGAAGCCATCTACAAAATAGTAATTTATGTATTTAGTGTGTAAAGAGAGCCATTTTGGTATGAGGATGCGAGTTTCGTGCCGAGCGGTAGCGAGGCGCGAAAAAGCAACCGAATACCAAAATGGCTCTTTACACTCGAAATACATACAAATGTTTTTCTACGGTCCTAAATAAATGAAAAAATTGTTAAATAACTGAAATTTCTTTATAACAAGCAACCAGGAATACATCACTGACACTGTGTAACACACTAAGTACTTGTACTGTATAAATAAGTGTAATTTTAGTAGAACACGAGACGTTTTAGAAAAATAAATAAATATCTTATCTTCAGATTCCATATTCAACTTCACAAAATCTCACAAATTCAATAAAAATGTTGCGTGATGATGGACGCGCCGTGATGCAATTGTCAATAATTTTAGCCAGTTCCAGAAAAATGACGAATTACAATAATAATCAGGTTAGCCATGGCGATGCGTAAAGTAAAATGAAGTGACGCGATTATTTCATTAAGACATTGTTTACGTGGTTGCGATGTTAAAATGGTTACTAGGGAAAAAAATTGTGAATCGTTAACTTTTCGCATTGACAGTGAGCTTTTAATAGTCAGTTTTAAAGGCGACCGAAGAAAAAAAAAATTTTTGAATGTAATTGAAAGCCCGTTTTGTTCTGGAGAAAATCTTCCATTTTGGTTTTTTGTCATCACTCTGGAGGGCGAACTGATATCCGGGGATTATAAATTCAGGTAAATTAATTTATATTTTCTTTGGAGGTTCATTTGAAGACGAGATCGAACTAAGAAGTTACAAAGTCGGTAAATTGATTGTAAATTGATTCTATGTCATTTGATAATATCAGCTACGGTAATAAACCAGTTTAATGGGTAGATTTTAAATAGTTATATACTTGTTTCCCAATTCAGTTTTGGCAAGCACTAGGTGCACAATTTTAAATTGCATTTATTAGCTTAGCTAGGAACTTCGTTCAGTTTGTGAATTTAACACTTAAAGCCTTCCTTGTTAAGAGACTCCTATCTGCATTATATACCTAATAAAGTATATAATAGTTTTTAAATAAAATAATTAATTGCATGAGATACTACACTTTATTAATTGTATTAGATTCAATTACGTCCCTGCCTGTCAAACTCAGGGCAAATTAAAAGAGTGTAATAGTAATTACCACAAATAAATGGTTTATTGCACCTTTCTTATTTTATCTTTCCACAATAAATTCGGGGTTTAGCTCCGTAGAACATGAAACAAACTTGGTTCAGGGTGTAGGTTCATAAAATTAAGAAAAACTTTGTATGACAAATAGCTCGTTATATGACAAATACTCTCAAATATTTCGGGCAGATGTACAATTTCCATCTGACATTTTGATAACCTCTTAATTTGATATAGCAAACAATGTGATCTGCCAGTGCGAAAACAGCAGTAAATTGAATTTTAAAACACCAAAATGGCAAAGACCCATCAGGTAAATATGAATACTTCAACGTAGCAACTTCTAAACTCGTTTTGTTTCTAGTGTGACGTAAAGTCTACACATTACCCTTTTTCTGTGACGTGAGAAATAACAAAACATAGCGTTTAAAACGTATGTCTTATATTGCATTGAAATTCAAAAATATCATTTAGATCGCAGGTAGCACACTTTAGAAAGAATTTGACATATACTTAACCTTTAATGCAAGGGATGCTCATTTAGGCACATGTGGAGACTTCAGAGATATCTTTCCCAGGAATTACCTTTTCTAATTTAAAAGACTGTAACGCTAATGTATATTATGATAAACAGGAACAGTAGTGCTAGATTTCAGTTTTTAATTATTATTGTTTCCATTTCCGTATGTTTGTATTAATAAATAGCATACTATCTTCATTATTTATTACTAGTGAGTCACCCGAACTACGCTTCGGTTCGCTAATTTAAGAGAGATTTATTAATATAAATTTTACGTAGTGAATCACCAGCGCTAATAGCACACGGACACAGCAACTGTCGCACCGCAGCCCACGGCGACAGAGGCTACGCTCTGCTGCTTAGAGGATTTAATTAAATTAAAACTTTTACATACTTTTTTAGAAAATAAAAGCCGGCCAACGATCGAAGTCTCAAAATTAGCAAACTTTTAAGCCATCATACAACTTAATCGGTCCAGTATGTTCGGAGGAGATTTGTTGACTGTTGCTGACAGGTCAGTAGGGTAATGGTTGCCATGTAGGGTAAAGGAATATAACCGTATAGATACAATTATTACTTAGTTACCAGCCTACTTTCGTATATGTAAACAAAGGCTTAATATCCTGAAACCGGTAAAATATAATGTTGCCCACATTAATAATAAATCTGTAGATTAAATAAAGACATTATCAGTAAACAGTAAATACAATTATTTTGAAATAATTGAGTGTAGTTAATTCAGAAATTACAGATAAATTAGATAAACTTTACGAATAATTTAAAATCTTTTACAAATTTTTGTAAAAGAATTCGGAAATATAGGCAACTTTGTATGCGTCCACAAACATATGATGAACATCTGACTTGTCCTTCACATTTTTCGAGGTTAGTTCCCGTACAAACCTGTTTTGACTAAACAAACGTGGTATTGTAAAGTCTACACATTACCCTTTTTCTGTGACGCTGACGTCAGAAATAACAAAACATAGCGTTTGAAACGTTAAGTCTTAAATTACATTGAAATTCAAAAAGATCATTTAGATCGCAGGACTTTAGAAAGAATTTGACATATACCTAACCTTTAATGCAAGGGATGCTCATTTAGGCACATTATTCAAACCAAGACACTCTTGACCTAGGTAATCCGACGTTTCTTCGAAGAAGTTCCTAACTCTTAAAATAAGGTTTTAGGCTTGCTCGCTTGCTAGTTATTGTGCGTTATGTTACTGTCATTTTGGACAAATGTCACATTGCCAGTATTATAAAACAAGCCATACTTAAAGCAGACTGACCAAAAACTGCAGATTTTTTGTTTCGTCCAGTTTCTTCAAGTTAAATAAAAACAGAAAATTGTTACGTCACAGCAAAAGGGTAATGTGTACACCTTAGAAACCGACGCGAGATTGTTTTTTGTTCTATAACCGGCCAAAACTGAAAAATGTCGTGTCATCCCGCATTTTCAAAGGACGCTAACTGGATTTTTCGAAATTAAACGAATCTGGATAACTGGAATATGCCTCTCCACCTCGTACACAGTCTAATATCGACAATCCCCGCGAATAGTGAGGCTGCAGCAAAGGCTTTCTGCAAAATTCTACCTTAATTGGAGGCTGCTCTGATGCTGGATATACTCCCCAATAACGCCACGGGAATTATGCACTTGGGAATAGCTCGTTGGTTAGAATTTTTGCACGTACCAGTCCTTGAATGTCTCCTCTACACGCAGCAGGCACTATTTTTGCTGGGAAAAGCTGCTTGCTTAAGGAAATGGGCCCCCAAAATCCACTAGCACTTGGACGAATTTTCCTGCTGGCTAATTTGCTTCACTTGGACCCCTTAGCACCTGTGATAAATTGTAGAGCTCAATCTGGCGGCAACACAAATTTTACAAGTTTTCTTGGTTATTATTAACAATAGACTTTCATGTTCTTAGAAACTAGATTTTCAATTTTTATAAAAGAAATTAGGATTGATAACATGTTTAACCCTATGTACTGCTTTTAAATCACTTTTGGTTATAATGCACTGATACACTTGGAGTTTCTTTAGCATTTCACTAATTGTCTTTCGATCGGTTACCTTCCATTTTCATTGCTCTTTGCAATTATTATTTTGCTAGCACTATTTCGTTTACCTTTCAGCTAATTTGCCTTTTGCTGGCTTACACTTTTACTACATAACGCTCATATTCTTTCTGTACTTAACAAATCAGTCTGTATTATTTTATTCACATTATGTCTGACAATAATAAGCTCAAATCAGTCAGCTACAAATTAAACTGCATTGGCCTTTCCGAAAATTTATCAATCTGAAACTCTGAACGTAACCCTTCTGAAATCTGCTTGATTTCATGCTAACCCTCAAAATATTAGTTACTAGTGCTCACATCAAGTGCACTTATTAATGTAAAGTATTGATTATCTTGCAATAGATAATAGTAATTTATTATACAGGACGAAGTCCAGACGTTAATGATTCAAGAGTGGATAGTAATAACTTTATCGTCGTGTATAGTTTTTTTTTATAACAAGAAGTCAATCACATTTTAAAATCTTAGTAGCTAGATTGGGTTGCTATGATAATATGAAGCTGTAATATTTAATTTAAATAAAAGTTAAAAAATTAAATTACTTTATCTACCCTTGATGTTAAAGTGCTACTTTATCTACCCTTGCTGTTAAAGTAACAGTTAACCTTTTGTTTTGAGTCGATTAAAGCATACTTTAGCATTAGCTATAGAAAAAAATATGTAATCCTGTGCTCATGTTGACCTTATTCATTTAGTTAATTAGGCAATCAGATTTTCTATGGGCAGTGAACCATTACAATATCTTGCAATTAAAGGCAAATTTTATTGTCGGGTGCTCACCTGAATGTCCAGTAATTGTGTTAGCTGCAAAAAAACATTCGGCTTATATGTGTTACTGCAAGTTTTACTGATACATTGATTAACAAAGCAATGATTAAGTGAATGGCAAGATATATTGAAATCTCATTCAACCAGAAGATACTTCATAATTTTTGCAGAATTCAACTGGGCATGACTAGGTCAAAATCCCAAATTGTTGGAATTTACACATTGATTGATACAAAAATAACCAGGAACGGAAACCTGCTGCATTCTTAAAAGTTACAACACCAGTTCGACATTTGGATTCCAACATATTGCAGTGATTTCTTAGGGGCTTCGCGATGATATTATTTCTGTTATGTTAAACCTGTTAAAGGCATGGTTTCGTTCTTCACCGCAATCTATAATATACTTTTTATGTTCCAGTAGAAAGTCTGCAAACAAACTCCCCTGTCGCCGTTCGTTTTAGATGCCATTGTAAAGATTGCACATACCTGTGCTTTATATTTAATATATTCTTATGAAAATTAATATAAATATTCCTGCTGAAGCTGATTTTGATAAATTTATTCTTGTGTGGTCAGTTTTTAATAATGAGCGAGTGCGGTTCTTAGCGATAGTCTTTTGTCATTAAAGTATAAATCTTATATATTAAATATGTGTTTACGCCAATGAACTAGAATATGTAATGTATTGTTTCATAAATAAATACCTACCACAAATAGGTTCGTACTACTATTGATAAATTTATAGCCGGTTTTTAAGGTTAGGAGAAGTCTTCGCTCAGCTCCTGCTAAGATTTACTGAGTGAAGATAATTTCAAACTGACCTTACCCAACATCTTATTTAACACTTTCTACAGACCAACTGCTGTTTCGCTGTCAATCAAAGAACAATGTAATTCAATCTGCACATAATACGCATCTTTAAAGAGAGCTTTGTAATAGTGCCATCTGTAATAACAACTATAAACTGTGAGGACGTGCATACGTGCATATAAATAAGACACATCTCTATTTACGTACATGCAAGGTTAATTGTATCAACGGTTTTCAATAAAATATTTCAAATTCTTAACAAGTACATCTACCAAAATATATGGTCATTAAAATAATTCAAAAGCTGTGAAGGTCGTGAACGCGGCGAATTTCCATTTACAGATGCCATCCGATGTCGTCGATGTAACCGTTGGTATTACCTTGAAGTGGTCCTGTTAAAACCACTATCCATTTCTAACGTAGATTGTTGCATCTGCTAAATATGTAAATGCTATGTCGACGCCCAAATTCTAAAATAGTCTAATTCCATTTTTAGACATCTATTATTCCTAATAGTATTTTTTTTCCATTAAGAAGTGCCCAGTTACTTCTTGTGTAGTGTTTAAAATTGATCATTGCTGAGTAATCAAGTATAAACTTCAATAGGATTATTTTCCTGGCATGCTGTACAGATTTAATAAGTGTAGTCAATATAAGCTTTTTCATTTAAATTACTGCTTCTTATTTATCAGCACATTGGAATACACACCTAGCATACATTAACCTTTAGAAGCAATATCTTCTTAATAACTTACAAGACGATTCTCGTAAATTTATTACTTACTGGTATTATTAATAAGTTTACCATAAAATACCATAAATATGACAATCACACTTTAGTAAATATGTTAGTAAATTAAATTTTAAATAATACCCTTACATTTTAAACGTGTTCAATTATAATCTGCAAGGTACAACAATAAGTTGAGGAATTAATCTTATTGTGACTACCTAACTGCGTAAATCCGGAATGGAAAAAAAATGCTTAAAAAAAGAAGTCGACTAGGAAGAAAAAGTTATCAGGTATTAATTTTTAATGCCAATTCCGATGTTAACAGATACCCTAAAGCTTACTGCAGATAAAGAAGCTGGAGGGGAGTTTTGATAACTCGATCGTATATAAACGCAAATCACAAGTAACTGGTCACATTTTGTAGTGTGGCAAATCACAAATATCAACATGCAAGTGGTGAGTGCAAACTGGGTAGTTTAATCATAACCCACTATATAATTTTAATAATTGCGACCCTTCTACTTATCAAGGATTTTACGATCTACAAGTGCAACTAAAAGTGAAATGACTAAAAACAGGAATAATCAATTTTGGACTTTCAGGTAATTGTTTTCGCCGTTGTCCTGGCTGTTGCCCTCGCCGCCCCCCAAGGAAACGACAAAGATGCTCAAATCCTCAAGTACGAGAGTGACAACATTGGCGTCGATGGATTCAAATGGGCGTAAGTTTCCCAGCAGATGTGTCTTTGCAAGCATCTTATTTACTTTATTAACAGCTACGAAACCAGCAACGGTATTGCTGCTGACGAAGCAGGCCAACTGCTTAATGCTGGATCTGAAAAGGAATCTATTGCCGTTCGTGGTTCTTTCTCTTTCACCGGCCCCGACGGTGTCCACTACGTAGTCAACTACATTGCTGATGAAAATGGATTCCAACCCGAAGGAGCTCACATCCCCAAAGCCGCCTAAGCTATTGACTAATACCAAAAGACCTGACCATTTTCATGATGGATGATACAAATGTTTCCGAGTAGTTGCACAGCGAACTAGTTATGGTACTATATTATATACAGTACTATAATGTGATGTTAGTCAACAAATAAAGATATATATTTAAATATCTGAGTTTAATATATTTATCTTAGTTTGAATATCGTGAAAAGCTTTATTACCACACTCAATGCGGTTATAGATATGTGCGGTAGTATCTATTACCGTACTCATTTATAAAACAAAGAATACTTTGAACCACAATTTGTTGAAAAAGATAAAATATTGAACAATACACGTTTGCTTATGGCACTTAACGATACTCGTTTATTTGCTGCAAAACTCATTTCGTTAAGATGCTCATAATCAAACTTGTATCGTTAATATCTATAACAAATACAATTTTAAACACTACATCTGTCATGGAGCAATGAAGATGCCTGATCTGCTAAGCTAAGTAATGTCTTTGTCAAAAAAGTAACACTTTGATATCATGTGCAAAAAGGAATTAACATACTCGTATATAGGTATTTCGTAAAAGTTAAATAATATATACTAACATTTCACAATATAGTTAAATCCAATCTGCCAAAAGAAACTACAAGTTTACAATGATTGCGTTCGTCCAGTACTTACTTATGGTGCTGATACGCATCCATTGACGAAAACGTCTATAAACAAAATCCAAATAACACAATTAAAAATGAAATGTTGTAATTTAACTATAATAAGTAAAAAGACAGCGGAAGTGATAGATGCAGTAGAAATGATAACACATTAAGTACAGTATTTTAAAACAGATGAATGGAAATGGACCTGTATGATTCCAGATGGGACTGCAAAAACCAAGTATATTTTATACTTGCTAACTGAAAGAAAATAGTTCAAGATGTGAGTGTCCTAAATAATTTTGCAGTTGGTAGTGATCATAGCAAATGTGGTCAAAAAGTATTACTAAACACACAGCAAGAAAAGCTGAGCCTACATCCAAAACAACTTATCGAAAAACATCAAACGATAACACAAGCAATAGAACAAAACAGAAGGTTAAAAACTGAGAACAAACAAAAATAATGAGGAATTACATGAGATTAAATTCATGCATTGGAATGGCAAAATGACATCAAATAGATATCAACTCTTGCAAATAGTTAAAAACTTTTATGGTCAGCTGTACCAAACACAACCTGAAAACGACAACATGGAGCTTATGCCAAAAGCTTTGAATGTTCGGTCGAAAGAGACTAATAAAGCTTAAGGTAAAGTTAGGCCCTTACAAAAGCTGTTAGGGTAGGTGGAGGAAAACTGCTACATACTCTTCGTTATTAGTACTATAATAGTATGATGCTTACAGCAATTCTGGTAGCATTGCTAAAGCACAAAGACTAAGGAAATATTCAAATAATCCCAGAATTGGTATCATTAGTAAACATTGATAATTAGCAATAACTAATTTAATTAACAGAGGTTAGTAATTCAATAAAACAGTATCGTCGGGGTTTGCCTTCAGCTTGTTTTCAAAATTAGTGCTCGGTATGGCAAATCTATCTGATTTGTGATGACTGACAGATTAATTGTGTAACGTCAAGACACAATAATAAATTCGTTTATGTAAAAAAGTGTTTTAAAGCGTCACAGAAGTGTCATGCAGCGTTTTGGTATTCATATCATAACGCCAACAATCGATAACGCAGATAAAGGGTTATTAAATAGTGTAAGAAGGCACAAGGTTGCAAAAAGTATTAAAAGACTACAAGAAAGTGGTAATAGCTTTTGAATCAGTGTTTAATTAACTAAAAGCCAAAAATGCAACCAAAGTGCGGTTACCGTGTTCCATAATGACATTTAAGGGACCATTTAGAACTTAAGGATCAAATATTGTAAAAAATTACTAAAAAACAATTGTATAGCATTTTGCTATAGTGTCAAGTATTATGGTTTATTGGGGAAGCCAAGCCGAAAACGTGTATAGTTTTGGCTCCACGTTTTTGGTCAATTTTGTTGATAAAAGTATATTCTTTCTGCCAGTTGTTGAGTTTTATTTATTCACCATTGTGCCAAGGTCAGTTGTGGTAAATGTGGTAGTGTTCCATAGTGCAGTTCCAGAGAAAATTGAACCTGGAGCTTTGCGAATTTATGATTCTTCTAACTAAGTTTTGGCAAGTTTTGGAGCTGCGGGAAGTAGAAAGCAGAGTGCAGCGTCTAGAGGAGTCCTTGTTTGTGGTATACAAGATATCAGCAGCAGCTAAAGTATCACCAGGAGGCAAGTATAAGCTTGGTGTCACCTTCAACCGTCGGCCGGTGCGATGTCAACTTTCGAGTCCGATCCAACTAGGCTGGGAGCTAGGACGAGCGGACAGCAAGGCGCACGACCTGGAAAAGGCTTTATTCGTCGTCTAGATACAGGTTATTTGTCATTCGTTAAAATTGAGGCTTTGCTATACAATGGCAAAATTTATAATGTGTAACAACCTAACCCTAAGTTTATTGAAATCGCAATAGGCGCAAACGTAATAAGTTGCCAATAGATAAAATACAAGAAGACAGCATACCTTTATAATTTCAATAAATAATTTAAAAATCATAATTTGTAATTGGCCCTGAAAGAGGCAATATTCAAATCAAATATCAAACTCAACTGTGTTGTGGTAACTACTTATTTATTTATTTATTAACAAATAAAGTATATCAAAAGTAGAAAATCAATACAGTATATTCTCCCTGAATGTTAGAGTTTGTTTTCAACAAATGTATGTGATATTAAATGGTTGAATACTATTTTTACGTAGTCACGAACCGCCACTTTGTGGACACAGTGAAAGAAAAACGCTAATTGTTTTTGTGAAGTTGTAAAACCTCTATTGTGTATCTTCCACCACTAAAAGCTTTTGAGGGAACTTCAATTCTACCTGCAGTAGTAGGTGGGTGGATTGAGTAGCGTATTGATTACTGTTGCCGCTCCCAAGCCCGAATAAAGAAGGATGGTGTATGGGTGAGGCTAGTCACATGCCCGTCGTAAAAAACGAACCCTACCACGAACAGATGACGACCTAGCAAAGCAATGGAAAATAATTAAATGGATGAAGATTACATATTGACACTCATAAGAAGTTATTAATAACAAGTTAGGATGATGAGCACAACAACTACTGCCTCGTGACAGGACGGACCAAACGACGATGGCCAACTCGAGAAAACGGACAACAAATACCTTTATGTTAAAAGATATTAAGAATGGTCACATGGAATTTGCTATCACGGAACACCAAGACACAAGAGATAATAGTAGAACTAGCAAAGCACATAATCGATAATATATGAGCCATAAGCGAAACCAACCTGTTCTTATAGTAGGAAAGAAGAGTAAGCAAAGCACAAACAGTAACGGATATCCCCATACATAGAAAATATATAGATAATATTCTCGACTTAAAATATTTTGACGAAATAATTCTGTTGGCTTCTCTACAATTACAGAATATTAAAATAAATATGATTGGTACATGCTCCCCCTATACAAATAAAACAAAACAAGAGATGATAAACTTCTATACATTGCAATATAAGAAGCCCCGTAGCGCAGTTGGGAAAGTGCTAGGCTTGCATTAAACAAGTCTTCCATTCGAATAGCGCGTGGTGGAATTCTTCCGCAGCCTTGGCGATTGGAATCGGGCTCGGTGTGACCATTCACAGTTGTGCACCAAATTGACTGTCCTCTATTCAGAACCACAGACATAAAAGATAGATTAACAAGGTGAACACATCACAAAGACACACACCGTACACAATGGTTGCTGCGCAAACACAAAAAGACGCGCTCCAACTCTGTTACCCGAATTCGGGGAAAGTTGAGAATTGTACCGCCAGATGCTAGCGTATGAAGCACCAGCCTCTACACCACATTGTAAATGAAGTTAGAGATAATGCAAACATACATTGCAATATGAATACCACAATCTTCCAAGATATGAGAAACAGTCAGAGTGAGCGACTTCAACGCCCGTGTTGGCGACTTGCCAATAAAGAGTATCAAGCAACGATACAACCAGCCAACTTTAAATGAAGAAGGAACAGAACTAATAGAGTTCTGTGCTATAAACGAAATGAGAATCAATATTACATTCTTCCCACATCCAATCCAGCACAAGATAACATGGAACAACACAAGAGGGCGAATGTCGATGATAGATTATAGACTGGTATCGCTAATCGATCAGTTATTTCATTAAATATACTGAATTTGTCAACGCTTAATTCAGTGAATATTGGCAGCGCCCACGGTCTGGTGCTGTACAGAATGAGATTAAAGTACAATTAAACTGCACCAGTATAATAAAAAAATAAACATCGAGAGCATAATGAAAAATAGCATAAAAATGCTATATCAAACGCGAATCAATGAAAAACTATAAGAAAAAAACATTGAAGACTCTGGCACAATAGAAACAAGCTAAAAATACGTAAATGTACCAAACGCCGCATATGAAGCATTAGAAAAACAAAAAGTCAAAGTCAATTCAAACAAGAAAATACCTTGGTTTACAGAAGAAATTAAACTATTGGCAGACAAAAAACGTAAAAGTTACCTAAACTATAGAAGTAGTCCAACCGCTGAAGAAAGAAGAAAATATATAGAAGTGAGGAACATGAGAAATACCAAAATAAAACAACTCAAAAAAGGATATTGGAAAAAATTCATCAAGAATATGAAGTCACACGTATATGAAGCACAGAAGGTGTGGAAGATGATACAAAGTCAGAAGTAAGATACAAATAATTATTTCCAGGTTAACAAAATCAGAAGAAGAGTAGACATCGTTGTTTAAAAAACACGTACGAAAATATAAACCAACATGGAGAATATAAGTGCAATAATAATGATACATAGCCAAATAATGAAGAAGTCAATATAACAGAAGAGGAGGTAAACAACGCACTTGCAAAACTGAAAAACAGTTCTCCACGACATATATACTGAATTATTAAAATATGGAGGTAATTGTACAAAGAACGAACACTATCTTCAGATCATGAAGAAAAGGTACCAGAAGAATGGAAGCTAAGCACAGCTACACCTATATTTAAAAAAATCAACTATGAAAGTACTAATGAATATCATTCTTAAAAAACTCCAGAACATAATAAAAATATTAGAAGGATAGCCGGGCTTACAACCAAACAGCGATTTTGAGCCTGCCTCAAATAGTTGAGAAATCAATTTATTGAATTTGCATATCAGGCATGTATCTATTTCATGGACCTTTGGAAAGCCTTCGAGCCTCTCTTATCTAATTATATAAACAAAACATTGCAAACAATGTCATATAATACATTAACGCGGATAGTATAGTAGAACCAAAATAAAACTTAATCGCCAAGTGTCAAAGGAAGTGCCCATAGCACAAGGTGAGGACCAAATAATACGGGAAATGATACCACCAGAGGAATACCAAATGGGTAATAAAAACATCAATATTGTATGTAATACAGATGATGCTGCGTTAATAGCCAATGACGAGGACAATCTACGAAGATTATTATATAAATTCAATATAACCGCAAAGAAGTACAACATAGAAATATCGACAAAAAAAAATAAAAACTTTAGTGATCGCCTAAGAGCCTACCAGATGTAAACATGAATTGGATGGTAGGATCATTGAGCAAGTAAGGAGCTTCAAATATTTGAGAGTGAAAATAACCAGTGATAGAAATATCTTTAAGGAAACACAAACACAGCCTGACTGAGAGTAAACATATGTCAAAACATATACATTAGTTTCGACAGTAAAACAAAGATATACAAAACAGTAGTACAACATATGTTGACCATATGCAAAACGAAAATTCCACCTTGGATGAGACCACCTGGTTGGCCGCCTAAAAGATGGAAGGTGAGCTGGACTTCATCATCTGTGGAAGAAACAAGAGTAATCCTATAATAAGAAGAAGAACAAAAGTGAGCTGCTCTATTGTTTTTATAAGAATTCTCTCAAATATAAACAATCATGACAATTTAAAATGGATTTTTGTATCTTAATCATACTACCAGCTATTGCTAGTTGCTCCACTATACAGTGTGGAAATAAAGTAACCGATAATTCATTAACTTCGTTGATATTAATTTTTATTAAAAAATCTTGAAGCGGTATAGCGATTTTAATTATAGGACATACACTACAACCATCTTTATGTTGCTACGTCATTTGTTTTAAAAGTTATGACGTCATCGACTTTTTTTTAAACGACAACCTGTATTTTTTATTATTGATTTTGGTAGTACTTTTTATGTTGTTTTCAATGATATAAAATCTTCAATATGCAAATCGAAAAAAATGGTCTTAAAGTTTAAATATTGAAAACCAATGGAATGAGCAAAATAAATCTACTTACCTACATTGACGGAAAGTTATCGACGGTACATTCGCTTTTATTGAGATTTAAAAAAATAATTGAAAAATACAATAATAAATAATAAAAAACGTATTTCTCTGTGCCTCGGTTAATTGTACCATTTTTATTAATAAAATAGTTTGCTAAAGGTAAATTCTAATTTAGAAAAAGCAAAGGGCGCTTATTTTGTTATGAAATTTACAAATTGTTTAATTCTGACATGTAACTAATCTTTTTTTGTTTTATCCAACGGCAACTAGATTTATTTTGCTCATTTCATTGGTTTTTAATATTTAAACTTTAAGACCATTTTTCTCGATTTTTTTCAAATAGAACATATTAAAAATGTTATACCGTTCGAAACGAGATAAAAAGTACTACCGAAATCAATAATAAAAAATATAGGTTGTTATTTAAAAAAAATGTAGATGCGTCATATCATGAAAAACAAATTACATTAGAAACTGAAAATCACCTGAAAATATTCCCTATGGTCAAAATCGCTACACCCCTTCGAGATTTTTTCATAAAAATGAATATCAACGAAGTTAATTAATTTATCCGTTACTTTATTTCCACACTGTATATTATTTTAAAGTTGAAAAATTGCTATGGTTTATTTTAAATGTTTCCTATATTTCTCTACCTTTAATAGTCGAGATACCGTATTTTGCGCCATTTGAGACCTGTTATTATTTCTTTCTCGTATCATCCTTACTCAGATATACAGGGATAGGCAACTTTATTTTTACATGTTTAATTTTTTTTATCAAGGAGGCCGGTTAAATAATTGAAAGTCATAATTTAGAAGTTCAGTGTTTGTCGCGTTGTATACTGTGCTTATAAGTAACATTCCTATTACAATGCCGAAAAAGTTTTACCAGGAAGTTGAAACGTTAGTAAAATTGTTTTCCGAAGAAGGTTTGTCTTATAAATATATTATAAAGAAAGTGCAGTATTGTGGAATTTCCATTACACGTATGTCAATTTATAACAGCAGTGCTTTAGTGAACGGCCAAACAGTTCCCAAAAAATCATATACCCGTAGAATACGAAATCCCGCCTTGATTAAAAAAGTTGATATTTTAACATCAAACGAAAACCCGCCCAGCCAAAATGAAATTGCCAAAAAGTTTCATATATCCCAGCGAACTGTTGGTTCACTTTCAACGTGGGCACTGGCACCCCACAAGATTATTCCATATTGCAGAACACTGTGGAAACTTGAAAAATAAAAGATTCTTGCCGCTGAGTAAGTTGTGAGCTGCACTAATTTTCTTATCTGGTAGAGTGTAGTAGCTAATTTTGTTGTCATCAGTTGCACATGCGATTGCCACTGGAGATTGTTGTCTATATGAAAACCAAGACATTTTAGCACCTTTTTGTGTCTTCCATCACACCTCACGTCGAACACTACGCTCTGAGTTTTTGCTGTATTGAGCTTCAGTCCATTTGAATTGAACCATTCTTGGGTGACAATAACATTTCTGTCAGCAACTGAGTTTAGAGCAGTTGTGTCCTTTGCCGTGTTAATTATGGTAGTATCATCCGCAAATAGTATTAATTTTCCTGTGGTACAGTTTGCAGGCAGATCGTTGACATATATCAAAAATAGCAGGGGGCCAAGGACTGACCCTTGCGGCACTCCTGATTTTAATACCATTTCCTCTGACGTTTCTTGGTTAACGAACACGATTTGCCTTCTATCTTCTAAGTAACTTTTGATTAGTAAATGTGGTAGGCCCCTTACTCCGTTATGGTGGATTTTTTCTAACAGATATTCGTGAACCACTGTATCGAAGGCCTTGCTTAGATCAATTTGGGTTAAACCTATTTTATATTTTTCATGAAAAGCTTTCACCACTTCTTTGATAATGTCTATTACCGCTAAAGTAGTTGACTTTCCTTTCCTGTATCCAAATTGTTGCTGGTTCAGGATGTGGTGTCGTGTAAAAAATGTAAATAATTGATCTTTTATGATGCCCTCAAATACTTTTGAGATTACGGGTAATATTGAAATTGGCCGGTAATTGCTAGGATCTCTACGCTCTCCGTTTTTGTGTATAACAGAAACTTTAGCCAACTTTAGTTCTTTTGGGAACACACCATCGGCTATACATTTGTTTATAGTGTAAGTAAGTGGTACCAATATTGCTTCACTAATATGTTTAATTACTTTTGCGTTGAGGCCATTAATGTCATTAGTATTTTTATTTTTTAGGTTAAAGATATACTTTTGTGTATCTGATTCGGATATTTCCGTCATGTAAAAGGAGTTTGCAGGGTTATTTGTACCTTTCCTTAAAAACGTTTGAAAATCAGTGTTGGTGGGTGGTAAGCTACTGCTTACTGCATTTCCAACATTTGTAAAGTGCAGGTTAAATTCATCGGCTTTAATTTCTATTTTAGTACGCTGTTTGGGTGTTGCAAAAAGCTGCAGTACGATTAATGGCTCGTGAAAACTATAGAGAACACTGTAGACCGTTATTTATAAAACTGCAAATTTTAACTCTACCTTGTGTTTTAATATTGGAATGTTTGTTATATGTGAAAAACAATGAAAATATGTTTTGTAAGCAATCGGACTGCCATAATTATACTACTAGATATAATAACGATCTAAATATACCAACACACAGGCTGGCCAGAACGCAATGGCAGCAGTTGTTTTACCTAGCTTTAAAACTTTATAACAAAATTCCCACCTCTATTAGACAAATGCCTTTACAAAAATATAAGACTGTAATAAAAAAAACATTTATTGAATGCTGCATACTACAATGTTGATGATTTTTTAACTTGTGTTGTTTAATGTTACGATTTGTTTTGACCTATGTAAATGCATGTAATGCGTATTAACATGAATAAATATTATTATTATTATTATTATAATTAGAAAAGATTTTTAAAAAAAAATCTTCGTCGTAAGTCAAAAGCTCATGTTCTTAAGACACATCATATCCAGAACAGGAAGACCAATAGCAGAAAACCATTCGAAAATTATTTGGCTCAAAATCTGAATATGTCGTTACACTGGACGAAGCTTGGTTTTATATTGACAATTGCAACAGAGTACATCGAATTTGTTACACAAAAAAAGGAGAACAGGTGCCTGAATCTTATGTGTGCTCTTAGAGTGAAAGGTTTAGAAAGAAATTTATGGTTATTGTTGCAATATCAGGCCGTGGTGTGTTACCTCTAATAAAAGTACCATTAAATGTATAAGTTAATTCAGAGAACTATGTTGACCCATGTTTAAAACCCTTGTTAGAAAAAAAATCCAAAATTGTACCCTGAGGAAACCCACAAAGTTTTTTCACCATGAAGCAGCAAGTTCACACACATTTGCAAGAACTGCAGCATATGCTAAGGAACTCCAAACTAAATTGGGCATTACAATTATTTCAAATTCCGAGACACCTGTAAAATTTCCGGATACAAGCCCGCTTTATTTTTATGCTTTCGGGTACTTAAAACAGAAACTTTTTAAAAGACATCCATCAACTGTTGAAGGTCTTTGAAAAATTTTAAATGAAGAGTGGAATGATATTTCGGTCGAAACTATTCGAAAGGTTTTTAATTCCTGGAAAAGAAGACTAAGGGCTGTTTTGAAAGTGAATGGACAACATATCGAGCAAACCAAAAACAAAATCATAAACGTAAATTGTAAAATTAGCATGTAATTTGATAATGTAAAAATAAAGTTGCCTAACGCTCTCTACAAATATCAATTAACTGAAAGTAACAGCCAAAATGACTATCAACTTTAAAACCAGTCAGTGCAATACTTCATTTAAAAGATATCGGTGGCAGTACAATGTATACATAAAAATTTGGCATTCGGAAAATTATAGAATTTAAAATTTGTGGCACAAAACCATCTAGTGAATTAACGATTGTACGAAATTCCAAGAAATTTCCAAAGAAAGTAGATCGTCGTGAGCCATTACAACTCTACGTTGACAGAACAGAATCTTACATGACGAATTCTGAGCACTTCGTGGAAATCTTGGCTCAGAAGTAACGAACAGAACATGTTAATCAGTTTTGATGAGGAATCCCCATTCACCAACGTACCAGTAGAAGATGCGCTAAAGCTTATTTCCACAAGCGCTTCGAGAAGACGCCAAAATTTAGTAAAGATGCTCCCCACGACCTCTTCTTTCTCTAGGAAGAAACCTGGGATCCCTGTTATACCCAATCATTGCCAACATATGTATAGAAGCCTTGGAAGAAGAAGCTATTCAGTCCAGCAATCTCAAACCTAAATGCTACTTCCACTACGTCGACGACACTTTCGTTATATGGCCCCATGGAGAAGCAGCTCTTAACGTGTTCTTGGCACACCTAAACAACCACTATGCCATAAGGAGATTAACTATAAAAACTGGCGGAAATGAGTGCCTTTCTTCCCTGGATGTGTTAGTGAAACGAAGTGTGACATAATCACCTAGCAAAACTCAAATTCAGCGCAGAATAATAATCAGTAATCAAAAAATTAGGTAAATATGCAGCATATTAGAAAATATAGAACAGAAGTAATTTCCAAGAACGTAAGGTGGACAAGGTGCACATGTCAAGTATGATTACAAATACTACTTTGACCCTTATGTCATTTTGTCATGTCAGGTTGTGTATTTCTTCTTCTTCTTCTTCTTCTTCTGCTCCTTCACCTCCTTCTCCTTCTCCTTCTTATTCAGGGTTTTTGCATCCAATCTGGATATAATACTCCCTTATAATACCATGAGTAGTCAAAGTTATGTCGAATATTTTTGCTGTGGTATCATGAATGTCCATTGCGCTTAGGTTCGATTATGGTCCTAAGAGCAATAGACATGGGTAGTGATGCCACCGCAAAAATATTCTACTTAACTTTGACTAAGAATGGAATTCGAGGGGGACTATTCAATTAACCAAACTACTTTTTCAAATTAGTTTTCAGTAAATCTAGCAACTAACTTCGCAATTTCTATAGTAAGAGAACGCTAAAATTGACTTTTTCTAATAAAAATCATATTTGTTTAAAATATTTACTTGAATACCTTCTAGGAAGATATATCCGCTGATATTTTTTTGATTGGTCAAGAAACGTCAAATTCTGGATTTTCATTGGTCACTTTTTGACAGATGACAGGTGAATTAAATAGTCTTCTTTACTTGTCAATTTTTTTCCATCTCTTACCATTCTCGTCCATTGTTTGCCGGATATGGTTTTTATATCATCCGGCCATCTTTTCGGTGGTCGACCTTCATTTCTCTTATCTAATCTGGACTTCCATTGCATCCTCTTAATCCACCTATACTCTGATCCTGCTATTGTTTCGCCCAGTTCCATTTTTACCGCTTTTTCCACTATGGCTCAGAAGACTTTTGACAGTCCACATTTCATTCGCTTCCACTTTTTTATAATGTTTCCTTCGAGCGTTTATATCTCATAGCCATATGTTACATTGTTTTGTTCTCAACCTTATTTGTATCTCTAGCTGCTCTCTCATTCTTAGTATATCCATATGCCTTAATTTTTATATTTTTTAGTCTTTCCAATTATTTGTCGTCTAAGTTTGATTTGACACTACTTCATTTCTGCTGATTACCAAAAGTGTGATCTTACTTCTGTTTAAACTTACACCCAGTATTTCAATATCTTCATTTATGTTTTCAATACATCTTGCATTTTTGTGGTATAAGCATTTCATATACCGATATTTTTCATTCTGATTTGTTTTATCTTCTACCTATTTGTTGTAAAATATCAATATACCTAACTAATTTCGTAATAGTATATTATGATACCGTGTCGATACGTGAATTTTACCTCGAAGGGTCCAGTTTTTAATTTTTGTAGCCTGTTGTAAGTTATAAGCACTTGAGTATGGTGTAATGTTGTTCGCATGATCGAAAAACAAGAATATTCCCTAAACTTTCAATAATTTTATTAACTTACCGCACCAATTGTGTTAGAGAATTTACTTACCGTACACCATTTCTACTTTACAGTTTATTACTTATCTCGTCTAAAATACGAAGGAAGTATTGTAATCTCGAAAAAATTACTTTCCGAAATTTCTTCAAATCTTTAGGTTTCATGGTTCCTAGATGACGAAAAAAGGGTTTTCTCAATTGCGTGTATCTGTCTGCCTGTCTGTTGGCAGTATAAATCAAAAACCATTTGTTGGAGGAAGACGATATTTTACATGCAGATTATATGTATGTCTACCTGGTATGAAACCCAAAAAATTTCTGAGAAATATATATAGGGTGAGCACCTTACCTTAAAAAATTGTTTATTATTGATTTCACTGAGAAACAGATAAAAGTAATAATTTTCACATAGCTCGAGCTTTATCATTAGTGAAAATAAGACCTAACAGACACAGTCTAAACATCACAAATGGGACAGAAGAGTATGGTGTCTTATAACGCAGAAGTACAATTCTAGCAAGGTCGTGGCTCAGTTGCTCAAGCTGTTGCAAGCGTAGAACCCGAGCGGCGGATCCGAGCGGCGGACTAGAAACTGGGCTTGAAATATTCACCTGGGAGCACGGAGTGCGAATCGCAGAGAACTACATTATTTTTTAAAATAAATGTAATTTGTTGGACGGAAGTTCCATGTAAAACCCTTTGCAGATTGTTTCCCTGCAATAAGAAAAGTATTTCCCGATGTGTTTTGTGCCAACCTGTTACAACATAGGTGTGTTCAACAACACAATGTAAACTGAAAATATTTCATTCCTAAACAATTAACGCCATAAACGAAATTTCAGGGCTAATTCATTTACAGCCGCATATTTATAATTTACAAAATAGAAACCTATCAAAAGACGACCTTACCAATATTGATTTGCAGATGTCGATTCTCGTTTAAACCGGCATCTGGCAACAGAGATAAAGTTCAGAACTTGCAAACACAGTTGAAAATATTTTAAATGGCTTGTTAAATGGCATTCTGTCTACCGGGGATTGATAGTTTAATTAATTAATAGCAGATGATCCGCAACAATTTTTATGTCCTCGCTCATCCTTGGCACTTTTAACTAGCGGCGGATCGTTTTATACTGATGGCACCATTAGAATATAAGAATGCCTGGAAGAGATGTGGAAGATAATAAATTCATTGAATATTATTAATACATAGTTCATGCTTTTAAAGATTAATGAAGGCTTACATTATAGGCTCCCTTAAGGCAAACCTTAATTAGAAATAAGTATTTTATTTTCTGGTAAAAACATTAGACCGAAAAATCAAACTAGCCTACGGTATTCAACCTTAGTTATTTTAAACGATTAATTATACTTTCGTTGAAATAATATTATAAATAATACAGAGGATGCAATAACGGATCTCCTAATCCAAACGAGGTCTGTATCAGTCCAGTTTCCGAAAATTATGCAATAAATCAAAGCATTTTATGCATGATCGATCGGTCATTACTCATATGTCTAGCCATATTCCAGACGAACGAAGTGATTATTCAAACAGTACACCTAATAAGATCGCATGTATGCAAAATATTGTAGAAGATAAACACAATAGTATTACATCACATCAAACTGTCCTTGTGCCAAGGCCGAATTTAAAGTTGAACGGCGCATTTTCATTGGCAGGATCTCGTTATCTAGCATTTTTAATGCCCGTGCACCTACACGGATTAAAAACATCCACATTTTACTTACAAAATACCACTTGCTTGAAACAAAGATTTATTTAACGGCTTTGCTTCCCGTCAACTATTAAAGAACTAATTTCGAAAGTTTTACTGTTTATTTATAGAGTTGCTTCGGAGTGATTGACATCTAATCTATAGAATCCTGTTATCCATAATTTGCGGAGAAGACTGCTGACCTTTAAAAAAGTTGCTCGCAATACCTTGAACCCAATAGTAACCGTATAACCCAGCAACCAGGCAGGAATTTTTGGCAATAAAGCCGGATATAAGATTTCGCAAATACCAAATTAAGATTTAATTAATATGTGTAATATAGTGTAATGTAATATACTTCTGGTATTCATATAAACTCAAGAAAATCATGGGAAACGTTTTGAAGTGTTAACTTCTAATAAATACTAAGGAAAACAACAATATCAATAATACTTGATAAAGTATAAATAAGAAGAAATAATTCTAAATAAAATATAACAAATATGTAAAACTGTTTAATCAGCAGATTGAAATTGTTGCAAACTATTCAAGTGAGAAGTCATGCAGCATGGCTGCGTTTAAATGTTATTAAATAAATAATTGTCTACGAAGTATATGCAAAACGTTTAATTAACCTGATTAAGTAAAGATGTACTTACTGAAATAGAGAAACCGTTTTACAAATCCACTGTATTGACATTACAAAAAATACACTTCCAGCTAATATATTTTATCCGAATAATACAAAGATTCACAACTGGGGCAACAAAGGCAAATAATACCTTTGTTCTACAAAATATTTTTAGATAATAATAACAATAATAATAGCCCTCTTTACTGGGGCATTAATACACCTTATATATTTGGCTAGTCTAGATTGCTAATCCAGAGCCGTTTAGTATTGTGTGAAGGTAATGTGGCTAGCGGTACGCTTTAACCGCCTCCTATTAAAACATCTTGTGCAAATATTCATAAATTGAAATTGAAAACATTTTCCAAATTCACGTACAGCCGTGTTCAAACAAATATGGGACATGTTTTCCAAATGTAGATTGTTTTGAAAATTGAACAATATCTCCATGGATTTCATGCCATCAGAAAAAGTCACAGATTGCCTTAGTTTTGTTTGTTTATAATAGACAAGGTCTAGGTATGCGAAGTACCAAATACCTTAAACACCAACTGCTATGGTCATACGGCCAAAGTTCTACTTAGAATTTTGTCGAGACTAAGGAGTTACAACCCTAGCAAGGGATCTTTTACATGCTAAAGTCTACACATTACCCTTTTTCTGTGACGTCAGAAATAACAAAACATAGTGTTTAAAACGTATGTCTTATATTGCATTGAAATTCAAAAAGATCATTTAGATCGCAGGTAGTAGACTTTAGAAAGAATTTGACGTATACCTAACCTTGTAAGGAATGCTCTAAATAGCACATTATTCAAACCAATACATTCTTGACCTATGTAATCCGACGTTTATCCTCTTCGAAAAAGTCCCTAACGCTTAAAATAAGATTTTAGGCGTGCTCGCTTGCTTGTTATTGCGCGTGATTTTACTGTAATTTTAGACAAATGTCACATTGACAGTATTATAAAACAAGCCATACTCACAGCGGACCTGACCAAAACCTGCAGATTTTTTGTTTCATCCAGTTCCTTATAATTAAATAAAGAGAGAAAATTGTTACGTCACAGCAAAAGGGTAATGTGTAGACCTTACACATCGTAGTGACATGGGACCCACGGCTTTACATTATTTGCGAATGGTGGAATTCAGTAGAGGCTTTCATAGGCATTTTTTTGTTTTTTTTAAATTTCACCGGGACCGCGAATCGAACTCGCTAGCATTAGATCAATAGTCAAAATACTCAATCACTGATCTACCGAACCCGGTGAAACAATTTTTTTGGCTCCGCTTAATTGTTTCGCCAGTTATCCAATTATTTCAGGCTTAACCTGTATATTTTTAGTTGAATTATAAATCCTTTGCATTTCGAATTCGTAAATTTTCCAAAGCAGCGTATTTTGTACCTGTATCGAGTTCCTTTCGTTTGCGCGATGAACTCTCGACCCGCTCTATCTCTTATCAGAGTGCGAGTCTTCTTTTCGGCACGAATTTTTCGTCCGAGCACTTGCTGTCTTAACCTAAGCCCGCCGTCATCGGCGCGGCTAAGGCTTGATTTTAATTAAGTCAAATTACGTGCGCTCAACCAATTTCAATGAGCAGTGTGTTTCCTAGGACTGATTATGATCAGGTACGATGGCGCTTTGCTGTTTTATTTTCTCGATAGTAATTACATTTTTTCTTAGCTCTTAATTACCAGTTTCAATCACGAGTTTTTCTCCGAGGCCAAGCCGCTAGCCTTATCGCATTTTCGACACCTGCTGGCGCTCTGCTTTTGCTGCCTTTTGAGGATGCTCCCGCAGCAATTTTCGGCGCATCCACGGCGTCCACATCCAGCTTATGTTTCGAGGTTAGTTAGTGCTACTCCGGGATTAAATATCAACTTATCTTCAATACCTGTATTTTACATTTATACATTTTAAACCCGTAATTATTTGGAATTTAAATTCACACGTTCCGCAATTATTAACATGTAATGTTCAATTTCATACATGCTCTTGTTTTAATATTTAAATTTTTATGTACATATATAGTTAATTATGCTCAGTATTTAAAGTTGCTACTTTGATGTATTTCGACCCTCTGTAAAAGGTACAGTCACGCTTTTTTATTTTCAATAGCCTAACAGAAGGTTTTATTAAATGACTGTGATAAGCTTATCTCACGAATGATTTGTTGGTAAAGTTATTAAAATAACCCGAAAGGGGTTTTTTGATTTTATGCGTGTCGCAACCTTCAGTTAACGTACACAATTTAATTATCACATTATTTGCATTTTAATTATCCTGATTATTTACTACAAGACTTTTTATTGATTATTAATTAAACGCTAGTCACTTGCAGTTTATTTCCTCTTACTATTTGAAATCTTTTGATTTCTGGCGCCCATTTCCATTTCCTTTCCTTTTTGAAGACATTCCAGGGCACACAGCTGATGATTTGAACCTACGATCCAAGGCCGCCGAAATTTGAGTTAGCTAGGGCCATCGCGGTGAGTAAAGAGTTTTCAGAGCTGCCGTGGTGTATAAACTGTAGGGGGTTGATCTGCGATTTTTAATACCATTGCTTAATTTTATTAATTAATCGCAGGTAGACTTCTTTATTGTTTCACCGGATTTTTAAATTTAAAAGTATTAATATTTTTCATAGAAATTCAGGGAGATATTATTGTATTCCAGACTGTACATCCAAGAAGAAAAGCTTCCTTCCATATAAAATATATATTCAAATAAAAAAGTTTCTTGGTAAACTACTTACAGCGAAAAAAGGTTGAGATAATATAAAAACTAATGGACCTTAGAAATTGTTCCAATCTACAAACCTTCTGTACTAGACATTACTCATTCAGATAACTTTTCAAGCCTCTTTCTTGCCTTATTTTGCTCTGCACATCTATTAACTTTCTTTATGGATTACATCTTTTTATTTATATTTATTAATATCGCCTTAGAATCGCTATAAAGAGAAGTATCTGTAAAACACAACTTTATTATTGAACAACTACAAAAAAAATACATGCTCTACCTGAAATTCTCATCCAAAACGTTATCTCTATTAGATATACACACAGGAGTTGAAAATAGCTTTGGGTACAGTGTGCAGAACTCGTGAAATAAAGGATAAAAGGCTGTGCATAATTAAATGTTTAAATGTTTGGTTTTAGCTAATAGTGCGCCCATAATTTACTTTTTATTACCAAAATTGCTGAATTGGTCTGTAGAAGCAGAAATTCAGAACTCATTTCTGGAAGCAAATTATAATGATCTATACATACAACCAATCACAAGCCATGAAAATTTGAATTTGGAAACCTCTATTTGACATTAGTAATCTAATTTGACAACTATGGCAATCAAAATGATTGGTGTTATGCATTAATCCTCCGAATACACTCCGAACTATTCATTTGGTCGATTAAATTTGCAAGGTTAGCCATCAAGCATGTTGCTTCGAGAAGTATTCCTCTCGCAAATGCTCACACTTCGTCTCGGTGTTGAATGAATAGTTTTTATGGTATTGTATATGACAAAAATGTCCTACATATGTACCCCCACGCAGCTGTCTACATAGGAGACTCCAATAGCCACCACGACCAGTGAAAGTATAGATACAATAAATTTTAAGGTAGTTGCATGGAAACAGAACTATAGTTCTGACTTATGCTTTGTATTCATTAATATAAAAAGCTATCTCTGGCAGTTACACCGATTTTTTTTTTGTATGTCCCACAGCCAGTATCGGCCAATTATCACCAAGGTAGGAACACAAATCCCTTGGGTTGTATTGGTACCTCTCCCAATCTAGAATTTAAAAAAAGTTGAGTGGCCCTCTTTTTACAAAAACCTCACCCACGTGGGAAAACCATTAAAGATTTGTGGGTGCAGTAATACGTACAGCCAAGAAGTCCATTCCGACGGAATAAAGAAGGGAACATATTCCAAAATGATTAGAAATAAGCGAAATCATACCAGAACTTTCTCGAAAATTGTTATGAAACAATTTTAGAAGAGGTACCACACAGTCTCGATGCAACACGTCAAGAAGAAGAATGGATGGAAACTATCGAGTCTCTGGATTTCAAAATGTCAGAAAGGCATGATCGTCACGACGAAAATTCGAAGCCGGAAATGCAATTTTACGTAAAAGCTTTATCTTAGTTCCAAATAATATTGTATCACATATCGTTTCGACATTCACAAGGCTAGGAAACATAGTTCATAGTATCGAAGTTGAACGTCAACTCAAGAGGTTGAAGGTAACCGTAACTGAAATTGAGCACTCCCGACCTTTTTCCAATGAAGAAATCTAAAGCCCTAAAATATATTAACTCTGGAAAACCTCCAGGTTTTAACGGTTCCACACAGAATTTTTACTAGACAGTGGCAAGTTTACACGACTATGGTTAACCAGCTTTTTTACCGACTACAAACTGAAAAATTTCTTATTTACTCAAACGAACCAAATATTTAATAGCTACAGTAAAGCCAGGTTAAATCGCTGTTAGTCCAAAGAGCTACCGTCGAATCGCATTGCGATCCACCAACTATAGAATTCTAGAAATAATATACATCAGGATTAGCATCCCCGTCGAGCATTTGAGGCTTCCGACCAAGTAGAAACTGCACTGACCAAGTTCTTTCCCTAACAGAAAAAGCTCACAACATCAGCAGTATTAATTTACCTAACGACAGTATACGACACTGTCTGGAGATGGGGAATGGTCTGTAAGCTTTTTCGCAATGTGTAATTGTGTACTGTAAGACCACATTTCGAATTATGATAACATGTTGAGCAATAGGTCCTTCCAAAGTCATGGGAACCGAGATTAGTGAGCCAACGAAGTTGAACAACGACGTGTCGCAGAGCTCTGTATTAGCACCACTACTATTCAGCCTAAAGAGGTTCTCTAAAATTGTACGAAACATGGCAATTCCCTGAGGTGGAAAAGGTTCAAATACTATTTTCCATAAGATTAACCGAAATAGAAGATACAATACTTACTTTCGTAGCTAGACAACAAGTAGCTATTGTACCTACTTGTTGCCTGCTATTGCCTTACCGTTTGTTATTGTTTTTATTTCGTCTTCTATTTCTTCCAATTCGATTTCATGCATCTCATTATTTTTAATCCTTTTCGAAAATGTAACAAGGTCTATTCCTCCTTTTGCTTGTTCTTCTGTGTCGTTTACTATTTTATCTACTTTGCGTTCGTACTGAGGCTATTACGATACTCGTTGCGTATCGTAATAGACAAAAAGCTATGCTATAATAAAAATACTAAAATCAGAGTAATTAATTTTTTTAACGCTGGCAACCATAGGTTCTTCGCTCCGTGTACATATCGTACTGTCAATAGCCGCCTTTATTGCACCGCACAAATGCTGCCAACTGCCGCGAAATTCCCTATATTTTGATTTTTGTTTTGTTTAAAAAAGTGGAAAAGCAAGTCAAATACTGTATGATACATGGTTTATAAGGCATTTTGTAGCTCTCACTCTTTTATGGCACTCCTCGCTTTGCTCGTCGTACCCTAAACGCGTGCGTGCTACAAAATGCTTCTTATAAAACTCGTATCATAATATACTAGTAATAACTCTAGTAAATACTCTCCTCTAGCTCTACAATTTGTTTCATCTATTAAAATTTCGTTGTTTTTATTTCTTATTGTTGAGCTTTGTGAAGTTTTGCTTTTTCTTACATTTTTCAGAGTCTTGTAGAAAAGTTTCTGGTTATCTTTACTATTCGTCTTCATTTTCTCGCCGAAATGTTTCCAATAGTTTTCTTCTTCTGCTCTAACCATTCTTTTAACCTTTTGTCTTTCTTCTTTATACACTTTACATTTCATTCTTTCCATTTCCTTTTTTTTACTTTTTTTCCGCAGGTTTCATTTGCTTCCATAATAATAATCTTATAAATCTTACATAGTTGTTCTACATTTGTATCTTCTGTTATTACTTTACCGTCAATGTTTTTCCTCTCTTCGTTTATATGCTTTGATGGTTACATATTCACATTTTGTGTTATTGTTTTGTGATGGCTAAACTCTATAATTTTCATTAATTTTTAATTGTTTATTCGTCTATGGCGTAACTTTTGCTAATGCATGTCCTTAGGTAAGGTTTTGACTGTACTAGTTTCCTTGCCTGAAGATGGTTTATAATTTGTTAAACCGAAACATGTAGCCACACCACTTGTACAACTTAATTTTCTATTAAAATGTTATGAGAAAGACTGTGTTTGTTATTACTTTTAATTTAATTGTTAATATATCTATATTTTTCTCGTTGAGCTAGTAAAGTAATTCCGCTTGTTGAAAATGTTCATGATTTGTTGGTTTTCTATTGTTAACCTTTTCCTTTACCATGTCTTTACCTTCATTCGTGCAGCAGCCATATCTTGTCTTTAGTCGTTTTTTCGGAACCTTCTAGCCCTTGATTTTCTTCATTCCATTTCAGTTTTAGTCAAATTGTTGTTAAGGTTTGAAATCTAATTTTGACTAGTTTATTTTCGTATCTTCCTCTTTCCGTAATTTTTCCTATTTTTCTTTATATTTCTTGTTTCTCTTTCGTTAAGTTGTATAACTGGTATCTCGTAGCTTTTATTTATCTTGCAAGATGTGTATGTTTTTCATCCAAGTACTCAACTTGTATCACACGTACGTTTCTATTGATCAAACGCCTTTCTTTTACTTTTATTTTGACCTGCAGATTCTTTGGTATTGCCTTTCCAATGTTGTTAATATTGATATTGTTCTCTTTTGCTTTTGTTTTTATTCCAAAAATTACAAGATAATTCTTACGACTAATTGCATCAATTTTTTTCCAATTTCTCCCCTAATATTTCTAACGGTTTAACACTTGCATTTAAATAATTAATTTTTTTATACATTTTTTTATTGTCTTTTTTTCAATTGGCTATCTCTTCTGAACATTCCTGGTTCTTTATCCGAAAGTCTGTAATTTCGTTAATAATTTAATTCACCAATCTTATCACTTGATCCATTGTGCTGTGTTCTCAACTATAATTTTTCCGAATTTTTATCTACGTCGCATCCACTTGGGCGGCTTCAGCAAATTCCGATAAGGAAAATGTATAATGGAGAAATACCGGTTTTTAAATTAACATTTTGAAACTGTACATAAGGATTCGTCCCTAAGTAGTCAAATTCTGGAATTAGGTTAAATCAATTGTAAGAGTAGTACAACACTTCTACATTTAAAACCATTGAGTAAAATGTTAGAGTGCAGCATAGCAACCATTGCAGCATAGCAACAACGATTCGTCTTATGTTTGGCACTACTGAAGTTTATTATTGGTGGCACTGTCCGTCTGTCACATTCGAAGTTAGCAGGTTAGGTTTTGCGACAGTCTGTATCAACACTGACCCAAAACCTAACCTGATAACGTCAAATTTGACATGAACTTACAGCGCCACCAAAAATACACTTCAGTACTGCTAAACGTATAACATCGACTACGGCTGCTTACATAAAAACAGTCTGCTTAGCTTAGTTATGTTTTAACATTTAATGCCACTTTTATATAAAAATGTAATATTTTATATTTCTTATGAACTGTCATAACTAGTATACGCTCACGCTCGTACTCAAACCAGCCATACTTGTTCAGTAAAACATCACTTTTCCAAACAAGTTGCGTAATATACTATTAATGTAATTGAGGAATTCCAGGCCCTACTTACATATTACAAAACTGGAAACAATGTATTATGCCAAGTACAATACTAAGGGCCGGTTGCAGAAAGCTATGTTAAGTCTGGTGTTAGCTAACATCGCGTCAAAGTGAACAAAATCGCATCAAATTTTGTTTACTAATGTATTAGTGACCATAAGCATTTGAGATTTGATTCGTTTTTGTTCACTTTGACGCGATGTTAGCTAACACCAGACTTAACATAGCTTTCTGCAACCGGCCCTAAGTGTCACTCTAAGGGCCGGTTGCAGAAAGCAATGTTAAGTCTGGTGTTAGCTAACGCGACGTCAAAGTGAACAAAAACGAATCAAATCTCAAATGCTTATGGTAACTAATACATTAGTAAACAAAATTTGATGCGATTTTGTTCACTTTGACGCGACGTTAGCTAACACCAGACTTAACATTGCTTTCTGCAACCGGCCCTTAGTCTAAAAATAATTATGATTTAAAAAAATATATATTTTTCCAAGTTTTATTATTTAAAGAATATAGTAGTACCAAGTTCTCTAGGGACTTTTTATTATACACTTAATCATAAAACAAAATTATAAGCAATTTCAATTGTCATGGTATGCGTTACATTAATAAAAGCCGATGTACTAATTGTTTGTTTCTTGTATTTTGGAAATTGTGGAAAAAAATAGTACCGGGTGGCCATAAATATCTGATATCACATTGCCTTTGGAATCAACACTGCTTTATTAAAGTGAATCCAACTAAACTAAATGTCATTAATGTCATCACAACTAAAATTCCTATCTGTCAAAAATTATTACAGATTGCAATAAGTAATGGAGTTAGAACAGGAGATTTTTATAATCGAGTCGTAGGCTAATCTGCAGAATCCGGGGAGATTCCCCTCCTCTTATTGCATTTTATTACATTACATAGGTACCAATACTTATCGTAATTGAAATATAATGCTAACCAACATTTATAAGTAGCGAATTCCATGGCTACTGGGATCTCAAATATTTATGACCACCCGGTATATAGAGAGCAGTAAGTTTATAGTTTTGTTAAACGTTTGTGAAAAATAAAAATTATGAATTTCGATTTTCCGCAAGCACAATGAATTAGAAATTTAGATTACCTAATAACAGTATTAATCCATAAATCAATCCTACGTAAAACTGCTTTGTTAAGAGTTTTATTGTTTTTAGTGTTGGTAGATCTCCACGGGAAGATCTTGGCTAAATTTCAGATCAATCAATTTTAACAGTAATCCTGCTATTAGCTAGTGATTATGCCAGAATTTTTACATAAGGATTGAAAAATCTACATCAAATACTTTACAAGGATTGAAACTAATATCAATATTTAAAATTCCATTACAAATTAAATTCATCTTTATTAAAAGCTGTAATATTATATGCAAGTAACCACTACCTACATTACGAATCTCCTACATGTTATGACCTAAGTAGCACTCTAACGGCAAATGATCAGATTTCCGAGTATGACTCCGACATAAATAAAACAATAGTTTGAAACCATTGTACGAAATGAAGATGATCCGTGACCATGAAATTAAGGCGGGTGACGATTTTAATAAACCAGAATTTCTGCTTGGCTGCTGTGACATAAGCCAAAAATATGCTAATAATTGGGGCTATCCTTTTTTAGTACACATACTAATGCCTTTTTTCCGAAAGAAGGGGCACATGTAAAAAAATACAACGGTATATAAGTGGTAACTCCTCCATGTTTCTCAGACTCATTTTTCTTCTACAGTCGAAGAGATCCACCCCATCCCTCCAAGATGAAAATGGTAAGTCAAATGTATCTTTATGAGTTTTATTTCAACCTTTGTCCGTATCATTACTTTTCAAAAATTTATTCGTAGGCTTTATAACTTTTGTTTCCTTTCAGTACATTGTTCTCGCCGCCCTCGTGGCTGTGGCCATTGCTGCCCCCCAGCGTGGTGCAGAAAGCAAGCATGCTGAAATCCTGAAATACGAAAATGATAACATTGGTGTTGATGGATACAAATTTGCGTAAGTACAGCTTTTGCAAATTGTTAGTTTTAGTTAAGGGAAAATTCCATAGACTGGAATACTTGTATAATATTTTCTGGAATAACACTGTTAATATAAATCAATTTTGTATATAATTTAACATCAAATTAAAATTTTCTTTGTATTGTTTATGGGAAAGACATATATTGATAAAAAAATATTATAATTACCTCTACATAGCTTAACGTAATAATATATTTTTATTTGAAATCGGCAGTGAAGTACGCCGAAATCGTCATTAAAATACGAGAAATCGGCAGTGAAGTAATCCATTGTTTTACGACTTTTTTGTAGGTGGCTAGGCGACAGATAAACGTCAATCGACCGAACATAACCTACAAAAGTTGGTTAAAATGTTGTAATTTCACGATTTCTTGATTTCAAATAAAACATAGTGTACACCTCGGCACTGAAGTTCCTTTTTATCCCTCATGTGGTTTATTTGCCTTGGCCCTACGGGCCTCGGCAACTAAATCCACATTCGTGATAAAAAGTTATACTTCAGTGCCTTGGTATACAAACTACTATTATCGTAATATTCTCAGAAAGAAAAGTGTATATGCAGTAACATTGCTCGATAACAAAATTCGGTGCGTCAGATCAATTCACTTTGGGAGTTCAAACTAAATTCAAACCTAAATCGAACGAATTTAAGCTTAATATATTATCAGTTAAAATAATAGAGTTAATCCAATTTTTCACTTGAGGAACCAAGATGTAGGTATTAGTAAAATAGTCTCCTCAAGAAAACACAATTATTTCTGAATTCAATTTTATTTTCAAATCGAAATTCGGAAATACAACACACAAGCTTTTAATAATACCATGAGATAAAAAAATGATTCTGAGCAGGCATTGATATGTGTTATACGTTTGGCAGTACTGAAGTGTCTATGTCAAATTCGAGATTTGCAGGTTAAGTTTTACGTCAGTCTGTGTCAAACAACAAACAAAACCTAACCTTTTAATCTCGAATTTGACATAGACTGACAATGCACTTCAGTACTGCCAAACCTATAACACATATCAAGGCCTGCTCAGAATTTTTTTGTTTTGATCTCATGGTATCTGTAAACAAGAGCAAAATATGGCTTTAAGTTCAAAATTTGTTGATAGTCTGTTAGATAATAAACTACTGAATTTTATCTTCGAACAATAAGAAAAAGGTTCTTCCATTGTATTGTATATTAAATCTGTTTATTTACAATGTTACTATGTCCTGAAAGTCATAGTTTGATTAGTTTTACACCCTGAATTTAAAAAAAAAGTTATAGGTACATAAGTACTCAACTCAAAAGTTCGATTTTTCCTAGGAAAATATTCTTTTATGAAACAATATTTTATATATGTAGTTTAATGTGACCCCCAAATAAAATTCAATTTCCAGAATAATGTTAAAGTTTTTATGAAAATGTATAATGCAAGGATATACAATGTTGAAGTTCAAAACAGCAAATAGTTGTCTTCACAAACTGAAATGTCCACCAAACGCGCTGACACAAATGTATCTAAAGATTGCGTGTATCAATTTGGATGTTGCGTTGCATTTCACAACTGCTGCATGACAGGAACATTTCTTCATTGCGTGTTAACGGAGGTAACTCAATACCTGTTATTTTAAACTCCAGTATAATTAATAAATTTATCAATTAGACGCCAAATAACTTGCTTTAATTATTAAAGTTGCGTGGTCGCATGGGAGGATTTTATTTAAACTAAAAATAATTGATGACACCTTGTATTCTATACGAGAAGGTACTATTCAGTTGGGAAATATTTAAAATAAACGCAATTAACGGTAGTAAATGCTTTATCATTATCTGAGATAAATTGTGGACAAGTTGAGGTAACCTTCCCAATTAGAGGTTATGGTAAAACGGTGCCATCTAAGATTTTTGTACGGCTGGAAAATGCTCATTACCTAATGTCATGTCATGGATCTGCGCACAATGTACAAACAGCGGAATTTGTTTTGCAATACATGGATCCTCCTAATAACTTGTGCAATCTCATTACTAATGTAAAATTCCTCGTGTGAGTCTTTAGTTATTTCTACATTCTGGAATAGTTGACATCATGTTCCATTGTTGTGATAAGGACTTAGCTTTGAATTATTCAGAAGCAACCACAGGCCTTCGGTTTTCAAACTGACGTGTCTCGGCAAAGACATAAGCGACAGAAATAGTCGCGTTCCTAAAACTAAACTAGCTGATCATAAAACCAAATGCCAGTCATTTAACGTTTAACATATATTAGGTATTCCAGAAGTAGAAATGAAAGTGAAGATGTACCAAGGTAAATAGGATATAACCTTGGAACAACTTTCGTTCTCCGCATAACCGCAAAGCGACGCTGGAGCCGATACTTGAACTTTAAAATTATCATATGGTCTTGATAATTACTGGAATAACTGTTAATGCGCACGTGCATCCCATTATCTTTTTCGCGCACCCTATTGTCGATAGAAAGTACGAGTAATCAGCATAATTTTTCATTCTTAAGCTCACTTGTTTAACTATTAGCTATTAAATAACAAGATGTGTAAACTGCTTTTTCAGCTACGAAACCAGCGATGGCATTTCCCGCTCTGAATCCGCCGAAATCAAGGACCTTGGAACTGACCACGAATCTATCGCCATCCGGGGTACCATCTCCTGGGTCGACTTGGAAGGAAACAAGTTCAGCATGAACTTCGTCGCCGACGAAGACGGTTTCCGTCCTGAAGGAGAACACCTCCCCCATTAAATACCGCTACTAGTGACCAACCCCAACGACTAAAAATTAAATGTAAATAGTTTACTAGTCCAGGTTTTTGGTCGTCTGGAAGCAATGTACAGATAAATCACGATTTTTGTTATAATTGTTTGTCAATTATCATCCTGACAATTAAATAAATAATTTCTTATATAACCAAGAATTCTATTTATTTAACTCAAATTAGATACTTTATAGGGGTGGTTTAAAAATAATGTATTGGATTCAGAGCAAAAAGTAACCAGCAATTTCTGAAATACAAAGTAAGGGTAAAATAATGAGCCAATCACAACAGAACTTGTGCAAGCAGAATACAGTGCTACGATAGGCTAATACACATATAATCAACATTCGATATACCAAAAACTGTTATCAAATCGTAGACCAAAATATAATTAATCAGATATTGGTACTGTAATGCAGTTTTCTTCAACATTCATACATCCGAAGAACTATTTAGCTTGACATACTTTAGGTTTATTGTTAAAAGTTGTATACGTTTACACTTTCAGCGCTACCTTCATGGAAAAAAACATGTTTCTTTAGAATTAATTAATAATTAATTTATTAATTAATATACATAAACAAAAATCCGTTATAGCGAGATTTAAGCCGCACAGTAAGAGGCAAAAAGTTTACATAATAATTATGACAAAAAAATGGCCATGACCGTTCCGAACAACTAAGGATGGTACATTCTAGATTCTCTAAAATTTAAAAAAAATCATTTTACTCAAATACTTACACCTACAAACATCAAATTATCGAAAGCTCTGTTCATGGAGAAAAACCTGATCAAGATCGACCTACCACTTAATGCTGTGATATTTTATAATTATAGAACGTTTTTGCTGCGTTAGTTAGTTGAAGTTTCTGTTAATCGCCATTTTTAATTTTCTGTTGCTAATAATTGAACTTAAAAAATGTATTCTTCAAATACGAGTACTTGTCTATTTTGATTTAACAGTTCAAAAGAGAATAATAACTAAGTTGATAAAACGCTACTTCATCTTACTGAATAGTGACTGTCGAATTGTCCATGTTCTGTTTCTTTTAAATAATATTGGTTTTGACATATAAATTATCACCCCATCAAAAATAGTCTTCTCTTCTTCTTCTTTGTCTACCTCTTATACCTCTAGGCGGTCTAGTCTTATGGTATGGTCTTCTTCCTTTCTTCAATGTTATATTCCCATTTACTTGTGAATCATTTCTTATTCAGTGGTATTTTTGTGTTTTTCTGCAATAGTGCAATGAAGTACAGTTTCGTAAATCCTTTTGAGTGCAGAAAGTGTCCCTTTAATGTATTCCAACGGCAATTGTTCTTAAATTTTGTATTTTACCATTGAAAATGTTTAACGAATTGGAGATGTGACGCTAGTACGGTGCTCTTTTAGCGATTTGTGTGACGCGAATTTTTGCGAGTTGTACGTATTGCAGGTGAGTGTTGTTGGTGTCACTTTGAAGATTTCGTCAAGAGCGAACATTCTGGAGAGGTTGTAAAAATGTAAAATTTGAGGGGGCAAAAATACGAGGGTTAAAACGATTTTTGGACACGAAAGCGTTCGGTGCTGTTACATTCCATACTTTTTGAAAGATCCAAATGTGAATTGGGGTTAGTTGGTAAGAGGATGAACCAACGCTCATCGCACCGGCTGGTTTTTGTGGTTTGCGATGCACGGGGGCGAAGTTATAGGGGTAGAAAGCTGAGGCGCATTTGTAGCAAATTGGATGTTCACATAAACAAGGGGAAAGAAAAAAATGGGGAATTTTGTTTTTGGCAGTATTTGGATGAATCTGTGGGTTTTTAAGAATTTTGCAGCTCAAGTTGATTTACTGGTTGCAAAATGAGAAACACGTTATATACTTATCAGAAAAATTGCAAAATTCATATTTATGTGAAATGCGCTCTTTGGAGACTTTCTACTGGTCGACTTAACTTTTTTAAGAGAATTTGGGAGGTGGTACTTTGACGGCCCAGGTGGATTTTGGGGTTGTAAAATGGGGAAAACGTTATAATTATCAGAAAAACTGCATTTGTGTGAAATGCGCTCTTTGGAGACTTTCTACTGGTCGACTTTATTTTTTTAAGAGAATTTGGGAGGTGGGACTTGGGCGGCCCAGGTGCATTTGGGGGTTGCAAAATGGGGAAAACGTTATAATTATCAGAGATATCTTAAAATCAATATGTGTGAGAAATTCGCTGTTTGGAGACTTTCTACTGGTCAATTGTATTTTTTAAGAGAATTCGAGGTATGGGAATTTGCGGCACAGGTGCATTTGAGGGCTGAAAAATGGGGCAAACGTTATAATTATTAAGAAAACCTTAAAATCAATATTTGTGTGAAATTCCATGTTTAGAGCCTCTATACGGGTCGACTGTATTTTTTTTTTAATTTGGGATGTGGGAATTTTTCGGCCCAGGTGGATTTGGGGGTTGCAAAATGGGGAAAACCTTATAATTATCAGAAGAACCTTAATATTAATATTTGTATGAAATCCGGTGGTATGCGCTGTTTGGAGACCTTCTACTGGTCGACTGTATTATTTAAGATAATTCGGGATGTAGGAATTTTGCAGCCCAGGTAGATTTGGAGGTTGCAACATGGGGAAAATTGTTATAATTATCAGAAAAGCTTTAAAATTAATATTTGTGTGAAATTCGCTGTTTGGAGACTTTCCAGTGGTCAATTGTATTTTTTAAGATAATTCGGGATATGAACATTTTGCGGCCAGGTGCTTTTGGGGTTGCAAAATGGGGAAAGCGTTATAATTATCAGAAGAACCTTAAAATCAATATTTGTGTGAAATTCGCTGGTATGCGCTGTTTGGACACTTTCTACTGGTCCGATTTAATTTTTAAAAGAATGTGAGAATTTTGTGGGTTAGTTGGATTTGGGGGATGCAAAATGGGGAAAACGTTATAATATTATACTTATAACAAAAACCTTAAAATCAATATTTGTGTGAACTTCGCTGTTTAGAGACTTTCTACTGATCGGTTGAGAGTTTGGGATGCGGTAGTTAAGTGGGATTACCTTATTTTATCAATTTTTATATAAGAAAAATGTGCAATTTTGTTATTCTGACCCTTTGTGGAATTTTAAATTTGCAAGTAAATAGTAAATAGCGTGTCGGATTGTATTTTCCTCTAACATGAATAATATTTAGTGGGTTGAAGTCATTACCGCGGTGCACTTGTTTGCATAATTGTAGTGGCCACTGGCAGGGTTGGGATGTTAGTGTCAGCTGCTTTTACTAAAACTTAATGCGGGAGTGTGATGGTAAAAATTGATGCGGACTTCAAAAATATAAATACATGTACATATGTATATGTACGGAAAATGTAAAGTTACTCAGTTTAGACAATGTAAAAGCTCCCCAAACAACAAATCCATTTAAAATATATTTATTGAACAATTAACACAAAACTAAAGATACATATCTACTAAACAACTCGAAGATCTATTCACATAAAATCTCTTGTTGACACTGCCCCGTTCCTCCTAATAAAATCATCTTCGCTCCAGTTCTTATACTTGCTATTAAAACACGTTTCATGAGTAAACAAAATAAACTATGAAAAATAATATGTGGAGCCGCCGATCGAATGGCTTGTCATTCTCAGAACTCCTTTAAAACAGCTAACAAATGTAATAATAAGAATGACTCATATACGCAATACATCTTCTAAAGTTATATAAAAAAAGTAATGTAATATCGAATTCAACGTCTTTATCTAATTGCAAATTAATATTAAAGTGTACAAGATGCTGAAAAGGTTCAAAACTGTAGTACGTATTATTTATTAATGGTCTGCTATGCAGTAGAACTTCGCAGTAACGTTTTGCTTGGCGTATAATAAACAATAATAATACAGATGTAAACAATTTAAAAAATATATTTCTATCCCTTGTAAATTTTTCGGATTTTGCAAATTTTATGCCAGACTTGAAAATTAGAAAAATTCACTTTCAATGCATTAACGAAGGTTTGTAAATTGCAACTGTAAATTTTATTTATTCTTATTGCATTATTGTAGAAAAAAATTTGTATATAGCACGTGCAAAAACGTTATGGTAGTTGACAAGTCGACAATTTTCACGTCGAGTGCTATTATCACCCACTTTGCACACTTGTTGTATAAATACGTATTTGCTACCATGTCTCTTGTTACATATTTACAATTTTCGCTGTTATATTGCCTTCACTCTTAATTCTGCTTCTACTGCTGTTGTTACATTACTGCCGGCTTGTCCTGTTCTTTTTTGTAAATGTCCTGTACGGGATCTCTCAGAATGGAAGCCGTGAAGGTGTAAATTGCCCCAAGAAATTTACTTTTTTTTATTCTGAAGATTTTGAAATTTGATTGAAGAACCCTTTTATCCGACCCAACCAGCCGGCTTCCAGAAAGATAGCATGGTTATCAATAATGATTTAGAAAAAGTTGATAGGTCAACAACAGTAAAGTAAAAACAGTTGCCCACTGTTAGGTAAAACTTTAATCATTTTTAATTCAGTATTGCATAAGCCGATTTTCATAATTATTTGAGAACCTGTGTTAACTCATTAGCTCGTTTCATGGGCTTCTTTTAAGCGTTTATTTCTGCGACACCCTGTATGTGTGTCATAACTGTTCTGCATCTTCGTTTGAACTTCCAGGTTTTAGGTTCTCTAAATGTTTCACTTAATATCCTTTGAATACTTCATATTTGTCTTTTATATTTATTACTAATTGCTTACTTTTATTTTTTATATTTTTGATTTTCACTATTTTTATCTCTTTCAGTACCGTACAACAAGACTATTTCTGATTTTTGCCATATATCTGATACATCTCATGAGCAAGTTCTCTAAAGATTTACATTCGAATTTTTTATTTCTTCCTCGCCCTTGTTCTTTTTCTGTATATAATATTCTCTGACCCGCTCTACTTTTATTCTAATATATATTTCTATGATATCTTTTTCGCTTTTATTTTCAATGTTACTTTCTCGTTCCACCACCTTAGTTATTTAAAATCGTGTATATATGTTCCTTGTACCACATCCTTCTTTTTCAGTCTCCAGAAGTGTAGATTATTCATTTATCTTTATTAGCCTCCTAGCGCCTTCGTTATGTAGTTTTTCTACTATGTTCAATTTTTTGTAGCTCTTATTTTCTGCTTTCACGTTTGGCATTTTATTATTTTTTTTGCTATTACCAGTTTATGATCAATATTTAACTCTACTTAATTTTGGAAGTTTCTGTTGTATTATTTTAAAATAAATATTTTTACCAAAATATTCAAAAGTGATAAAGTATTGCTATAACAAGAATAGTATTTTTAAATTTTAAATTTGTAACAATACAATAAACGTTTTGCAATAAAGTCAGCAATATTAGAGTTCCATTTAAGTACTTAAATTTATTATACGCCACCAACCATCTGGACATTCAAAAATTAAAATCAATTATAGTAATTTTAGCTGATTTCGCAAATCGCATTAGTGTTAATTGTATCTATATGCATTCATTAACTTGGGGTAAACAAGTATACTTCACATTATTTTGTAATAAATATCTTTACTCTCTCTTTAACTTACCAGAATGACACGGAATCATTATATTAGTAATTATTATAGCTGAGCTGCGTATTGGCATTGTTTACCATTGCACAGTGCACCAGTGTTTTGAAATGCAGTAAGAAATGCACGACAAGAATTGCTAAAATTTCACTGACATTATTTACTACGGCACAGAACACGAACCTTGCAGATGCTTTGAAACGCAGTAAACAATGAACCGCATATGGTATCAAATGAAATGGCCAATGTTTACTTCGATTGAAAGCCGTTTATTGCTTTGGATAGAAATCATAACGAGAGGCCATTAACTATAAATTATAAATAATCAATAAAAACATTGGACATAATAAAGAGAAAGAAGAAAACGTTTTACTCAATCACGCTCTCTTAATAATTATCAATGCATTTATTGGTTATTTACATTATTAATTTTTCTTTCCCACTTGTAGTATATGGTACATGGATTATAAATATTTCCATATTTTTCTAATATACAGGCTGTTTATTAAGTACTTGAAAAAGATTTACTGACATGATCCTTGGATTATTCTAAAACGACAAGCTCCCATTAACATAGGTCGCAAATTCTTCGTTTCCGAAAAATTTTGGTGTATACGTGCGACTCCAAGAGCAATTTTTTGTGTCCGTAAAATATCTTTTCATTCACCAGTGCCGTGCGTGTGAGTGCTCTGCACTGTTGAATAAGATAGAAGAGATGGCACATGGAAGTCACCGATTTTTCAGTTTTGATAACGGTTTTGTATTTCTTGGTTAAAACCATATATATAATACACATATATTGCTAGTAGGGCCGGGAAACATCAGAAAACATTACGGCGCCGACATAGTCTCACTTAGAGTATAACGCGTCTCGTGCACATGCGTGATAATTCGAACTCCGCCTTTAAAAGCGAATTTTAAACTTGACCACTTCCCCATTGGCCGGACGACGCCGCCGCGCTTGCACACAGCTCACCATTATACATTGAAGAGTTGGTTGTCTGTCTCACTTCCTTGGTCAGTTTCCCACTCATAGCCGCTAGCAATATAGTATGTATTAGATATATGGTTAAAACCATGCAAACACTAACTCATGGGTTTTTTGTTAAAATGCGCAGCTTTTTTATAAAAATTGGCAAAATTAAACCAAGTGTTATCAAATTTTTCTTATTCCAAAAATAATTGTTAACGCGTTTATAATAATTGGTACCGTTACGGTTACCGTGACTTTTATCTAATCTGGAAAATTGATAATATTTTTGTGTGGCATAGTTTTCCTTACTTAAACCTGATTTTTCATCATACAGTAAATTACGTAAGTAACCCTTTAAATACCAGTTGTTTGTTTTCACCCCAATAATAATCTAGAAAATTGTTTTTAAAATCTTTGAAACCATCCAATTGCTGTTTATTTAAATTAAATCAATTTAATACACTACTACCTAACGAACGTAACATAAACTATTCCCTATTATTTTTAATTCTGTTTGGTAACCACATAATTGCCCATATATATATATATTTATCTTCGATTAATAATTCTAGTCTCTCCACGAACCCTTTTAGATAAGTTCCATTATTTCCATCAAATTTCTCTATTCTATTTTGACGTAAACTATATACAACTTGAGATACCCCTCAATATTTTTATCTGCCATAGTAATGCTTGTTTTGCCTGTCTTTTCAAACTATTTTCATTTGTAGTTTTAATTTTTACACTTGGTATTCCACGTTAGTAATATGTCCAATTCATGTGTTATTCTGTATATCACTATTTTCTTCTAAGCAATACAATTTCTACGTTTTTATTTACCATCTGACGTCCTTTATATATTTTTTTACAATTTTATATTGTTGTTCTAATTTATGATCAACCTCAGTTAGTATTTCTACTTTGTCTTCAAATCTAGTTTTAAATCCTTCCTTTAACTCCTTACTTAATCGTTTACTAATTTCTTCCATGTCCTGTTATAATTGATACCATTTATTACACCGTTTTCATAACCATCAGACACGTATTTTATGCATGGAAAACTATCGTATCTCCAGAGACCTCATAGGCAATCATACATTAGATTAGATTAGATTAGATTAGGTTTCACGACTGCCTTTTGCTGGCATGCGCACGTCAGCCCTTTGGGCTTTTTGTACTGTCGGGAGTTTTCAAGTTAGCAAGCCGACATCCGTATCTTTTACTAGACTTGCAATGTCGCCTACTAACTTGCGGTTGTCAATAGAGTTAAGGCTCCAATCGAGTTGGTGTCTTTTACGCTCTAATGCTGGGCATTCAAAGAGGATATGATAGGCTGTTTCATCATCCTCTTGGCATAGTCTGCAAACAGGTTCATCTCTATAGATATTGATCCTGTGCATAAATTCTCTGAATGCTCCAGTGCCTGTTAGTAGACTGACTACTTGCTTGATTCGAGTTCTGTTCAGTCCTCAACAGGGTTTTAGTGGTATGTGGATTCGGAGTTTTTAGCAATCTTTTGCAGTGTGTTGCTTGATTGTAGTTTCTCCACCTTAGTTGGTGTGCGGTATTGACCCATTCATTAATGGCTGAGCGGGCTTGGTTTTTCTGAATGCTTAGACCAGGTTCTGGACCGGTCATTGCATTACGGGCTGCTTCTTTTGCGAGCTTGTCCGCCTTTTCGTTTCCTTCAATACCTTGGTGACCTGGGATCCAGCATAATTTTACTGTATTTCCCTGGCTTAAGGTTTGAAGTTTGGATTTGCATTCCTTGATCAGTCTCGATGAAGTACTGAAAGCGTTTAGCGCTTTCAGTGCTGCCTGACTGTCTGAGAGAATGTGTATGTCTCGATTGAGCAGCTTCTTTTCTATGCTGATGTTTACGCATACGTTAATAGCTTGTACTTCAGCCTGAAAGATGTTACAAAATTTTCCTAGACTAACTTTTTCGTTGGTTCTAGGATTGGTACTGTACACACTGGAACCTGTACCCCCTTCAAACTTAGATCCATCAGTGTAAAAAATGATGTTCTTATTTGTTGGAGTTGGTAGTTGGTCCGGATTCCAACTTGTGTGTACAGTAAAGTTCTTTTCAAAGTCGTAGGCTTTGATTATAAGATCAGAACCCATTTCTAATATTGGGTTGTTGATGTGTGACATGATCTTGCCATGTCCTAGATTATTAGCTGTGATCATCCAGTGACCAGTACTTTGTAATCTGTAGGCTGCCATTCTGGCTTCACCTTCCAAGAAGATGTGCAGAGGTGGCAGATTTAAAATAGCATTCAGAGCTTGTCCTGAGGTGCCTTTAAAGGCTCCAGTGATGCACCGATTAGCTAGATATTGTATTCTGCTGATTTTGTGGATCGCAGTTGCTTGTTTTATTTTGGGCCACCAGGCGATTATTCCATATGAAATTATTGGTCGAACCATGGTTTTGTACAGCCAGAGGGTCAGTTCCGGTTTGAGCCCCCACGTACTACCTATGGCTCTTTTTCCAATAACTAATGTTTGTATGCACCTGGTGATTGTTTTGTCTAAGTGGGAGTTCCAAGTTAGTTTGGAATCGATGGTTAGACCTAAGTACTTAACCTCGTTCTCCCAGTTGACATTTGTCTCAAACAGTTTTATGTTCATTCTGTTTGTGATGTTCTTTCTACGAGTGAAAGCGACGAGAGTAGCTTTGCTGGGATTAATTCTAAGATTATTCTCTAGACACCACTCTTCGGTTATCTTTAGTGCTGATTTCATTACATTGTCTACGGTTCTTTGGTATTTACCTTGAATCAGTATGACAATGTCATCAGCGTATCCTTGAGTGTAGTAGCCTTTGTTATTGAGTTGGATCAGCAGTTCATCAACTGTGAGGCACCACAGGAGTGGAGAAAGAACTCCTCCCTGTGGACATCCCCTTGTCGCCTGCAATCATACATACAAAATTGTATTTATCGTAAGTCAAACTGAATACAAAATTTTCAGCGAAAACGATCGTATCTTAATTACTACAGTCTTCGTTGCTCAATCTCTAGGAAGTAGGGATGTTCCGAATATACAAAAATTCGTATTCGCGAATACGAATACCGAATACAAATACTCTTATGAATATTCACGAATACGAATACGAATACGAATACATGACCTTGAGTGAATAATATCAACATCAACATCGTTTTTGTAAGCGCTGCAAATTTTAGAAATAGTATGGAAAATAGTTTTGTTTTTTATTTAATATTATAGAATGGTTAATATTTTTAAAAAAATGTTTTATTTAATGTATGAATACCTGTTTTATATTTTTATTACAATTCTTATCTATATTTATATAATTTTAATGTCAAATACTCGTATAATATTCGTGTTAATTTTTGGCGAATACGATTACGAATACAAATATTGAAAATATAGCGAATATTCGCGAATACGAATACGAATACGAGTATTCGGAACATCCCTACTAGGAAGCATCGAAAGAATCGTGAGTTACTACTGTTTTCTTGGCTCTACCATATGCCACTTTATGAGGTTATGTTTGATTAGCAGTTACGATTTGTGTTAGTGTGTGAATTGCAAGTGTAAAGTATGAATAAAAGAACAAAATTAATCTTGGAATTATCAAAAGAAGTTGTGGAACGGGGCACATATTCTGGTAAGTACAGTAAGCCGTACTTTTAGTATTATTTTATAATTATGTTTACCAATAGGTTTACAGACAAATGCATCACATGCTAGCTGTAGTAGCAAAGATGCAGCCCCACCGTTTTATGAACACACACTCTGGCGACAAGAGCCGTTCGTATCTCAGACGAGGAAAATCTAGAGAGAGAAGAGCTACATCTGTTTGACTTCATACAAAGGAACGGATACACAACTACCGCCATACGAAAAGCTCTAGACAAGACTATGACAAAAAAGGCTAAAGAAGAATCTCCACCTCTGGAAGGCTTAGCATTTCTACCTTAAAGGCTCGACTGATAAGATAGGACGTGTCCTGCAACGATGCAACATCAAAACTCTGTTCACGAGCAAGGAAACTTTGGGTAACAACTTCAGATCGGTAAAAGACAAGATTCCAAGTTTAGAAACCGCTGGCGTATATCGCATTCCTTGTTCTTGCGGCTCGAGTTACATTGGACAGACTGGTCGTTCCGTTGATCTAAGACTCCAAGAACACAAAGGCGATTGCAAACACAAACGCATCACAAAATCAGCCGTAGCTGAGCATACATTTACAAATGGGCACACTCCAGAATTTGAGCATGCCAGAGTACTTGCTAGAATACCTCATTACTTCCCGCTAGTGATACGTGAAGCCATAGAAATAGAAAAACATCCAAATAATATCAACAGGGAAGATGGCTTTAAGCTTAGTAAAACGTGAACTCCTGTGATACACGATCTAAAGCATTACAACCACTGTGCGTCATACGGCCACGCCCCGCGGATTACGTTGCACACGGATGACCAACCAGCGTTACGCCACTCCGCGCGCCTGGCACAGAGGACTATAAATAGCTCCACACCGACCTTCGGTTTTTACTGCGACTTTCACTCTGATGATGCAAGCTGCAAGGTCTTGCGAAACGTTAGTGAATATGAATGCACAAACAGCAAAACGCTCAAATCTGTCTAAGTATCCTCGTTCTCAAGATACTCAAACAACACGAGCCACCAAAGAGCATGGCCATTGCGCGGGTTTTTGCTCGACTTCACAAGGTGCAAGGCCCATTAAGCCAGAAAATGCTGGGTGTTCATATACAAATACTACGCGGTCTAAGCCGAAATTCTATGCTAAGGAGAATAAGCAAATATTTTCATATGAAAAAATTACCATGGAAATCCCTATGGCGCGTAAAGCATTTCTACACCCTGTATTGTTATATGAGATAAAAAATCTAAGTTTTAGCGATGTCTCTCGCAAAATATTCAGAAACTAATAATTTTTAATGAGAGGCGTATCATCCCTTTGCCACATTTTATACACAAACAGAAAGCTATAGACATTTATTCATAAAAAAATATTTGTTTACAAGAATTAAAAATCATAACTAGTTTCCTAACAAATAAATAGCAAGGTTGAATTGACTAATAACATAAAAATGAGTTCAAAAAATCGCTAAAGCTTATTAATAGAATCCTAGCGCAATCAATTATGTTTCTGTGTAGTAGGTACTTCGCCACACACTTAATAAATTTTAAATATAATAATATTTAGAATCTTAACAAAATGAACGTTGGTAATAGGAATAGTTTTTTTCCGAAACATTCGTTTCGACAATATTTTTATTTTCTCTTGTAGTGAAATCGTGAAATATTATAAACATGAACGGCAAAACTGCGTTAAATTTAAATTGCTAGAAAGGGCTTATGCAAACCCAGCTGGTAATTCTAAACTAATAACAACACGCGCAACGAACAAGCCTATAAAAGAATTAGAACAAGAAAGCAAAGAACAAAAGTAGAAAATGCAAACAGAACAGAATATAAAAGTCTTAAAAAAAGGCTCGAGTTGGTAGAAGAGTTTTAAAACTGAAAATTATAAATGTCGGGTATTTTATAGACCAAACAGAGAAATATGTGGTATGCTATTCACTAACGAATAAAAACAAAAGACGAAATATTCAGAACTCTAAGGTGAACAGTTTTCTGAATCACTAGCTAGTGGTTGCAAGAATTTATATCGAGAAGACCCAGTTCATTGAACAAAATAGATCAGAAAAAGAAAGAGTGAAAGAACTAAATCCTATAGCTTGAAAACCCGAGAAACAAGAACACAATATCAAAAGATAACCGAAGAGAAGTTGCAATCGGGTAAACCTAAAGATATTGAACGACGATCGAAAAAGTTCAGAGACAATATCACTAGCTCAGCAAAATATATGGGTGAAACTTTTAAAACATCGGCAAGATAGACAGAATATAACTGATCGAAAATATATATACCGATGGGGCCACAATTATATATAACAGCAATGCGATAACATGAACAAGAAAATAACTCGTATTGGTTGAGTGAGAAAGAGATAAACATAGTAGCAAATATTGGAGAAGGCTTGACGCTTAATTTAATTATGACATTTGTCAACTAAACATGCCTACTAAAATATTGTTTTCGTATGCCCATCTCTTTCTTACTCAAGCATTCTATTTTGTTATTCATGTTATCTCATTGCTGTTATATATAAGTATGGCCCCATCCGTATATTTAAAGAATTTAAGAAAAAGAAAAAAAGAAACCTCTAAAGCAACTGATAGATAAAAACAACAATATATTAGCAGAAAACAGAGTAATAATGGTCGGCTGGGAATAGTATTTAAAAAAATATAGGAAAAAGCCAGCATCACGGTAAGGTGAACATTAGAAGAAAATTAAATTACCAAATGTGTAATAGGGGAGCATTTAGAAAGAATTAAAATAGTGTAGGTCCTTGAAAAGGTGAAATGGTGCAGTAAACGCATAAACCGTATATATGAGGCTTTAAACATGAGCATTAAAAAACCAGAAAGATTTTGGAAAACAGCAACTGGAATTATGTTCAAACAAGAAATCGTTCAAAATGGAGCGTTAACAAGTAGACGTCACGCAATTACAGCACCAATTCTAATAAAAAAATATGTTTGTCAAGGCGACACGAAGTCCGCTAAATTTACTACTGGATTGGAAAATATATTCAAAAACTTAGTAGAAGAAAAGAAATGCCTTAACATAAACAGATCAAAACAAGTTGGGCAAAAATGAACTACTGTAGAACAGTAGTAATGACAAACATCCTAGAAGCAACTATTAAAGGGTGTTTAAAAACTAGTACGTTTAGAGTTGGCTATGGCTTGAAAGCAATGTAAATTGAGATGTTATTCTACTTACATTTTACACTTAAAATTCAATTCATTATAACAGATGATTGAAATGTCCACCACCGGATTCAATACGTTTTAAAACCCTATTAATGACTCCATTCACTCCATTTTCTTAAAATTCTCAATAGTGCGTCCTCTTAATTCTTCCAAATTGGTAATAGGAGTTCTAAATATTGAATTTCTGATGAAAGGCCATAAACAGACATCACAAGGTGTCAAGTCACAAGATCGTGCTGACCAAGAAACTTCCGTGTTTCTGCTACTAAGTCTATTATCAAATAACTGTCTAATCAACTGTAAAGTTTAAGCTGTACAATGTGGTATCGTTTTATCCTGATCGAAGAAAAATGTGGTACACTGTCATTATGTCATTTAATTTAACCAGTAAGTTTAAATTTACCCCAGTCATTCCAGTGAATAGGTCACAACTGTACTCATGATACCTAACCGTGGACGTTAATAACATCAAATTTCTTTCCAGTTATTCATACTTCGTATGTTGAGTGGCAGTCCTGCCAATATAAATGTTAATAAACATTTTGCTCTAAATGTACTTTGGTATTTCAAAGTATAAACAGTAGCGCCATTCCCCTTCTAAAAGTGCCTTCTAAGCTTGGGCGAGCAGTAATGTTGTTAATGCGATTTTATAATTTTTTGCTATGTAAATATAAAAATACCTTTCTAAGTTTAAAGTAAAAACTCCATAATTCAATGTAGAGTTTAAGTTGGCACAAATTTACGTAACTTGCAATTAAGATTCATCCCTTCGACAATGCATACATTGTTACGATTTGCGTTCTTTAATGAAATGAACTATGTAGGAATATACTGTACTTTAGTTAGCTGTAAGCCATCTGTATAATATTTTAAGGTAAAATTCGTAGGAAAAATGTCATATTTAAATTACAACAAGCGGATGTTTAGAAACGTGCCTTTAGTTTGGGAAGCTGGAGATATTCCAATCTCACGAATAGATTAGAGTAAGTTTATGCAGGGTTTACTTCATAAACCGAAATATTGAGTGATGTATATGACCGGTACGTGATTAGAAGAAGCAACGGTTGCAACTCGATCATAAAAATTATTTGCAGCTGGGACCAAATGCTTTTAGTAGAATTTTAATCCTTTATAGCGGTAATTTCCAAAGGGTCCGAGCAAACCACATTTCACCGTGGGAAAGCCTCAAACTTTTAAAATTCATAGAACTATTATGAACTGTCACGTCCGTATGTACGTGCCAAAATTCCAAAATTTAGACCAGCTCTGATAGGTTATTGGGAACTTTGAAAACGCCCACCGAGCTTTCTTGGTGAAAATGGACTTAGAATTAAGTTAGTTAATAAGAAGATGTAAATACGTAAAGTTAAGAAACAACGCTATTAAACTTAAGTGTTCTGTAAACGGCAGAAAAATAAATGCAAGTGTTTGTACTTAAGTGTTCTTATTAATCTCGCAACAGTAGCTTTGGTCTTCGTGTCCGAGTGTGTTTCAACTAAAAGGATTGCCAGTTACCCCGACTTTAGGCGTCTCGCAATAATATGTTAAAACTATATATTTGTCAAAATTTTGCAGAATATTTAATTTCTAATACAATAAATAACAAAATAGCATGGTCTTCTTTTGTTTAATATTATTCCAAGAGAAAATAAAATTTAAAAAAGTTAATATTGGATTAACACGAAATAGTAAATAAATTTGTTTATTTGTTGTCCCCTCTTAAAAATCAGAAGTTACCCACTAACCCTAATTTTATCACAACTGACCTTATGGAAAGGTTCAACCTCAGCTATAGCAATATATCACCTTTAAATGTGCTTTATTACAGCCAAAAACTTCATCCAAACATAGCTGCAGGCACGCTACTTTCATCCGTTTAATTAAATTCATTATGTTTCGACTTATGCTTTTTCTATTACAAGGTTGAATCTAAAACTAAGGATAATTTAAAAAAATTCTAAACAATTCCAATATGAATTTATAGCACGTATTCGAAAAATTACAGAATGTTTTAATTGATATATACTAAATTAATTAGAGGAATGTCTGTTTTATGTACTGTAAATTTACAAATATTTCTAGCAGGTTGAAATTAAATTCTAAAAATTAAGTTCTAAATCCAATAATAATTTTTTTTTAATTACATACATATTCCATAATTTTGCAAGGTTTACGTCGCAACTGAAAATGCAAACGTGTATTAATGAAGGCTGTGATTAGAGCTATTATCAAAAGGTCGCCCATTTGCTGAATCTCTATACGTAGACAACCAGATATGACAACAGCTTAAACTTTGAGGTGCACATCGCTTTATCGAGGACATCTTCTGCCCTTTCTATATGAATAAACAAATCTGATATGTCAGTGACGAAAATGTCGCATATTTAAGCTTGAGCATCGCCTGATGGGTTCGGATTTGTTCATCATTAGTTAAATATTTTTATTTTAAAGTAACACTGTTGCTCTTGTAGTATCTCGAACTATGATCATTAAATCATTTTATTACTAAATTACACTTAATGCATAAAAACTTTCCAGGAACGATTTTATGACTTTAAAAACTAGGTACCTGAGCTTACTTAACGTAACAATTTATTTAATTAGTTAATTTCCGATCATTAAGTAACATCAATGCAATTATGTTCTGGAAGCAACTGTAAATAACGAGTAAACTGGTCTTCCTAGATCACGATTAAATACTTACTATAACTTAGCACATTCTAATTTATTCATAACTGATAAAATATATTTTTATTTTGCTGCTACAAGTAACCTATTATTAAAACTACTGTAATTTATGCTAAAATGTTCAAACAAATAATTATGTATATAAAAGTTGTTACCAAACATGTAAGTAACCCTCAGTTCACCTTCGGTTTTTAATAATAATGCAACTACGCCACCAACTCAAAGGCCCTCATCTATTGTTGCTTTTATTTTTATTCATTAACACCTTAAATTAACAAAAATTCTGATCGAGACAACAGTTTGTTTGGTTGCAATCAGTGACGCAACATGAGGGCGTCTCGGAAGGACGTGTTACGTGACCAAACCTTTGCCTCATCAGCATCGATTCATTAATGCGGCTGTCAAAAGTCTCAGTGTAAATTGCCATCGCCCAAACATTAAGTCTTAACAATTTTAATTCGGCACTTCATAGTAAGGCCGACGATTCAATAATTAAGGTTATGGGATTTCTTAACCTGAACTTGCAAAAACCTATTCATAAGGTATTGCATTCTTGTGCGAAATAATTTTATTATATAATCCCCTGTTAGTCCATAGTAACTAGTAAGTAGTAATAATAACATTTCCAACGCAGCGAACTTAATAAATTGATAGTTTTAAGGAAAAAACGTGGCTATATGAAGAGCTTGACCTTTAAATTCTCGTAGATATACATTGACAGGAACATGGCAGCAGTAACATGTGACGTCATGTAACAGCGTACTCGCCCTTATCAACGCAATTACTTTAATGCCACAAAAAAACTACAGTTGATGCCTGCGCAATAGGAAGCTATTAGAAGATGAATTTTATTATCTTATTAAAACGTTTTAGCATATGTCTTGTGCATATAATTATTTTAATAATACATTTAAAATTTGATCTTTGCGTTTCTATGTCGTGTGTTCCAAAAAAAAAAACATTCCGCGTAGGCCTTGGAAAAAAAGATTGAAAACCTAGTCATGTCTTAACTTAAATATATAGGTGAATGTCAGTTTGCATTTTGTTTATGAAAATATCTGTCCTGTGACAGGCAAAAGGTTACTCTGTATTAAGTTTACTTGTACAAAAAGGAAAATAAGATGGCATTTGCACAACAACAACGAGTGTATTAATCATAAGAGTTAATAAAAATTGTGTTCATTTAGTGTTTTGTATACTTTATTGTATAATTCAAGATCAAGATGTAATTTAGTTCTCTCTGAATTATGGTAGTTCATTTGCTTCAAGTTTTGGAAAACTTCAATTTGATCATGGCATGCTGTAAATGAGTTTTTTTAAACACACGATATAATGGCATAGTTACACTAGTTGATTTACTAAAATCATTTAACATATTCTTGCAAGTTCAACTAACACTGAAGCCACCAATGTAATTATTATACGACATTAAGTAAGAATATTAATATTACACCTATAAAAAAGGCAACTATATTCTTGTTTATCCTTTTAAAATCTTTTTAAAGCTTTTGTTCCGCATCTCGTAAAATAAATTAAAATGTTTACATTAAAAAATAAACGACATCTACGCGACAAATTAATCAGATTCCCACCAAGATGGACAAATTCCAAACATTCTTCATATAAAAAGCGAAAATAATATACATATATATTCACTCATATTACATACCATTTAATTAGCAGAAGCCCATAATTGTGATGTACAAGGTTTACTAAATATTAATAAATATATTATTACGGATAAAAATGTGAAAAACAAGATGAGACGGTGTGTGTGTAATTTAATAACGAATGTATAGCAGCTCCATCACATCAACAAATTGGAAGTTATATCAGTTGACAGCAATATTTCCAGAAGCTAACTGAAATTAGATAAAGGTGTCTATCAGCGCAGCTTTTATTCTTCACTGTAAGATGACCATACATTCAAGTTTTAAAACCTGCCGCTGTTTGTGTTGCATACTCAATAGGTTAGTAAAATATGCCGCTGTTACAAATTTACACTATCTAAGAATATGTAGTTTCTAAAGTATGCTCAAAAAATATTTTCACCTAGTATGGCTATGGAATAGTTTCTAATTTATGAATGCAACTACGTTTAACTTAAATGTCGAACTTGACTTGGCACACTTAAGAACAGGTCAGTTTCTAATAATTGTATATAACATTGAACATAAAGTAATGTCTTTACTCCTTTATTTTGAAGGTTAGCTTCCTAACTATTATAGTTAATAAAAAAAGAACTAGTAACCGTGTCTCTATCCAAGTGTTTTTAGTAGATCTAGTAAATGGCATAAGCATAATTTTGAAAAATTGTTGTTTATGTTTAGCTAGAAATTTAACTAAAATTTAAAAATGGAAAAGTATTCAAAATTATGCTTATTGCTTCCGAATCATAATTTTAAAAAAAAAGATTGAATCATGCCCACCATTTTTTCTGGTTATAATATTGAACAGGTAGCGGATAGATACTCCTCTGCGATCACAGCAGAGAGTACATCTACTTCAGGAATGCGATCCTGCCCACGCGAGCCGCGGTTTCTCCCCATCCCCATCTTGGGGGAATCGTGTCCCATAACCTCTATCCTGGCCACACCACTTCCCTTTCTCTTCCATAACCCACTCGCCAACTCGCACTTGGCCAGCGCGGCGAGTTATGGGCGTTATGGCCAAAAACCCCTCAATGATGACAACAGCGATCTCCGAAAAATTTCCCCAGGTGTGTCAAACAGACTGTTTGGAATTCCACACCGCAAAGTCGGTCTGCCTAATGGAATATGGGGGAGGCAAGATATCGCTTTCATCGAAAAACATCAAGAAGACAACTCCACTAATCCTAGCAACATATAACTGTGAATCACTGCTGAATGATTATCAACTGCATGATCTAGAGAACGAAGCAGAGAAGATAAAATGGGATATAATAGGTCTCGCCGAAATACGAAGAAAAGAGAAAGGTGCTATTGTTCTGCAGTCTGGTAACACCCTATATTACAAAGGTGATGAGACTGAAAGCCAGAAAGGCGTGGGTTTCATAGTAAGCAAGAGAATAAAACCGATCAGAATGTTTAAATGAATGTCAGAACGTGTTGCATATATAATAATAGAAACAAGCAACCAAGAAAAAGTTAAAATAATTCAAATATACGCCCCCACATCCACCTACGATGATGAAGATGCAGAACTATTCTATGAAGATGTAATCAGAGCACGCAACGAAAACAAATGCAAACACGACATTATCATGGGCGATTTTAATGCGATACTGGGACAACAACAAGCAGAAGAAGAAATCGAATGTAGGGAAATATGGACTGGGACAAAGAAACCACAGAGGACATACTTATGTTGATAAATTTTCTAGAGGACCAACGACTATACGCGATGAACACCTTGTTCAATAAGAAACAACAAAGCAAATGAACCTGGAAAAGCCCGGATGGCAGAACAAAAAATGAAATAGATTATATATTATCGACATCTAGAGAACTTATCCAAGATATCACCACCCTAAATGCGTTTCACACTGGCAGTGACCACCGGATAGTTCGAGCAAAAGTCACTATAACAACGAAGAGAAGCAAATGTAGACCAAAACAAAGAAGAGCAATAGATACAGAAATCCTCAAATAGAAGAACCAAATGTACAGAGAACATTTAAAAAACTCAATAACCCAGATAGAGAAAATAGAAGAAACAAAAGAAGGAATGAACAAAGAGACAAAACAAATAACCCATTTCATAAAAGAAGCAGCTCTGAAAGTAGCAAAGAAAACACCGAAACAAAAAACCAAAATAACACCAGAAACAAAAATAATGATTGAAAAACGGAGATCACTATACAGTGTGGTCCATTAAGTGTGCAACAAATGGGAATTTTTTTTATTAGTTGTACAATCGAAATTTAAATATTGCCAAAAGTTAGTGCATGTGCGATAACCATATCAGATGCCCTTAGAATGGCTTCAAGTCAAACAATATACAGGGCAGGACAAAAAATATGAAATTCGTTCAAGAACAAAGTTACCTTATTTCAAAAAATATAGCAAAATTTTATTGAGAAAAGTTGTTTAGAATTAAAAGTTATGCTCAAATACAAAGTCACGGCCTCCTATTCGAATTTTGATTCTTTTTTGGAAAATATTGTATTATCCCCGTATGATACATATTTTTATTATTTTGATTTTATATGTATTTAAAGTAGCCACAACCACATCCCTTTTAAATAACTTTTAGCAACTTGAAGCGTATTTGTAAAATTTACTTGGATTTATATTTTTTTAGGTAAGCGTCCACTTCATGTTTGTTGCAACGATATTTAACAGAACTTTAGAATTTCGCAAATATTCTTCTTAACAAGGCAAATGCTTTACTAATAATAATTTACATATGAAGCACTCTTAATAAAATCAGAATAATAAAAATATGTATCATACGGGGATAATACAAAATTTTACAAAAAAATAATCAAAATTCGAATAGGAGGCCGTGACTTTGTAGTTGAGCATAACTTTTGATTCTAAACAACTTTTCTCAATAAAATTTTGCTATATTTTTTGAAATAAGGTAACTTTATTCTTGAACGAATTTCATATTTTTTGTCCTGCCCTGTATATTGTTTGACTTGAAGCCATTCTAAGGGCATCTAATATGGTTATCGAACATGCACTAACTTTTGGCTTTATTTAAATTTCGGTTTTACAACTAATAAAAAAATGTCCCATTTGTTGCACACTTAATGGACCACACTGTATAGAGAAGGAAAATATGCTACAAATGAATACAGAGAAATAAGAAAACAAACGAGGAAGATGATACGAAAAGACCTAGATACACTTTGAAGATATGGCACAAAACATCATCGAACCAAATAAAAATCTGAAATGTCTAAAAAGAAATCTAGGCAGACATGAAATAACAACATTAAAAGACAAAACTGGAAAAGAGGAAAGAGACAAAGACAGAATATTGAACATTGCTGAAGATTACTATATGCATCACAAACTAAAAAAGCTGGTGTGATACACTCACACAACTTCCGTTTACAGTGATCTTATAATTAGGTAAAAATTAAATTTTTTATTTTTCAGCATTTGTCAAAAATTTTAAAAATTGCAAATGGTACAAAAACCGTACAAGATAGAGCACTAGATTAAGAGACAAATTTTCTCTAGAATTTTAAGCTGAATTCAAAAATGTAATAATATACCCTGTGTTGTACTTAAAATAGGAGTTAATACAAAAAATAGAAAAAAAAACAAAAGAAACCCGTTTTAGAGGTATTCAACTGGAAAATCACTTATCTCACGTCAATGCACATTAAAAATGTAATAAAAATATAAAGTTTGAAAGAAATCGTTGGAGCCGTTTTTGAAAAAATAGAAAAAAACTGAAAAGAGTAAACACCTACTTCCGGTTATGCAATTTTCTTCAAAAGCTTGCTGTCGCATCTACATAGTACACAAAACTTATATATGAAGCTTGAACGCCATGCCTCTTTTCGTTTTTGAGATATTCTGTTCACAGACACACAGACAGACACAGACACACAGACCGACAGACCAATAAAAAAAATATGTTTTTTGGGATCAGGGGACTCTAAAACGTGAAGATCTGTTGACAACTCAATTTCGAATTTTTGGGGTGAATCCAATACTTCCTTTATTGTAAAAGGAAGTAAAAACCCGAAGAACAAGTGGAGATGAAAGTAATGAACTTTGGCTCGTAAGACATCCCTGAAATCACGGAAGAGGAGATAGGCTATGCCTTGAAGTCAATGAAAAACAACAAAGCGCCGGGAGAAGATGAAATACTGGTAGAAATGTTAAAAGAAGGGCAAGAAATACTAATACCTAAATTGAAACAGCTCTCTAACATCTGCCTTAAAGAAAGAACAATACCAAAGGACTGGACTATTGCAGCAGTGGAAATTTTATTAAAAAAATGAGATAGATCACTCATCTAGAACTATAGACCGATAAGTGTCCTGTCTCAAATGTACAAGCTACTAATCAAAATAATAACAAATAGAATTACGAACAATCTAGATGACTATCAACCTGTGGAGCAAGCTGAGCAGAAAAGGCTTTGGTACTTGTGATCACCTCTTGACAATGAAGATACTAATAGAGAAGAGCATTGAATATAACCTCCCTTTGTTTTTGGCGTTCATTGACTACGAAAAAGTATTCGACTCTATCGAGCATTGGGCAATTATGAAAGAGCTAGACTGTGCCCGCATTGATCATAGATACAAAGAGTTACTCAACAACATCTATAATCAAGCTAAATCAAAAATTAAATTACATGAGTATACAAATGCAATACCTATCAATAGAGGCATCCGACAGGGGGATACCATATCACCCAAACTTTTTACAATGGCACTGGAGGGAGTGTTCAAGAAAATGGAATGGTCCAACAAAGGAGTTAACATCAAACCAAAATAATGTGTCCACAGGAAACACATATAACAGTAAACAACACTATTATAGACAATGTACAGCAATATATATACCTTGGTCAAATAATACAAATGAGCAAAGAAAATAAGGACATAGAGGTGGAAAGAAGAAGGCGTTTAGGTTGGGCAGCATTTAGTAAGCTATCAGAGATCTTAAAGAACAAAAAAATCCCCCAATATATAAAATCACGAATATTCGACCAATGCATACTCCCTATATTAACGTATGGTGCACAAACATAGACGCTTACTAAACATATAGTCACAAAGCTGGGAGTTACACAGAGAGCCATGGAGAGGTCGATGATTGGTATCACCCTTAGAGACAGGAAAAGGAATAGTTGGATACGACAAAGAACCAGAATTACAGACATAATAAACAGAATTACACAATTGAAATGGCGCTACGCAGGTCATGTAGCACGATTAAGCGATAATAGGTGGAACGCTGTAATTATACGCTGGAGACCATGGACTCATGGACAGGAGTAAGAAATAGAGGAAGACCAAGTGCACGCTGGTACGACGACATTAAGAGGGTTGCAGGATTGAGATGGACGGACACAGCACAGAATAGAGAGAGTTGGAGAATCAACGGGGAGGCCTATGCTCAATACTGGGCGCCACAAGGCTGAAAGAAGAAGAATATTTATAAGTCTACAAATATTTTTCTTGGTTTTTTTCACAAGCTTTTAATAAAAAATATTCCTTTTAATCTGCATCTGCTTACTTTGAGAGCTGATTTCGAGAACCAAATAATCAGATTTTACCAAATTATACATACAAAAGTTATCTGTTTCAACAGTTTTGAGCGCCAAGAAAAAAAAATTAGTATCTACTTGTAAAGCTGTACTTTATCTACGAAAATCTCCATGATAAAGTAACATTTTAACGATGAGTGTGGATAATGCTACTTTATTCACTAGTGAATAAAATAGTCCATAATCCATAACAACTAACAAAGTAAATACGTGCTACCATGGTAACTAGTACAAAAGCAGGTGACATGGTATTTATTTCAAATTATTTATTCAATTTTAAAACTTATTTATTTAACTAAATGTAGGTATTGGAAAAAATTTGTATTGCCACACGTGAATAAAGAGATTTTATCCATTCGGGGAAATTGTCTCCCTCGGCTTTGCCTGGTGAGCTAAAGTTTTTCTCTTATGGATAAGATGCCTCTTTATTCACTTGTGGCATACATAACTATTATTGACATTAATAAAATGTTTTGAGCAATTCGTTTAACATTTGCTACACGACGAATTAAGATAAATTGAAATACCTGTGTTGCCTTTGCTTTTTTCATTCATTTTTGTCATGCACGTGCCCACAGATTACAACTGCTAGCTACAGTCGTGTTATTAAAGTGTTGTACAGTATTTCTGCTATGTGACGATAAATTAATTACGATTAGTTGCAATTTTTTTTTTCTACTCACTGTATAGAAAGTCGGATTTTGCGCCATAGTTTTAGGAAACAAAACTGTCAATTTCCAACCAGCGGGAGCCAATTTTTATTTGCTCCCGCATTTGTATTTATGTCACCATGGATATCACACCAAAGCTTTACAACGTTATGCTAACTTGGAAATTAGACAAAATGTCACTACAGAAATCTAGAGTCACTGTAATGATTTACTAAAGCAAAATTTTTGAAATTTCGGTCAATAGAACATTGTTTCGAAGAAAAAATCATATATATATATCACTGGAGCAAAGGTTTATTTCCTGCCTTGTGTGTTTAATTAAATTCACACGCGGAAGGAAATTAATACCTTTGCTCCCTAGATATATAAATAGCTATTTACTTAGTGCAACATTTGATTAAATCTTTAAAATTTTACAATAAAGTTTAATAAAGAACAGCAAAAAATCGACTTGCGCAACACCGACACAAACTCAAATAAAGTTAAAATCTAGCTCTTTATCAGTAGTCATGCACCAATTATAAAATGAATCGATCAAAGCGTTTTCCTATTGTCAATTTTTAAAAAATCAACAACTTTGAAGCTCGAAAAACGTTTGGATGTCGATAATTTGATTAAACTGTTCCTTTTACCCTAGAAATCACCCTCTAAAGTTTGTGTATAGAGTTGTTATACACTCTGTATAGTATTATGTATTATGTATGTATCTGGTAGACAAGTTAATAAAGGGTTGCTCTGGAACTAAAGAGACAAAGTTGGAATTTTAGCATAAGCTAACTAGCATTTTAGAGAAAAATTGTTCATAGCAAGGAAATATAGGAAATAATTCATATTTGGCACTTTTTCTTGATTTCTTTAAAAGCGAACCGAGTGATTCAATTTTATGATTTGAATATTAAGTTATTAAAAGCCATGAAAAAAGTTCAAAATTTCGATTATAAAAAGGGTCCTGAATGAAAAACCAAAATATTATATATGAAACGTATGAAAAAATGTTTTAAGAAGCTTCATCAACTCCAGTTTGAATTGAAGCTTACGAACTAAAACTTTGGTTGCTACAGGAACGAAATGTGGAAATGTGAGTGAGAAAGTTTATTCCAAATTATTGACTTCAAAACATTTTGTGGACAAGCACGGGAAAAAGAGTTGCATACTTGAAAATGTTAAAAAATATACCTAACTGTACGTATATGAGCATAAAAACGTATTTAAAATAATACGTGTCGCCAGTGCTCACATAGGCTAATGTTTCTTTTAACACCGTTGATAAGTTTGCCTCTAAAATGCATACATTTAGTAATTCTAAATCCTATACTCCAATTCTGATTACTTGATATTTATTATTATTTCTTAATATTTTCATTCAGATTCATGCGCACAAACCAAATTCATAAACATGCTCTATCGGTGACCGAAATTACCTAAGTCAATTGATTGAAATGAATTCTGTATAATATAATTCCCCATTCGTTCTAAGTTTGCAGAGTGCTGGAGAGATGGTAATAGTAGTACTGATACATAAAGGAGTGTCGATTGAGTTGCCTACCCATAAAAGCTTGCTATTGTTTTTGAAAGAGCATTCCGCATTTTTTGACAATTTTCAATTCTCATTCTTTCTCTCTTTACGTATAATTATACATAATTTTAATACGGTTAGATAAGAAGGTTTTGCGGAAAAACGTTACAAAAACAAAATCAGACAAATATTAAAGTAATTATTGAATTATTGAAATATGGTGGAAAAATAATACATTCTCTGGCGAGAATCTTTCAAAAAATGGAACAAGAAAAAATCCTCATAAAATCGAATACATCATATCTTTTATATTTAAAAAAACTGGTGTGATACACGCCCACAACTTCCTTTTACAGTGATCTTATAATTAACCAAACATTTTATTTTAAATTTTTAAGCATTTGAAAAAATTTTCAAAAATTACAAATTCTACAAAAACGGTACAAAATAGAGCGTTAGTTGAAGAGACAAATTTTCTCTAGAATTTTAAGCTGAATTCAAAAATGTAATAATATGCAGGGTGTTCTATTTAAAATAGGAGTTAATAAAAAAAATTGAAAAAAAACAAAAGAAACTCATTTTAGAAGTATTCAACTGGAAAATCACCTAGTTCACATCAATACACATTAAAAGTGTAATAAAAATGTGAAGTTCGAAAAAAAATCGTTAGAGCTGTTTTTGAAAAAATCGAAAAAAACTGAAGAAGAGTAGACACCTACTTCCGGTTATGCGTTTTTTTCAAAAGGTTGCTGTCGTATATACATAGTACACAAAACTTATATATGAAGTTTCAACGTCATAGCTCTTTTGGTTTTTGAGATATTCTGTTCACAGGCAGACCCACAGCCAGACACACAGACAGACACACACACAGACAACCCAATGAAAACAAATATGTTTTTTGGGTTCAGGGGATTCTAAAACAGGAAGTTCTGTTGAAAACTCAATTTCGAATTTTTGGGGTGAATCCAATACCTTTATTGTAAAAAGAAGTAAAAAGGGGGACAAGGATTGTGGAAACTGCAGTTAAAGTGTCATTCCTTCCACAGTAAGAATCAAAGAAATGAAAAGCGAAATGCAACAAACTATGAAAGCAGTAGGTACATGAAGAGGAGGGTGGTTTTTGATCGAATAAGCTATGCTTAGAGAGAATATAATTATATATTTCCTCAGACAACTAGAAAAATAATGAAACCAAGAATATGAAGCTGCATTTATAAGCTTGCATATATAGGGTGTTCAATTTTCTACTTGAGGATTTGGTTTTTGCATAACATTAATACTTTTTAGATTATTTCCCGGTTATTCAATTCAGCGTAAGGTAATTAAGTTCTAAGTGTAGTTTTTGCCAAATATCCCCCGGGGTTATTCCTAAAAATGTTCACTATTTTGGTTAAATTTTTAATTACATTTTCGCGAAATTGTGGCTCAATTTCAGCAATAACTTGACGAATTTATACTTGAGTTGGTTGATCGACTGCGGATTGTTCGCGTAGACTCTGTCCTTTAGAAACCCCAAAAGAAACAATGTTAGGGAGGTTAGATTGTATGATCTTGCCGCAGTTGGGGATACCATGTTGTCGGGAAATTTTATTCGCAGTAAAGCCATTATTACTCTTACCGTATGGTATGTAGTGCCACCTAGCTAAAAAAATATATCCTCGAGCTCTATATCCTTTAAGTCGAGACATAGAAAGTATATCAGCATGTTGCGATACCGTTCGCTATTGACAATAACCAATTCGCCATGACACAAAAACCTGCCTTCATAGAGTAACACGACGAGGCGGATGTATTGGTTGTTCTTCAATCTATCTACTCAGATCTGAAATATGACCAACCAAAAAGAAACTGGACAGAAGTGGTAACACAACTATACAAGGTGATTTATAAGTATTATTATTAAATTTTAGGGTAAATAGAGGACATCAAACAAAACAACTTTGCATAAAAAACTTTATGTCAAAAAATAATAATAATTCCACAAAAAATTAAAACATGTAATTGCTTAAGCTGGTTGATGGTCACTGGAATGCATTTCTATGACCATAATTTCGTGTAGGTGGTTGTGATAAGACCGAATTTGGATAAAATACAGAAACAAAAATAGTTGTTTGGGAATTTGAATCACATTTGGTGCATATTAACCATTAAAAATTAATGTACTGCAGCACACCAGTGTTTCTCAAACGTTTTGTCCAGATTCTAATGCAATTCCTTTTCCATAATCCATTAACTCTTAGTGCAATGCATTTTTGCTACGGTCAGTATATATCTATTTAATTAAATAACTACACTTATGAGTCGCCCTGTGTACACACACACAACCGGAAAAATATAAATAGAGAATGTGCTTTTAGATAATATACAGTGTGTCCGCGGATTGAGTCCACATAAGGTGTAAATAATAAAAAATATTCGACTTCGAAGCTGATATTCTAGGATTCGTTCCTGCTTGTTGTCAAACCAAGATTTTGAGAAAATCAATCAAATTAATTAATATACAAGGTGTTTTTCGAATCGATTTTAAGAAAATGGCCAAGTATAAACTACCTTTATTAGAAGAGATAACAAAAAAAAGTATTAAGGAAAGTTGTTTAGAATTAAGAGTAATGGCAGACTTTTTTATACCAACATACCCTTTATCGTGACTGTAAGAGGCACTCTAACTGGTTCCTGATCTAAAATGTTAAAAAAATAATGGAGTACCTCTTACATCTACGATAAAATGTATGTTGGTATAAAAATTCAAAAAAAAATTAAAAAATCAAAGTAGGCCGATTTGTCTGAAAATTGAATGGCTGCCATCACTCTTAATTCTAAACAACTTTGTTTAATACTTTTTTTTTGTTATCTCTTCTAATAAAGGTAGTTTACTCTTATCAATTTTTTAAAATTGATTGATTTTCTCAAAATCGTGGTTTGAGAACAATCAAGAGCGAATCCTAGAATATCAGCTTCGAAGTCGAATATTTTTTATTATTTACACCTTATGTGAACTCAATCCGCGGACACACTGTATAACAAAAGATTTAAAACAAGGAAGCATGCTATAGCTTCTCTTATTTAATACCTAGGCATGTTACCGGAAATATATGAAATCTTGGTAATTTTTAATCGAATTTCACAGGTATTTCACACAGTGGCGTAACTACCGAGGGGGCAAAGGAGGCAGCGGCCCCCGGGCCCTGAACTTCAGGGGTCCCGGCAGATCCAAACTCGGTCCCGTATAAAGTTCAAATGAGTCCGGAAAAAACACAAGAAACCCTCGGAGAAATCTAAAACATGTCAAAAACTTATCTGTTTGGTATAAATTTCAAATAAAATAATTTCTGTACACCCGATGCACCACGTCTTGCACGTGCACGTACTTCGCAGTCATCTCAGATTAATTGATACCCAATACCCTAATAAATTAATAAGACAGGTACCTAATAAATAGTGCTAACAGGACATTTTCGGTCACGGTCTTACATACAGGTCTTGCAACGTTGCATCGGTATATAATTATGTTTTTGTTTGTTTCTTTACTGCGTAGGCTTACAGGATTTATATTTATTATTTTTATTATTTTCAATAAAAAACGCATATCTCGCTATTATTCATTTTGCTTTGATGTTTCTGTTTATGAATTTTAAAAAAATAATTGAAAAATGATAACCAAAAATGCTTTGGCAAGAATAGAACTTACACTTGGCAATTAAGGGGCCCGGTGAAGATCACGGCCCCCGGGCCCACAATTTGAAGTTACGCCACTGATTTCACAGTTTACGAGGGTTGTCTTTTTAGTTTTGCATATATCCGCATAGAGGGCGCCTTCAATGAAACGTCAGCAGTCAAAAGTAACCTTAATATTTACTTAACCTTAATCCAAAGTTTTATCGAGATACGAAACGTGATTTAGCCACAGTGATTTTTTAAAGTTGACAAGTCACCCCTAAAATGGAATTGAGCAGAAAAAATTTTCCTGCAATTTTTTTTTAATTATTTTCGGAGAAGATTATATCAACAACAATGTCGCGCCGAGTTGGTTTCTGTTTTTGGTGATGAAATACCACATCAATCGACAATTTCTCGCCGGTACTGCTAATTCCAACGTGGACGCACCAGTCTTAGCAACGATTCTAGGTTAGGTCCACCAACGACAGCAGACACCCAGAAAAACATCGATGCTGTGCGCCAGCTGATCAAGGAAGATCGACATGGGAATTTCGCGAGATTGAGACATCCTTAAGCATTTCAAAGACCGCAATCCAAAAAATCCTACATGATGAATTGGGTGTGAAAAAGTTAGTTTCCCGTTGGATCCCATATCTTCTATCTGAAGAGCAAAAAACGGTTAGCGTCAATTGGTGTCGAAAAACTTTGAGCCGGTTCAACAAAGGAAGCTCAAAAAATGTTTACCGTATCGTGAGAGGTGATGAATGATGGATTTATTCTTATGAACCCGAAAATAAAAGTCAATCCGCTGTTTGGGTGATTCAAGATGAGAAAATTCCAACAAAAGTTATTCGTTCCCGAAATGTGTCGAAGATGGTCACAACGTTTGTGTCAAAATCATGTCATGTAGCTACAGTTTTTTTAGAAGATCGAAGAACGGTTAATGCTAGTTGGTATACAACCATTTGTTTGCCAGAAGTAACCGCCGTGCTCCGAAAAACCAACCCAGAACGACGAATCATCCTCCACCAAGACAATGCGAGTTCACACACAGCTCAAAAGACAATTGAATTTTTAGAGCAGCAAAACGTCGAATTATTAGATCATCCTCCGTACAGTCCTGACCTAAGTCCCAACGATTTTTTTACGTTCCCGAGGATCAAGAATGGACTGCTTGGTCAAGGGTTCCAGTCGCCTGAAGAAGCAGTCGATGCCTTCAAAATCGCTCTTTGACTCTCCCAGCTGAAGACTGGAATAACCGCTTCAACAGTTGATTTGAACGAACGCAAAAGTGTATCAACCTTTGTGGAAAGAATACTTTGAAAAGCAATAAAGCACTTTAAGTCAATCTACTGTTTGCTTTTATGGCTATATGCAACACAAAAAAGACAACCCTCGTACTATTGGATTGTATGAAATACCAAACGATGTCTAGTTACAACTTAAAAACCGTTATTTTGACTAGTAAAACCTGTATTTCTACAAACAAAAGTATATGGGCGCAATACTTAACTATTGTAGCTGCGGAGACTCTTTGAATACCTAGGTATTCTACATAATGTCCAAAATAAATAAGCAACGTATACAAAAATGGTTATATCATACTTTGTCATGTTATCGTTTTGGAATTTTATAGAATGCATAAAAAATGATCTCTTTTATATAACTTGCCTATTGATTTTGGTTATTATTTCGAATGCATAGGCATGCTACAGAATACCAGATTTCATGTACATCCGCTAACATATACATTGACAGAATTGTTGAAAGTTGGAAACACAAATGTGAAGGAAACGAAATTATTACAGAAGACATAAAACTAAAACATACTTTTTACAGACGTCCAAATCATTTTTACAAGTAAAAACAAAGAAATATGGCATACTAAAACTGAAAAACGAATGGACTGAAGATCAACATTAATAACACAGAATACATGTGTATCGGCAGAGAACAAAAAGACATACACATTGACGATGAGGCAATGTCAAAATTACAAATATTTCGGCTCATTATCTCAACTAATAGATCATTGTAAGTAATAAGATAAGAACTTATCAAAAAGCGGTAACTTGAACATTGCACGCAGTCTTATAAAATAAAAATATATAAACGAAGTCAAGAGTCAAGAACATGTTTCATAACATAGTGGAAAATATCGTGATTTATGGTGTAGAAGCCTGGTCTCTAACAGACTGCTTAAGAAACAAAATAAGAACAGTTGAATAAAACTTTTCAAAAAATATCTACAAATTACGAAACGGGATAAAAGAAAAACAGAAGATATATAAAAATAAATGGAAATCACTCCCAACAATTTAGAGTATAGATCTCTCCGTTGGTATGGACACCTAGAAAGAATGCAAGACCACAGATGGTCCGAAATTATATTCTAACTGTCGACAAAAGGAAGAACAAACATAATTATGGAAACAGATCTTCAACAAGGCAACTGGAAGAACAATGAAAGATGGAAACTGAAGACGACAAACTCATAAAAGGAAAAAAGCGTCATAGAGAAAATAAGGTAGAAATAGTTTTATTACAAATAGAAAACACAAACACTATCTATCTAATAAATTTCCCAAAATATGCACCGTTTTATGCAACGCACGCCTTTAATCCCTGTTGTGGTTTTTTATTTTTGCTCTACCTATTATCATCATCATCATCCTGCCTATTCTTGAATCCAACGTTGAACGTAGGCCTCCCTTAATCGTTTCCATTTCGGGATCGATAGTACGTCTTTCATCTTTTCATCTAGCGTCCTATCAGTCGTTTGATATCATCGCTCTACCGTGTTCGACGGTTGCCTCTGTTTCGACTGTGGGTGCGGGGTCTCCATTTGACTATCCTCTCCGTCCAGTTGGATTCGGTCAGTCTGACGATGTGTTCTGTCCAATTTCTATTCAGCCTTGTTAATTTGTAGATAATGTTTTAATTATTTAATTGATGATAAATCATATTTCGCTTTTTGATTTTGTTCTTCTCCAACACGGTTCCGATTTAAGTACCTGTGCGATTCAAGTTTTTAAGTTGCTCTTCGAGGTATGCATATACTATGATATTAAAGTGGCCTCATAAAAACCCAACGGTATGAAATCAAGTGACCTCGGAGGCTATTCCACAGACCCATTAAACCCATTAAATATTTAACTAAGGTATTATTGAACAAATTGCTTCTCTAAACCAGCGGAAAATATTCCAACATGGTGAATTCTCGTTATTTAAAAAACCACGATATCTTTTAGCATTCAGTTTTTCATCATAAAAATTGGTGTCACAAAAAAGAGCCAACCTGCGATTTAGCTAGGGTAAAAAAATTTGAAACCGCCAAAACACAGATCGACTGATTTTTGAGCTAACCACACCTACCGCGTGGGCCGAACTAGCTCTATTCGGCGCTTTTTAGGTCGTGGATTTGGAGCTCAGCGGTGCAACCTGCAAGCAGCTACAAAACGCAATAGGGCGCCAGGAATCAGATTGATTCCGTAAGAAATAAACCAACAACGGTTGACTAGAACGGACTAAAAGGTTGGTTGAACCTCAAAACGGTATAAGTAGATAGTTTATCAAATTATCTAGATTACTCAATAATGTTTCAAAGTTTCATGGAAGGTTTCCACGCCCATAATTTTAAGAACCCCTTTGTGGGTTTTTAAAACATTTAAACTCACCGATAACCCAAGCGTGAGTGCGCCGTTTACAATAAATTTTAACATGTAATGTTATGATAGTAATTAAGAATTATAAGGAAATATTAACATATTTATAGCGCACGTAACTTTTCACCAATTAGCGTCGCAAAGAAATAAAGTTTACCACACTAATCTCTGGCGCTTGGTGAATAATCAAAAAGCGGCGTGAGCTGCGAGCTGCCATTCACAGGAATTCCGACGTCGACGGCTAGCTACACGTAGTGCCTTCAATTAAGCTGCCAGATTTGGAATGTGGAGAACAGCTTGCTTCCATTCGCCCACCGCAGGAGTACAGGTGAATAATGGCGAAATAATCCCTCGTAGGGTAATTGTCGAGAAAAATAACACCTGTTCCAAAGGCTACTATAAGAAAGCTAAAAGCGACTAATTTATATGGGAATTATAAAACTTGAAAGTTCATCATACCTGAATTATTCTCAGCTCTCAAAATATACTGCTTAATTAAGCACATGATTTCTCGTTCAGCGAGCCGCTAGGCCGAATTGCCAAAAGAAGAATGCCTTTAGGCCAAATTGCAAGACGCTGGGAAAGAGAAGATAACAAAAACGCTGTACTCGGCCGATAGTGAGCGCAGATTCAGGCAGGTATACAAATGGACGAAACTGGGAAATTAACAATTCGAAATGCGAACTGATTACTACTTGAATTAAATATACAGGTTAAACCAGAAATAATTGGGTAAATGGAAAAAACAATTAAGCGGTGCGAAAAATGGTTTCATAAGGTCCAAATAACCAACCGAATGTCCTATAAAACTACTTCAGATATTAGTTCCAAACGATTTGATGATTCATTTCTCTCGTTCAATATGGATTGCCATTTGACCAGAAACAATTATTTTGCTTATTGATAACCCCATCATTAGTATCTTTTACTTTGTCGGTCCATAAAATTTGATATAAAATAGATGAGTCATCTTGAAGCTATTCAACCAGCCAAAATATAACGGCCGTAAGTTTTGCACTAAATTTTCTTTATATACATTACGCATGCATTTTGTGTCTTTTTAAATTCTCTGTATGCGCTACTTCATGAGCTGCATGACTAATGTACAATCATGAATTTCGTCTAAAATAAGCTAAAATCTGCATAAAGTTGCTGCTTTCTTAAAAAAATATGTTGACTACACCGCAAAACAATTAAGAATTTATAAAAACTGACTGAAAATTCCTCTTCGTAGTGGCTGGTAAAAAATTATCTCGCGATCAAGCTAAATCTTTTTTAAAAATTTATAGTTACAGGTTTTTTTATATTATACGTTATTGCACGTTTAGCAGAAGAATGCACTCGAAATTATCAATGATAAAAATACCATTTTGCTGGTGAAACTTCTTAACTAGTAAAGTACTTTAATGGTTCTTATTGAAGACCAAATCAAAGCCAATATACATTTCTACGGAAAGTACCTGGTTTTACAACAGTAAATTGACATTTCCTGTTAGATAGTTTACTACCAAAATCAGAAGAGTTTACCGGTCATTGCTTTTGTGGCAACTCAGCAACCTTGTTAGTTAATTCCGCGAAAGACTTCACAAAGATAAAAAACCTACAGCTTTCTTTTTTAATATTTAAACCTTTAATGAGTTTTACAGCTTTGTTTAACGAATATATTGCGATGATATTGCACTCCAGCATTATGCTATGGTATTGCACCTGAACGCTTGCCTTGCTTAGTTTTTTTTTAGCTGCCAAGAGTAGCATGTTTACTTATTAATACTTTATTGTAATCCATGCAACGTTATTAAGTAATTTGATTTAAAGTCATATTGAAAGCAGCATTCAATTGATTTAGGTAGAGTTATTTGACGATAACTCAGGATAAGGTTCCGATTATAAATCAGTTTTTAAGAATGAAGTATATAAATTATTCTTGAGTTCAAATAACATGATTTTACTTTTAATAAAGAAGATTCAATGCAAAGAATAAGAAAACTACAGTGTAGTTTGAAATAACATCAAAATAAAGCTAATATGATTAAAGTTAATTTATTGAGAAATGTCAAATAAATTATAATTAGTTACATATTTTAAATTTAGTGAGTGATATACATAATATATTGAACATAGCATGTTACTATATGGATAGTAATAAGATCAACAAGAAAAAATTAATTATAAGAATTTTAATAGCAGAATTTTGTATTGATACAAACTAATAAAACCCAATACAATTACAGTTGATTATTTGAATAAAAATAATAAAGGGTATGTAAACACATAAGTGCGGCACATAAAATAAAAGACCATGACAAGATTTTGGTGATAAGTGATATTTGGATGGTGGAGGTGCTTGTTAAGATAAATGAAACAATATTGGTAAACGTCCAGGTGCAGGTGGTTGTAGTGTGGGGCCTATCAACAACACCCATTGGTAGATATGTTTGGAGATCACTACATCAAAAAGTGCTGAAGTCGTGCGGTTAAGCTAAGCGTTGCTGTTTGGGGTTGGAGTACTGCTGCCAGCTGCGGAAGATTTCAGTAGGGCACAATGGTAATCCAAGGAGTCTAGGCAGAAGGTCTGTACTACAGGTATAACCGACTACTAAACATTTAGGGTATCAGTGCGAAGTAATTGAGTGGAACTACGCAGGTATATGCCCATAAAACATAAAAAGATTAATTGATGAGCTAATAAACATAAAAGGAAGAGTATTTACTTATTACGAAAATATTGAAGGTGTTGTTTATTGTAAAAATATTATATTGCCAAATTGCCATGTTTGAGGTTAAAGTAGCTTCATTTGGAAGTAGCATGTAATTTTAAATTGGATATAATCACATTGAATACAATACAATGAACCTACCCTGAATTGGAGTCAATTGTTCTGCTAGACCTAGAGCTCCAGGGCAGTCGTGAAGGGTTACCATAAACTTCTTCCTTGTTTGTCTGATAAATTCAGATATTATTAGCACTTCTAGTTTCTCGTGTATTTGTCTGCTTCTTACAAACCATGGAGCGTTCACTGTTAATCGAAGCACTTTGTATTGGACACTTTTAGGTGAATTGTTCTAGACTGGGCTACAGTAAGTAAGTATGAATCCCAGCATGGATTTATCCAAGAGCAGGAAGCAGTCGATTTTCAATACAAATTTCTTATTTAAGATTGGATAGAGTAAAGCTAAGCGAGCATGGCACTTGTATTTGTTTTATTCATATGATAACCACATTTCAGTTGTGTGTCTAAGTATACTCCGAGGTATCACACTGCCGAATCTTTAGGTTTTATTGTAAAGTTTGCATTTATTAAAAAATAATATTAAAAATCTGAAACTTTGGCCATGAATTTTATGTATAAGAGCGACTACAACTACAGTATTTTGACTGACACTTCCAGTTATATCGAAAGACGCTATCAAGTTTTTTATTTTAAACATAAAACCCGGTATATCATTACATTTCTGAATTATGCTTAAAATTTTCGAGAAAATGTGTCTTTTCAATTATCTATTTTGCACAGTTTCTGTAGATTTTATAATTTCCTTAAATCTTTGACAAATGCTTAAAAATTGAAAAAACAAACTTTTGAGTAATTATAAGATCACTGTAAAAGGAACTTGTATGCGTGTACCACACCAGATTTTTATTTGCTGTAATGGGAATTTTTTTGTATCAGATTTTGAAGAACCTTGTAAAACAGCTTTTGGATATTATGATAACTCTCTTCTATTTTCATTCCAAAAAAGATTTTCAGGTCTCCGCCTTTGCTACTGGGACTCTTGTTTTCGCCTTCTTTCTTAGTTTTTATGTTTATCATAGTTCTTCTGTTCTTTTGAGCTTAAGTATTTCTTCCGGGAAATTGTTTGCTCCTTACTGCAACTTTGACATCCAAGTTCCACCACGTTCTATTCTTCTCATTACCATTTTCTCTAAATGTACCGCATATCTCTTTAGCCGTATCTAACACTAAACTCTTGAATATTTCCCGCATATATTCCAAATTGGAGTTCAATACTATCTTTCCCATTTAATTAATTTTTTTGTACAATTTTTTCTCCAAATTGTGTTTGCTGTGTACCTTTCATTAGCTTACGTACTCTCATCTTTTCATGTTTTCTACTCTTTGTTTTTCTATATAGTTATATAGCTTAAATAGCTGTGTTTTGCCTACTCTACTGTTAAAACCTCCCAATAAAATTAACATGTTTTTTGTCTGATCCACCTTTTCTTGTAATAACTCGAAGAATTAGTTTTCACCTGCTTGGCATTCATCTTCATTCGGACTCTACGTTGTTATTACGCTTACTTTGTTGTTTTGTTATACTGTCTACTATCAGTATTAGTTCTAATATTTCAATTTATTGTTTTATTTTTCTATTATTTGTGTATTATACAAGCTACTCCAGTACTGTTTTTTGTACCTCGCTGTCTTTTGCCAGTTTCGTAACTACTTGCTCTCTTTTAATTTCGTCTTTGTCGGGCCAGTTATACATAGCTTTGCAATTTCAAATTCCTCTATTATCACATTCTCTGTCCGTTTCATACTTCTAATATTCTACGTTCCTATCTCTTCTGTATCGTTTTTCTTAGCCTCGTTGTTTATAGTTTTGCTTCTTTTATTTCCAAAATTCCAACCCGTCATCATTGCCTTGTCGGCTTCCGAATAATGAAGGAAATTTGCATAAAATTTTCATTATTGCTTCCACTAAATCAATTTTGATAACCTAAACTACAAATTAGCAAATGATTGAGGAACTATAGCGCAAAACTACCATCGAACTTGTTGTAGTTGAATTTCTAAGAGTGAAAACCAGTCGAAATTGTAATGATTTAGTGATAATCCTGTGGTAAATTCTTATATAAATATAATGGTGATATCAGATTCAACAATAAAAGGTTCTTAGGAATTTCATTTCTATAGCCTGTATTTTTCTTTGCTTTTGCTTTGTCAATACCCAGCTTTCGCTGCCGTATCTCAGTATAGGTTTGAAAATGGATTTGAACACCGTGATATTCGTCTTTTCACTCCTAGATATTTAAATGATTGTACTTGTTCTATCTCTATCTCGTTTAGTTTTATAGCTATGTTTGTGTCCTATTTCCTTATCATCATCACCTTAGTTTTCCCAGTATTTATTTCTAAGTTTTTATTACGCAGAGCCTATAATTCATATTCTTATTTGGGTATTTCGCCACTCTGCAAATTAAAAATATTAAACGGAATATATTTTACTTAACGAAGAAAAATGCGTGTCGTCTTTCTCAATATTTTTAGACAATAGTTGGCTATCGATTCTTAAAGATGAGATCAAGTAGGTATAGATATCAACAAACGTCACTGTCAAACAATTCATTGGAGGTTGGTCGTTTTTCCTTCCAGTGAAAAAAAGATAAGTTTCTTGTTCGTTTTAATTGTTATTCGTTGATAACGAGGGAAGATTGTCCCTCGAAACGTTCGTTATTAATATTTTCGTTATTTAATATTTTTAATTTGCAGAGTGGCGAAATACCCAAATAAGAATATGAATTATGAATTCACGCCACAAAGAAGTTTCAGAGATTACGCAGAGCCTTGTGCCATAGCTGTAGGTTGTACTGTAAATCTTTCTCATTCTTTGCATATATAATTAAATCGTCCGCAAATACACTTTCAGCTATTTCTAATACTTCCATGTTCCTGTATCCTACTTTTAATTTTGTTACTTTATCTTTTATCTTCTTTAAAACATCATTCATTACTAGATTGAACAGTGCGGGACTGCGGATTCCTCCTTGTCTAAGTCCTTCCTTGGTTATGAACTCTTCCGACTGCATGTTTCCTGTTCTTACGTAATTTCTTGTATTTTCATATAAGCTTCTTATACATTTTATCAGTTTGTCATTTATTCCTCTCTTTTTTAAACATCTCCTAACAGCTTTTCTTAGTATGCTGTCAAACGCCAGGTCGATGAAGGCTATAAATATTTCTTCTGTGGTAAATTTTTCTATTATTTGCTTTACTACAAATATATGGTCTTGGACCCCTCTACCCTTCCTGAAACCACACTGTGAGTCCTCTAGTTGTTTTTCTATTAGTTTCCTTAGTCTTGCTTCTAAGATACCTTCATATAGCTTCAATATTATCTGTAACATTGTAATTCCTCGGCAGTTTGTGCAGTCCCTTTGATCACCCTTCTTAAATATTGGGATTAGTATTTCCAATTCCCAATCTTTTGGGATCTTCTCTTCCATCCAGACTTTATTAAACAGTTTAGTTAGCACTTCTATACCCGTTTTATCTAGATTTATAACCATTTCTGCCGTTATAGCATCTTGTCCCGCAGCTTTACCTCTTTTTAAATTTTTCACGGCTTCTTGTACTTCTTCTTCTTCTATTTCATCATCTTCTACATCTTCTTCTACGTCTTCTTCCGTATTCGTTTCTCTCTCTTGCTCTGTTGTTATATTGTGCTTTTCTTCTGCAGTTCATATTTCCTGGAAATACTCTTTCCATCTTTCTATGCTGTCCTCTTCGTTTCCTAGAGTTCTTTCATCTTTCGATTGTATATAATTGCTTTTCTGTGGATTTCCTTTCCGTGGTGTTTTGGGTACCTTGTAAAATAACTTTTGATTCCCTGAGCTATCCTTTTCCATCCTTTCTCCAAACTCTTCCCAGGCTCTTACATTCGCTTGTTTAACCTTTTCCTTTACTTTAATTCTCTATTCTTTATACTTGTCATATTTTTCCTGTGTTTCCTGTCCCAAATATTTTTTTCATAATTGTTTCTTTCTTTGTATTTCTTTTCTTATACCTTCACTCCACCAATGGGTGTGTCGACGCGAAAACCGAACGTATCGGCTCCGTCACACAGCGAAGTTTTCAAGCTATTTAACATAGTGCTAGTGAGATTAAATTTATGAAAAAGTATTTGAAAATAGGCACATGGAACATTAGAAGTTTAACAGGAAAAGAAAAAGAACTAGAAGAGAAATTTGAGAAAGCTGACTTAGATATGCTAGGCTTAACAGAAACAAAGAAGAAATGAGAAGGAGAAATCGAATTGGAAGGAAGGCATGTATTAATATACAACGGGGTAGAGACGACACAGAGAGCACAAAAAGGAGTAGGTTGTATGATTAATAAGGAGAAGGCAAAATGCATAAGTAAATGGAGCGGAGAATAATAATGATAGAAATGGAAATGGAAAAACAAACAAGAGTAATTTTCGTAGTGGTATATGGACCAGATGAAGATGAGATTGCACAAAAGAAAAAGGAATTTTGGGAACAATTAGAAGAAACAATAGAATAAATTAGGGGAAGATTGATAATAATAGAGGATTTAAATGGAAGAGTAGGAAGGAAACATGAATAAACAGGAGAATTAATAGGAAGTCACGGCGAGGACACCAGAAATAATAATGGTTTACGACTGATTGATTTTTGTATACACCTGATAATAAAGAATACTTTCTACAAACACAGGGAGGTGCATAAATATATAGTTTGACCATTCAGATCTCGTTTTTTATTTTTAAGGTTATAATGTCAAACTTGTTTATTTCTATGCACTATTCGTGGAAATGTATATAAAGCATCGCACAACCCTACGATAATTATCAGGTACGCACTCGTTAATAAATGTGACATTGAAAGAACATCGACATTATTAACCACTGCAATACCCTTCTGCTAAAGCGTTCTTGTTATGTGTGTATTTCTGTTTCCCGTTTGTGTTTTCCGCTTATGTTTTCCGTTTTCAATTTAATTCTGAATTGAATATTGTGGTGATTAATTTGAAAATGTGGTTAAGATGTAACTTTTGCATTTTTTAACCAATACGTACCCGATAATTAACGTAGTGTTGTGTTATGCTTTATATACATTTCCACAAAGAGTGCATAGACATAAACAAATTTGACATTATAACCTTAAAAATAAAAAACGAGATCTGGATGGTCAAACTATACCAGAGAAGTAGTGAGCAGAAAAGAAAAATCCATTATAGATTACAAAATAATAAACAGACAATACAGAAACAAAATGAAAGATACAAGGGTGAAAAGGGGACCTGAAATATATTCAGATCACTATTTAGCGATGTCAAAGATGGAGATACAAACAGAAAGGTTTAAGACAACCAGGAATACGGTAGAAAGCAGAAATATTATTACTGAATCAATCAAATCCTACAAATTGGGAAATGAGGAGACAGTAAAAGTATACAAAGAGAGAGTAGAAGAACAGATGAAAGAAATCAACAACAAAAATAAATAACTTACCACGAGAAGTAGCATGGAAGTGTATCAAAGAAACATTATTAACAACGACAAAAGAAGTATGCGGAAGTACAAAAATTATCAAAGGCAAGAGGCCGCAGCCAACAAAAAGAGTAAAATATGCAATCCAAATTACCAATCTTATCTGTCAAGTTCGACATTTTTCAGCATATTTGTGCTTGATAGCTTGTGCTTTGCTATATTTTTTGCTGATTTTAGTTCGCTGCTAGTATTATTCCTGTTACTTCTACTTACGTTATTTTAACCTGGTGGTGAATGTTGTTGAGTATGCTTTTTGAGTTAGTCCAAGTTTCTGTTTATATACGTCAACAAAATAATGATTAAATGTCAATTGAAATGATATCCAATTATATGAACCGCTGTCCATAATTCTTTAGCAATCATTATTAAAATGCCGATCTAAACAGCTTTACAATGTGTCATTTGAATTACATATTACACTCTTGACCATATGACCAAGTCGGTGTCTAAGGTACCTGGTACTCTGCATGTCTAGACCTTGTCCATTAACAAACAAACACTCTATTTGTTTACTGTGACAAGTATAGCGCCTACTATCAATGTATTTTATTAGACGTAGTAATTTCGAATCGTCATAACCTGAACTGCAGATCAAATGTACTCAAAAATGGTTTTATGGCACCTAATACAAATATAATTACGGAAAAATGTTATTCCAAACAGCAAATATATTCTTGGAAAAAAGTGTGTTTCTATAGCAACAAAGCGAAAAAAAAACTACTGAATAAATTTCAGGAATAATTAAGCACTACTAATCACGGGCTACTTCTTGGGGCTTTGTATATTTTATACTGTATACAACTCTGCAACCTTATAATATAACTGGAAAACTCTCAAGTCTGAAACTGATCTCCAAGGATAAAGAAGAAATGTGATCTTGGTCTAGGATTCAACGACCTTAAAGGAAACACAGACTCATCCATTATGACGATATTTGACCTCAACATTTGGAATCGTTTGTTATCAATAGTAATCATGCTCATGAATATCACTATAGCATTATTATTACTAATGATGTACAATCTTATATATTGTAATAGTAGCACAATAAGCCTAAGTATATGTTTCGTAAGTAATCAAATATTTTTTATTTAGTATCTATTACTATGTTAGAAAATAGTACAAACGATGTATGCACCGATAAGAGCAAATGCAAAATTATTGTGAAAGCATTGCTACTTTTATTGAATACAGGATGTCTCTAACTTCTGGAAAAACACAGTTATGCCTTTATTGCTGACGATTTACAAAAAAAATTAACTTTCAAAGAGTAGTCATTTAAAAAAATACTGACAGGTCGATTTTTTTTAAATTCGGAGAGATTTTATTATATAGGGTGAATTTTAGAATGATTTGTTTTTTGAGAATTGTAAAAAGCAGAAGCTAATTTTTTTAAATGGACTATCCCATATTTTTTACACCGTTCGACTGCTTTTCTAATTCTCTTTTCTTTTTATTAAGCTTGTTCTATACTAAAAGAAAGTAGCTGTAAAGCTAATTTTAGATTTTTAAAATCTTTAGTAGGCCATAGAAAAGAAAATTTGTGAAACCGTAGCTACATTTATTATTAAACTGTCAAAGTAATTGCCTGTAAAACAATTGTAAGTCAAAATATTGTAATTAGAATTTTAATTAAATAAAGATAAAAACCAAAGAATTTCATTTAAAACATAAGACGAGACATAAAATAACCTAATTTAAGCACGCATAAAATAAAATAATTATGTAAATAACATGCTGAAACAGACCACCATTTTCTTAGAGTCAAAGCTCGAATATAGTTGAAAAGTAATTTCTAATCATGTGCACTGTGCAGCATATCGAATGTAATACTGCTAAACGTGTTCCGGTCTCTCATATCATATCTGGTCGTGGAAACTTATAAATAAACAATTTATTTCACGTAGCCCCAGAGCGGAAAATCACAAGGTGTCAGATCTGGTGATCCAGGAGGCCTAGCCATTAGACCATCTCTTTCGATCCACCGATTCGGTCTTCAAATATTTAAATATCCCCGTATCCTTATATATCGGGGTGGTGGTACACCGTTATGTTGCTACCAGAAGTATAGATGCGTCTAAACGTCAATCTCTTGGGGGCTATACGTAGCACAATAATGCATCTTATTCCAATTGACTTCACCGTTGTTCGTCATGGCTGCCTTATCGCTGAAGTGGGCATTGTTTAGAAGATTCGGATTGTCATCAATGTTTTTCAGTATATATACATATATAATCCGATCTTCTTCTATCTTTCGGTGTTGAGGGATGCTGCTCTTAGGGTTGATCTTCACCAAATTGTTTCCTTAGCTTTCTGTTCTTGGCCATATATTTTGCTCGCGACAAAGTTACTCCTCTTCTTTTAAATATCTTCTTTATTTCCTTGTTTCATATATAATTCTGGAACTTCCTCTGCTTTAACTTCTAAAGTTTTTCTAATGTCTTCGTTTTTGATTCTGTGCTTTGTTGTAACGCCTTATATGCTTCGTAGGATTCGCATCTGACATGCTTGCAATTTAGATTTCTGCTTAGCTGTAAATACCAAAGACTCACATCCGTACGTTAAGGTTGGTATTAAAACGGATTTATACAGTTTGATCTTTGGTTGTTTTGACACTTCGTTCTCATTGGGAACGACTGTCTTTGTAGCATTGTACAAAGCAGAGGAAGCGTATAATTCTGTAGCATAGTTCGGGTTCCGCATTTCCCGTGTATTAATTATAGATCCAAAATATTTCAGATTGTCCACCTGTTTCATCTGACTATTATCTAATTATACACTAAGTTCTTGTTCGTTATTTTCATTACTTCAGTCTTTTTAATATTGATTCTCTTTCCGGTATTTTGCATTTCCTCGCTCCATATTCGTATATTAGTTTGCAATGATTTTTCATTTTCACATTTGCACAAAACTAAGAAACATTTAAACATCAGTAGAACACCGGAAAAATAGGGGATGTTCCATTTGAACAAACTTAGTTATGGCTTTAAAATAAAGTAAAAAATTCTACAATTCACCCTGTGTAATAAATCGCTTTGTGTTCGCGTCAGCACCAATTAGAAATATAAGTAATTTTGGATTGAAGCGTAATATAAAAAAATTACTTAATCAGTGTTGTTAATACTGTTATAAACACATGTATTTATTTAAAAATAGTTGTTTCAAAGCTTTACTGAGTTATTATTATACTATTAAAAAAAAGCTTTGATACCTACTTCAAGTAAAACTAAACTTATTGTGTTAACACGATTGCTTATTAATCTATGTAATAAACTTTTATAACAGTTTTTATTTCTTTTTCCCCTTAAGTGCGCATTGCACGCTTCCAAGCTTTGGCGGTCAACATGTTAATAATACGATGTAAATTAACTGGTTTAGTACAATGTATTACTTAGGTAAATATAATAATGACGATTTAATCATTATTCCCGGTTCAGTTTGTTAATTACAATTAATCTATAAACCATTACTTTGGCTTAGAGGAACTCGTTATTCAATAGACTTATTTATTAAACGTGTTGTCTGCCCTAAGACAGGCCATTTAATTAGCCTTTTATCGTTGGAAATGAAGTATTAATATACATGAAGACATCGTAGAGATTTATTTAGTAAACGCCGATCGTGAATATTTTATATTCACTTCCTTTCTAATTGTTGTAGCCAACATTACGAAAATTAATTTCGTCGCCGTTCCATTAACTAAAGTTAAATATATTTTCAAAAATTTATGAATTTATTTATAAATTATAGTTATTATGCAATCGAAGTTAAACAAGGTATAAAATTATGAAGCCATTAAATTAATTGCAAAAAATTCAAGTTCACCGTTTCCGTCAAGGCAAACCTTCTAATTATTGACAAAACTAACACATTTTGGCAAAAGTTAAAAATAAAGGCGGATTAGTTTGCATAGAAGAAAACAAAGCCTTAATAAATTGTGGTTTTTATATCTACATAGCAGTATCGCAAATACAAGACTTCTGGAAAAACTATCTACATTATATAACTAATTGAGATTTTTTTAATTTTATAGAGGACGTGTCAAATATCACGTTAACTCGAACCGTCTCATTTACCAAAAAGTATTTTAATATAATAATTTGTGACTCCTCTCTTTCCAAAGAAAATTGACGAGAAATACAATTCCTTGATTATCGCCAATAAGTCACAGATTGCAAGGTAAAACAATCTAAACCTGTTCGATTCCGTTTCCTGCTGAGCATATTAATGTGGAGCTGGAAAATTATAAATCATAAACTGGTGAGAAGGTAAAGATATTAGCAACCCACTGGATAATGTTCTTAAGTTCTGTATAAGAATAAACAATAACGGGAAATGATGCATACCTATTTTGTTTCAGTAACTAGTAAACTGGTTTTTGAATGCATTTATAAAAATAGAGTAATATACAGTATAAACGAAATGTGATAATTTCCGCAACATCCCCCAATTCACTAAAATCACAAGGTTATATGCAAAAGCCAATAATTGGTTTTTCCACACGTGCATGCTTTATTGTAAGCGTTTGCAACGTAAAAAATTAAATTTACGTTAAAAAGGAGATTCTTTATAGCCTTTACCTTGAAATCGAACTGCACAGTAGCAGACGTGTTTAAATTATGATAGACTTTTCAATTAATTAATGAATTAAAAAACGATTATTAATTAAAAGACAAGCAGTTTTTTTCAGTATAATGGCTAAATATGTGTAAACCAAAAGATTATTTTACAAAATAAAGAAAAACAAGTTAACTTCATCATTTCCAAAATCAGCAAACAGAAAATAGGAAACCATTTTTATTTGAATCTCTGTTTGGATTCGTATTTTATCATGTTGTTACAAATGGTTTTTAACGGTTACCCGATTATTGTATGGTAATCAGCAAATGTGTTAGATCAATAATTTGAAATTCCCCTTAACTTTGGTGCGCTTTTTAGCCATAGAGCTAAAAAAAACTTTTTTCACTACCTTCTTTGCAAGTTCTTTGCAAATACTTGATTGAGCAATCTATATCTACGCCTTACCTATTGTAAAAAAATCACTACACCAAAATGTTGTTATAAACCCAGGGCTCCACTTGCCTTACCTGTGATTAATTAGCTTATCTCTTGAAGTACCATGCTTGGAATACCACAACCAGATATTATTTTGTTTAAGATATACTTTTTCCTACTAAACTTGCATGTGACTCAACAATTTAAACGGATTCTTTCTTTCTCATGTTTCGTTGAAATTTAAACAAATTGTTTAACACAGACAACAATTTACTTTTCAAATCGTAAGTTCCTGTGAGTTATTAGATCAAAGGAGAATTACTTCTCTTACTATAGTGAAATTTCGATCTTAAATCGTTTTTTACACGTGTAGCAACCAACATTTAACAATTCCGCTGCCTAGGTAACATGCAAATGACAGAGAAAATATACGGTACCCCCACCCAAGAAAAACACCCTTTCGTGCTTTCCAATAATACTTCGACACTCAGCATCACTCCGTTTCGCTAATACAATGAAATGTTATGAACCAGTTATTTATCAAAAAAAAAACCAAGAAAACATTTTTTTTGCCGACGACCATACCTCAAAAGTTGATGTTGCCTCCATTTTTGGAGGACCTATCGTATGAAAACGATTCAAGACTTCAGGAAGGTTCCTGGAGGTCGGAATCGTGTACACATACGAACATACATACCCCGCACAGCACGTTTAGGGACCCTCCAATACGAAGGAGGGATCTAGTGGGCTGGAATCTTCACCAAAAGATCCGCACAGCCGAGACGGAGATTTGGTACAGTGGGTTCATTAGTCGCTTGGCTCGAATTTTAGAGATATTTGACTCAGAGTGGTTTTCGATATGAGGGAATTTCAATACTTCGTGTTATCAATGGACGTAGTGCGTCCAAACAAATATGGGGCTCCCTCGGCTCGGGGAAGATCGCTGCTATTGCCGAAATGCACCGGGTTGATGCTGTGCTGGTACCCTTATTGGAAGTGGTCTGTGAAGTGCACGTGCTCTGGAGTCATTAGGATGGCTTTATACACTTTGTAATTTAGGTAAGTTTAGTTTGAATAGAAAATTTTACTCGCGTAAATAAAACCAAACATTTTAGTAACGGCTTTTTAATATCGAAGCTTTATATCTGGTACATGTTTTATTTACATTTTAAAACAAACGACTAAACAAATGCGATGGGCAGAAAAAGACTCTCTTAATGATTAAGCGACAAACAGTAATTAAGAAGTGGCTAATCAAGAAATCAATTTTGAATTGACGCTCTTCAACCGTTAAAATGCTTATATCCTCCCTGGAGGGTTAAACTCCTTAAAATACATCAAATGTTTAAATAATTGCCTAATTGGCTTACATACATCAAGCCATATCTCATTGGCTATTAAAGCAAACGCCAAATCAATAATGTTTGACGCAAATAAGTTATAAAAAAGGCGCGAGATACTTACAAAAGACTCCAGCTGGGATACGTCCATGAATCAAATCTGCCTTGAAACCGTTGAAGCATTGTTGAGTACTCAAGTTAACAAACACCACAAACTCCAATTCCCATCTCGCCGCCGTCCCCAGAAATCTTACCACTGAAATTACCAGGTTGCGTCAGTAACCTAGTTCCGTTGAAAAATTGACTCAGATATGGGCATTCAGATAAATATGACCTCGTTGTGTAATTTTGGATTTCACCTGGTTACTGTTCTTTGAGGGATGTTCAGCTATGCTCGTAATCAGCTCTGGCCTGCTGTTGATAAGTAACAACGGCCTTGGATATCGACGCCTCCACTTGAGCATTTATTTAATTTAAAATTAAACATTTTTTTTAATTCTCGCAAGCCTCGAATTTGTAATGTGTAAAATTAGTTTGGGCAATCAAGACCACCACGGTAATTTGATTTTTGAATCTGTTCATTATACTTAGTAGATAGACGATTTTATGCGTTTTGCTTTTTCCAACTGGCACGTCCAGAGTATAGAGTGAAAACGTTCTGCTTTAAAAAAGCTTTTAAACTAAAAAAATTACGTTAAAATCCTATGATGCCTTCAAAAGTCACCTGCTGACGAAGTATTACCGGACGTACTTCCGCTCCAAAATCCAATATCATAAGCCGTTCCAGCGATGCCTACAGCGCTCAAAATTACTAACTGGGTCTACATAATACTACAGTAGAACATGAAAGATAAACGTGGGATGTCCTAAAAGACGATAGACGGCGGTCGAGGCAGCCATATCTAATCCATGACAGGACGATGATGATGAACGCGTGAATGTTTTTGGTTCAATTTAACATTTAAAATTTAACAGTACAACTAAATGATTGAATGTTCGAAATATATAATTGCCGCCATATACAATTAATGAAATGGTTCTCTGGAGCTTCTTTGAACGTATTATCCATTCTTCCCACATGTTAGGAGGTCGGGTAGGCTATGGACAAACAGCCACATCACTAGCTTCCAAGTATTTACCTGTCACCCCTGCTCTATGAGGTCGTACATGAAATGAGAATGAAGATGAGAAATAATAGATTCCAGCATGGTGGTTAGGTAAATGTTACTTACTGTCCGAAATTAAAACTAAAGATGAGTACCTACTACTACAGTAACATATTGCGCTCCGATAACCCATTATGTCTTGCTATCCCGCCATCAATTCAGCAATTATTGTTGTTGTTAGGCCTATCATATTGTCACGCGTGAGTCTTCATCTTTTTCCTCTTTATTGAATTTTTATAGGATTTCTCTTGGTTACTCAACGGAAGATCAGACCTAATTTTCTGCCGCATAGCAATTTTCCAGGTGGTCTTCCATCTTTACCTACCTCTGTTATCCAATGTACGTGTTCACTGTACTCGTTTTTTTTTCTTTCCTTGGCGATACATTCAACTTTGCACGTAGATCTCATGGAGCAACTTGTTTGTTTATAGTTTTGACACGTATCTCAATAGTGTAGAAGTTTACTAAGGGGCTGGTTAGCGTAGATCGCATATTTCAGTCATAAGTTGCTAGAGTTCAACCAAAATATCTTTGTAAGTTAGCATAGTACACCATCAGTCAGCTATTTGTAACTTCTGGATGTGTGTGTAATTCTTTTGAATTAGCAAGTAAATAAATATTTTTCTATCAGCAAAGTAAATATGCTCGAAGTATGTAAATGTCTTTTAGCGTATAAGACAATGATAATGTGTTAATGTTATATAGGCCAAACAAAAGGAATCTATAACCGTACTTGCTAGAAAAAATATCAAGAAGCTTTGCAAATTGGCATTTTAGCACAATTTGGTATCCTGAGTAACATACTACGTTTGCAACCTTCTTACGTGTTTGCTCACTCCGACATCTTGGATAGATGACGTCTAAAATCAGCTTTTCATAGTATTTCCTAAGCAAAAAATAGTTATTACAAAAATTGTGTACAATCAAATTCTCTACACGTTTCGTCATTAACATTTTTTGAAAAGTAAATAGTTTTAGAGTTAACCTCATGAGAATTAGAGTGTATTTTTTAAAATTTTATAAATGCTCCCTTGTCACGCGAAATTGTATACTCTGTTAGATCATCTTCGACCTCTTTCGTTTTGCTCAAAATTACGTTTATTTGTCGCCCGAATTCTTACTGATTACGGCCCTGTACTAGTTATATTCGAATTTGTTCCGGCGGGCATTGAAATGCTTGCGCTTCGTATTTGTTTTCTTAAGTAACCAATTCTTGAACGCCTGCACAAGGCCGACGTGAAGTTTCTTTCCTGGAAATTAGATTGTAAAATGATACCTTTTCTTAGCTTCTTGAATTGCGCCCCTCGCTCGCTGAAAGCGCTGATTAGGTTGTCGAAGGTTCTAGAGTTGTTCGTGTTAATTGTTCCTTGTTTCTTTTGCAAGGCTGGCAGGTTCTTTGTTCTGAAGGAATGAGATCATTCTGCGCGGGGGTGACCATCGTTTTTACCGCGCGTTTCTGAATTAATTGGCATCGAGCTGTGAACCACAACTAACGTGCAAGTTTTGTCGCCCCCCTCCCCCCCGGGCCGCGTGCTGCGGTCCGGGGAACTTTCTGTGAACGCAGTGTAGTTTCGTGTCCACGTTATGCGAACTTTGTGATCTTCACGTAATTAAATTTTGATTTGGAGTTCAGCTTAGACCCCGATAATAGTTGGTTGACTGCAACTCAAAGTTTTCGGTAGCGCAAGCTAAGGGCGATGTTTCGTTAAGCGGTTTCAAATTATTGGCGAGGCGCCTCCTATCGGCTTTTGCCCTCCAGCAAGGAGTGGAAAAGCAAGTTGCACCCTTTTGCACATTCAACAAAGGTGTCCTCATAAGCCTACAATACTTTTCATATCAGTGGAAAAAGTTTCGGCAAATCTGTTGCGAATTCTGTGAAGCCGTGTTAAAGTTCGAAGTTACCCGTCGCCCGCCGCTGGCTGCCATCCTTCTTCGTGGGGTAAACCGACCCTCTGGCCCTCCGTACCGAATTGGCCCCTGTACAACCCTTTCGTTCCCATTTGGGGAGCCCGCTACACCTCTGCAACGTCTCACCGGCCTTCGCCGAGGCGGAGTTCGTAACTATCGCCAACCCCAAATAACGTGCTTACAGCTATCAGGTAGGAGCTATGTATTACTCCAATTGTGTTCTTGTGCCTAATTAAGTTGCGATTGTATTTGTTATGTGTTTTCCGGGAGTTCGTAAATATTGCGCCCGTTCACTTAAAGTTAAGCTTATGTTTTGATGTTGTTAACCAGGGGCTTCACCCCTGTTATCTATTTCGTTTTGTCCGCTGTGTAACCACATATTTAGACCATAAGGTAACTTTGCGTGGGATCCCCTTTTATATTCATGTAGGGTGTCTTTTCTTTTTATTAAGCTTGAATTCACCTCCGGGTGATTATTATCAATGTAAAGATTTGTGTAAACTTTAATTCTTTAAATAATAAACCCATTGAAGTCAATTTGATTATTTGTTGAGTTCTGAACCCCTTCTGGGTCATTAATTAATCCAGTGTGGCAAAGGCCGAGTGTAATTTGCAATGTAAAGCTGAAAGTACGCCTTTTTGATAAGCAAGCCCCAAGCCCTGGGCCATTCAGTGTTCTTTTGTTATTCTTTAGTGACGGTGGCCTTGAAGGTAAGTGATTTAACGACAAGGTCACCCGGCTACTCGGAGGAGGCTTGGTAAACAACAGGCGGAGGTGTTCAGCAACGTACTTGGAGGACTTCTACATAGGCTACGTGTATTGTTCTTGGTTCTAGACACGTCAGCCACCCCTAATCAGAACCAAGTGGCGCTCAGGCATTTCTTTTTCTGTTAAGCAATCCATCAGGGTAAGTGCCGCCGGTTTTTCTTTGAGCTTTCGAACCACGCCTTCCCGACTGAGTTAAGTGCGAGCAACCGGAGCAACAAAATCTGCTCCAGCACATTAAGATCTGTGTTCTTTTTAGTAAAGCCGGCGAACCCTGTAGTTTGTACCCGTTTTTGAACAATCAATACGACCTATGTCGATCTGATGAATTAATACCGTAACAACTCGTTGTCGATTCATTATTAATTAATTATCATTTATATTCGTTTTCACACCACCATAACGTTAAGTATGTAAATTGTACGTTGGTTTGTGGTTTCCCAGTAGGCTTAATCCATATCAGTGGTTTTGATAGATATGTATTTATACTATTCTTCGTTTTGATGCGCTGGAAGGACCAGATTTGTTGACTTCTACTTCTGTGTCGTCTTCTTCTTCTGTACTTTTCTCTTAGGAATCATCTTTCTTAGCATCTTCATATGTGGACAGTTTGTTAATTACAGTTTCGATTTGTTCATTTTCTTTAAAGTCGCTTAAAATGTTAACAACATTTTCGCAGGACTGTCCGTTGTAGTGAATGTAATGATCGAGCACTTTCAACCCGTCTTCCTGCAGCCACATCCTGCGCTGCATTTAGTGATGTCGCCGAGACAAGAAATATCTTGACATCATCTCGTCTCGAAATTCGAGATCGAGATTGACATTTTTCAATCTCGAATTTTTGAGACGAGATTAATCAAATTCTCAAATATTCGAAACGAAATTAACCAAATTTTTGACGTCGGCAGTTTTTCAATAGTATTTTTAAAACCACAAAATTGCCCTGTTAGTAGTGATGCCGCCAAGACGAGATAATTCTCCATCTCGTCTCACAATTTGAGATTGAGATTGACATTTTTCAATCTCAAATTTTTGAGACGAGATTAATCAAATTCTCGAATATTCGAAACAAAATTAACCAAATTTTCAACGTCGGCACCTTTCAATAGTATTTTAAAAACCACAAAATTGCCCTGTTAGTAGTGATGCCGCCAAGACGAGATAATTCTCCATCTCGTCTTACAATTTGAGATTGAAATTGACATTTTTCAATCTCGAATTTTTGAGACGAGATTAATCAAATTCTCGAATCTTCGAAACGAAATTAACCAAATTTTCGACGACGGCAGTTTTTCAATAGTATTTTTAAAACCACAAAATCGGCCTGTTAGTAGTGATGCCGCCAAGACGAGATAATTATCCATCTCGTCTCACAATTTGAGATCGAGATTGAAATTTTTAGATATGGAATATTGGAGACGAGTGAAATTAATTCAATTTTCGAATATTCGAGACGAGATTAACTAAATTCTCGATTTGGACAATTCTTCAATAGTATTTTTAAAACCAGCATAGTAACCAAATACAAAAGTTCTATGATTTTATTTTAATTTTTTATAAAACTTTTGCAAGGGTTACCCTAGCCCTAATCTATCCGCACCTCAATTCGATATGCACTGCACATATTTAAAATTAGAGAATCAAGATTCTAGAGTTCGAGATAGAGAATCGACTTTCTAGAATTTTCGAGATCGAGATCGAGAATGGGTAACTCTTGTCTCGTCCCGTCTTGCGCAACACTAGCCGCATCTTTTTTGTATTTACAAGAGAGGAATTTAAGCAGTACTTCAAGAGCAGGATCTTCAGTTGTTCTAAGTGGAGTCAGTCCACTCTTTTCTATCGCATTTTTAGGAGTTCTTGTAAACACCGTATGAAGTCTTAACTTGATTGTAGGTTTGGAGCGAATGTTATTGTACTGCTGCTGCTGTGGGTGGAAGCAAAACAATATTCAACTTAATTGAACCCAAAATTTAACCTTTAATAGAGGTATCGCAGTAATACGTGTCTACCGAGTAAGCTACCGGTAATGCAAATTGCTAATTTTACAGTTAGCTTTACTTGTTTCCATATTACTTATCTTTTATATCTTGTATATAATTCTTCTGTACGTGTGTATGTCACTGAACTCCTCCTAAACGGCTGGACCGATTTTGATGAAATTTTTTGTGTGTGTTTTAGTGGGTCCCTGGATGGTTTATATTCACATTTGGACTCGGTAGGTGGCGCTGCAATTGGGTTATAGGATTTTTTTTTTAAATTTTCTGACGAATTTCTTTTTTTTTAATTTTTAAAAATTTCTCGCATATCACAACATATAACCCTAAAATTTCGCCCCCCCCCCACCACCACCAATATTTTTTAAAATAAAGAAAATCGAAAATTCGAAAATCGAAAAAACCTTTGCTGAACCCGCTAATAGCAAGCAGTGGGCAGGACAACGTCTGTCGGGTTTGCTAATAGCAGGCACCGGGCAGGACGTCTGTCGGGTCCGCTAATAGCAAGCAGCGGGCAGGACAACGTCTGTCGGGTCCGCTAGTTTATAAAAAATATTCATAAATTAATTATATACTTTGGTGACTTTTAAAGCAGCTTTCTTAATACTGTGATATTTTCCTTGTAAGATTTGACCTTGATTGACGTGCTTCATTGTTGTGCTTTGTATATGCACTACCGAATACTTTTGACTGCTATAACTATACTGCTCTAACTTTTATGTCTGCGAATTTTATTTATGCCATTGCCTTCCTCTCTCCTTTTCAGGGATTTGTTAGTAGCGCAGTTCAATGTGCACCTTTTATTTGATTAACAAAGTGCTCGATTACTTGCCACCCATATTTTGTTCAGCTTACGATTACAGTTTTTTGATTAAGCCACGACCAACGCCGGCTCAGAAGTCAGCTGCCTTTACTTCTCCACTATTTACTGTCAGACTGAGGTAACAAATTTCAAGCCTTTTTTGATAATTTGCAAAAAGTCATAGATCGTTACAACTTGAATGAACAACATGGATGAAACTGGCATCACAACAGTTTGTAAACAAGATCGTGCTGTTCCCTGGAAAAGATTTAAAATAAATTGGCAAAGTTGCTTCTGCTGAGAGAGGTACTTTGATGATTCTGATCATATATATGGCAGCTATAAATAATTCAATCCCCCCTTTTTTTATATACACGAAAGAATCTTTAAAAAAATCCTAAAGGGGGCATCAACAGGAAGCGTTGGTTCTGATGACCCGTTCGGATCGGAAAGAGAGAAACAAATGCAGCAAAGAGCAACCAGTATTATTATTGTAAGACAACCATGACTTGCATTTGTCGATATATTTTTAAAATTTTCTAAAAAATAATAGAATCTTTATGCTGTCGTTTTCTCATTACAGCCATAAACTCTAACAGCTAGATAGAAGCGCGAATGAACCTCTTAAAATGTAGGTGAATACAGTTTGCTATGCCTGGATGAGGAATCGCCCGAGCACCACCATGACTATCATTCCTGAGTTGGTCAATACACTATAAGTGTTCAGAATTTTCTCATTCAGTCAATTGATTTTTTCTTATAGCGTAGTTATTTTCAGTCCCGTAACAGACCGACTACTCTCGAATACTTAGACTCCCGTAAAAAAAAACGCCCAAAAACCAGACAGATGTTCTATGACATATGAAGTGGACAAAAACAATATGCAGAAATTTAATGAAACTGGTGCTAGTAGATTCACCTCATATAATTGTCTTATAATACGTATCTCTTGCAGAAATTGTCAGACGTTCTCCTGATGCCCCGCATATTAAAAGCCATAAAAGAAAGGAAAGGTTGACGACGTTATTGACTGACACGCCAGTAGAAAGTGCATTCGCAGAGGCAAACGCTGCTTTAAAAAGGTAACTGGCAGTGTAAGCAAACAAAAATAAAAATGAAAAATAAAAAAGAAAATTGAAAAAATTAAGAGACCGACGAAAAGGAATGGGAATCTGAAAAAAGCAGTACCGGCGACGAAGATGTAGATAGAGTGAGGGTTGCAAATCATGATAACTTTTAAAAACTTTAGCGGGATCCCAAGGAAGATGACTTTGTTCTAGTTGCTTTAGTGGACGAAGCATATGCACGGTTAAAAAACTTTTTTTAATCGAAGAGTGGGAAGTATCATTTTTACGCAAGAATAAGAAAACTTATAGAAGATCTAGCTACCATGTAAGCTATGAAAATATAACATTTATTGCACCCCTCTTTCTTTTGTCAGGGTACGAAGAGGCTGTAGTGTGTCCTTAAGTTCGATATAGATTTTTGTATATTAAGTAAAGGTTAATATCTTAATAATATGTTGTTCATTTTTTCCTGTTGTGCTAGCCTACTCCAATTCCTTTACCAATCAACCCCACATCCGGAGTAGATAAGCACAGATGACATATGGTAGGATAGCTGTCTGATACGCTTTTGCCTTTTGATGATTTCTTCCCACTATCCCATAATGCAGGTAAGAGATCCACTTGTTCGTTGAAGTTCTTAACATTTAAAATCTTTTAAAACAAGAATATTAGATAAATAGAGTACCAACCATCCCTCGTCTCCCCTAAGTGAGTACAACACGAACCTTTTAGTGACTCGTTGTACATTTTACTCTTGCTATCAGTATTATTCCAATTATTTGTTATTCGTCACTTGAGCTTGTGTGTCATTTAGCAGAAATATAAATACCTCTAGAGTTGAATAACTGCTTTTTTGCCCCTTTTTAAATATATGCACTGTTATGTTGCCTTCTCGAATAATATTCTGTGATAATTTGTATCTTAAAGATCCTTACCTCTATAACTTTTCCAAGACGCAACCCTTATATATACGTACTTCCTTAATATCCGTATACTTACTCTAAGTTGTTAAAAACCTAATTTAGAATAAAAAGTCATTGCTATTTATTGCAGGGCAATGTGCAAGGTGTAAAAATATGTTTAATAAATACACAGAAAAGCGCTTTTCTAACCACGGAAGGATAGTTTCAGTTTCTTCTAATTATTGTGACACCTACGAACAAATTTAATAATATTTACTACATTTTTATTTAATAAAAGCTCAACACCTTTCATGTTGGCAATTCACATACGAAGATATCGACAGCATAATTTCTATATTTTACGACCCGATCCTTTGATCTCAAATGTCAAAGATGAAAACGCATAAGTTACTATGAAATAACATTCCTTCCATGATTTACTCAAATATATATGCGTAAGTAATAAATCTACACTTGAGTGCGTTTGTGCGAGCAAATTAAGCAAACTGTTTCCGGTTAACCTTCTCATGAAGCCAGAGATTTTATTGTGCAAATTAGTCTATTGTACTTGAATACTGTAATAAATAAAAAGTGTTTCAACCTTAGCAATTTATCAAAAATATATGAATATCTAATGACCATACAATCGTACTTGATGGAAAGTATCAAAAAGACGCTATTCCCACTTGGATATATTGTCAAAGATTCAGTTTTTTATGGATAGAATAATGGCATCCCATATATTTTACGTTTATTACTTCTGATAGATTTTGTTAGTAATTTTCCTTAAAATCGATTAGCATAAAAAATTCTTATGCTAATAGTTAGGCAAAGGTACACATTGTTTCTATAATAAAAATGTGCTTATATTATAATTGATAACGAAAATGTTAATTGCTCAAGTTGAATTTATACCATACTTTATTTTAATTCAAAATTCTACATTCTTACACCGTAGATATGAAATGTTTATTCTATAAACTGGTGCAGAGGATCTAGCATATTGTAAGCAGTAATTTTTATAATTTTAGAAAATGATTTGTGAATAATAAATTGCAGTATTCAAATACAATGTAAATTGCATTTGTACATAATTACGAAATGCGCCTAGGAATAATAAGTAGAACAGTTAAAGTGAATTATTTCACAAAATTATCCTCTAGGACAAATAAACAGAATTAATTCAATGCACCTATTTTTGCATTCACCAATATCTCTTATATTGTTAAGACAATGGAAATCAATTCAAACGGAAGTAAAAGGTATTGGAATTCGTTCATGTCAAAATACAGGTTATGTTGTAACGATGACGGTGAAAATGCGTTTTTAATGAAGAATGCAATTCATATTCCCATTTTTATTAAATATATGATTAAAGCATGACTTCAACTGATACCTTAAAGGGAAAGAAATTCCCAAAATGAAAGAAATTTCAATTCGATGCATACTTATTTATTTAGTGCAGTCTCTGTCCTACATACATTTGTATAATAATACAAATAACATAAGTATATATTATTAGAACATAAAATAGCAATTTATATAACACATACAGGCAATAAAATCACATTAAAATTCAATTTGATCTAGGATACGTTAAAACTGAGTTTATAAAATAAAAATAATAGGTTATAACAACGATTTTTTTTTAATTTATTGAAAATTAAAATAAATAGCAATATGATTGTCAGAAAAAGGTTACCAAGAAATACAATTCAGTTTTATCTTATCGTAAAGTTATTTCCTTTAATTATGTTGTATTCCAAAAGTAAAAGTTACCGTTTATGATTCACCATCTTCGTTATAATTATAAATCCAAGGAGGTTATTACACCCCTTTTGGTAATTTTATGTTATTTTCAGAAAGGTGCTATTTTGTGCCCATTACTTTAGCTATGAATAATCCTTAACCCGCTAAGTCTTCTGAGATAAATTTATATATTAAATTCTTGTATTGTCGAGTTCATTGGCAAATTGCTGGTAATTTATGATTGCTATAGAAAATCGACGAACCATGACCTCAACTACAATGAATAGACAGTCATTTCAAGTACAAATGCAAGATAATCATGGCCAATTAACTCTATTAGCTTATTATTATTCATTCTAATAGATTTAACAAAATTCGAGACGGAATAACTATGTATTGAACATATAAAAACTAAAATACGCTATTATATATTATAATTGTAAGGAAGGCATAGCAATAAATATTTGAGAAAAATTGTGTGGAATATTTCCTTTAACTATAATTTATTTATCTAGTTTTAATATTGTATGAAACTATTTTTGCGTAATGACAAAAACAGGTATTGAATGAAAACTTATTTTGGCATTTTTGCAGCACCATGTAGGTATAGAAATATAAAAATTTTCTCCAAATTTAGAAAACGACAATTCTTTATCTATGTTATAAGAAATTTCATAATGTTTACTAGGTGTCAACTATTTAAAATTCATTGTATTTCAACATACGTTTTTTTTATATTTTAGAGTATTGTAGAATTTTGTGATGTGGTATTCTCAAGTAAACACATGAAAAATATCATTATTAGTAATATTTCGTCTTGCATAGAATACTTATTTCGATTATGTAAATCTTAATACAAAATGTTGTTTATATGTTTTGTCAACTTCTCAAAAAAGCATCTTACGTCGTAAAGGCGACATATTATGCCTTTGATTTGTAAGATTGTCTGTGGGGTCGTTTAGGCTAAAAAGTCTTTCGTCACTTCGACTTAAAGAGATCTTTTGTGAGTACCCTACTAAATTAAATCTTCCCAAATTCATAAACCTTTCGTAAAGTTTAGCATCTTTTCGGCTGCTATTTTCCCTATATTCTAAGGCAACAAAGTTGTCTCTTCTAAAAATGTGAGCCATTGGTATGCCACTGCTTCGCACTCGCATAATGTACACTGTGTTTCCGAATTGACTTTGCGATAGATGAATCAAAACATTTTTAGTGCGGTTTTTGTCTTGCAGACTCGGTCTGCTTGGTGTAAAATGAATTTTTACCAAATTACAGTTCAGATGGGATCCACGGGCAGAGTTAGCTTCAGAAGAATATAAATCATAGCAAGTAAAGTGGCCTTTCTGGTAACTTCACGCGAAAATTTTATTAAAATAAAATATTCTAAATTAAAAATTATAGTAGTATGCCGAGCTTTATTACACTTACATAAAATAAATAGCAAAAAAATATAGTCCACTAAGATTCGAACTCCGCCCTCTTTGCCGAATACTTCCGCAACTTGCAGCCGCTTGAATAACTGAGCCCCGACCGTACTCGGATTGTCTTCTGCGTTATAAAGGCACCATACTATTCTGTTCCATTTGTGATGTTTATCTTGTATCTGTTAGATCTCATTTCCGCCAATGGTAAAGACTGAGCTATGTATAAATTACTACTTTTATCTATTTCTAAATTAAAGCATAAATAAACAACATTTTATTTTTTTAAGATGCTCATCCTGTATATATGTCTTCGAATTTTTCTCGGTTTCATGCCAGGTAGACATATAATCTGCATGCAATAAAATATTGTCTTCCTCCAACAAACAGCTTTTGAGTTAAGCCGCTAACAGACAGACAACATATTTTTTTTTTAAATTAGAAAGTTTCCAAGAATTTAGAAACGTGAAATTATGTGCTACTTTGGGTGGTGCGCTATTTGAATTATTACTTCCCTCGTCTAAACGACGAATGAATTATTGTAATCGGGAAAAAATTACTTTACGAAATTTCTGCAGATGTTCACATTTCAGGGTCCCTAGAAGACGAAAAACAAGTTTTCTCAATTTTCTCTGTCACCTGTCTATCTGTCTGTTGGAGATATAACTCAATAACTATTTGTTGGAGGAAGACGATATTTTGTATGCAGTTTATATATCTACCTGGTAGGAAACCGAAAGAAATCGGATAAATATATACAGGGTGAGCATCTTCAAAAACTTACATTTTATTTATTTTTGATTTAAATAAGAAATAGATAAAAGTAACAATTTGCACACACCTCAGGCTTTACCCTTGACGAAAATTGGAACCAACGGATACACAATAAATGTTCTAAAAATTAAACATAAGTTAACAATAAATGAGTTTTAAATAAGGTAGCCGGATCCTAACTATCGGAGACGTCCTTGGTGGCCGAGGCAGCGAAAGCGCGCTTTGCTTGGGACTACGCTCAGAGTATTGAAGTGCATTCGCTGGTTCGTTCGCAGGCGCTAAAGTTCGAATCTCATTTCCGGTATTTTTTAAATTTTAAATTGATTTAACTCACATTGCCAAGTGTTTCTTTTTATTGTTTCAGTATTTTTACCAACGTAAAGATATTTTTACCCCTATTTTCCTTTGAATTTTAAAACTGTTTAGTGGCACAACAACCACTTGCTAGAGAAGTTCTGAGTAAAACTCTCTTTGTTTAGTGGTTTTAATTGAAATTGTTTATTATAATTAAAAAATAAAATGTGTACTTTAGTTTTTAATATTCCATTTATTATGAAAATATAATGAAACTATGTATATCGCCATAATATTTCATTTAGGCTACTTTATTTTAATAAAATATTTGCCTAAAGTTACCAGAAAAAATACTTTACCTAGAATGATTTATATTCTTATTAAGCTAACTCTGCCAACTGGATTCTATCTTAATCATAATTTGGTCAAAATCAATTTTATACCAAGCAGGTCTAGACTGCAAAAGACGAAAGCCATATAATCTATTCCATCTTTAAAAAATCTGGTGTGATACACTCACACAACTTCCTTTTACAGTGATCTTATAATTAGTCAAAAATTTCATTTTTAATTTTTAACTATTTGTTAAAAATTTTAAAAAATTACAAATTCTACAAAAACGGTACAAAATCGAGTGTTAGTTGAAGAGACAAATTTTCTCTAGAATTTTAAGGTGAATTCAAAAATGCAATAATATACCGGGTGTTTTATTTAAAATAGGAGTTAATAAAACAAATAGAAAAAAAAACAAAAGAAACCCACTTTAGAAGTATTCAACTGGAAAATCACCTATCTCACATCAATACACATTAAAAATGTAAGAAAAATGTAAAGTTTAAAAAAAATCGTTAGAGCCGTTTTTGAAAAAATCGAAAAAAACTGAAAAATCACAAGAGTAAACACCTACTTCCGGTTATGCGATTTTCTTCAAAAGCTTGCTGTCTCATCTACATAGTACAAAAAACTTATATATAAAGTTTCAAAGCCATACCTCTTTTCGTTTTTGAGATATTCTGTTCACAGACAGACAGACAGACAGACAGACAGACAGACACACAGACACACACACAGACAGACCAATGAAAAAAAATATGTTTTTTGGGATCAGGGGACTCTAAAACGTGAAGATCTGTTGAAAACTCAATTTCGAATTTTTGGGGTGAATCCAATACTTCCTTTATAGTAGTAAAAGGAAGTAAAAAACGATAGGTTGCCATGCTTTTCTTTTCTTAAATTGGTAGTAGTAAGGAAAACAGTAGTTATTAGTACTCATACGAGTTCAGAAAAACCACTTTTCTAACATGTTGAGTATACTATTTTATCGCATTTCATAAGGAATGTAAAATATTAAATTTTTACATACAATAAATGTCATTATAACACTTTCCTAATTTCTGGTAAATAAGGTGATAACTGTCAAAAATTTAATAAACAGCATGCTCAAAGTTGTGTCGGAGACGAAACGCAGTGTGTTGAAATGCTACACACATTTCAGACAAGATAGAGCCGATCTAAGTAATAATGAAATTATTAATAGATTGAAGGACATTTTCAATGTGAGTACACTGGATTCGCATACCATAAACAAATTTTCCTAAAAAGTGCATCATTTATTTATAGGTAGGAAGATCTGTTATTTATTCTATAATTACTAAAAACCTGGAAGTTTGGGGTACTGCAACTACAGCAAGAGGAAAATGGAAAAATGGCATGGCACATAACAGAGGACTATTATAACAAGCATATAAACCCTCAATCATTTTTCTAAAAGAATACTAATAATTTATGGGTTACGTCTTTGTCGCAATGTAATAACAAATGTGGAAAAAAATTGTAGTCACTGCGAAAATCTCATAAATGATGAATGAGTGCGTGAATTGGGGCATATCTCTATTGAAAATATCCCGCCTTTCATTATTTCGTTAGAAGATGATTCAGATTCTGATGACGAATAGGAGTTACATTCTGATTATGGTGAATAATGGAGGAAGTTCAAATTTAGACGGCTGATGACACATTTTCCTTCAGCTACTTCATTTCCTGCTATTCCCTTTTTCCCGGTACCCACATTAAGATAACCCTGTTGTTTTTTGACAATTGCTTTAGGAATTGTTTACAGTCAAACGTAATTTTAGACTCAAAGGTGTCGAAGCTTCGAGCTCTTAGAGCCGATTGGCTGTCGAATAGTTTGTGTATTCGTGCTTTACACAACCCTTTGTTAATGCTCTAACCTCTACATCCATCTTGGAGTCATCCGTATACCATATATTGCGATGGATAGCTCTGTTTGTCTCTAATTAGCTATATTATTAATTAATTTATATGTTATATCAGTTAGAGCAAAATCCAAAATGCACAATTCTCTGTTTAATGTTATTATTGTGTTTGAACTTTGCCTGTCATTTTATTAGGCTGGTTAAAATGTGACCTGTACTAATTTACTGCACAAAATAAATGGTTGTATGCTCTTTTCAATATTTTATTTAGCTGCAATTAATTTGGAACAACGCTAGCTCAGTAGAACAATAACTCTTTAATCGTAGCGTGAGTTCCTAATTTACAATTTATCTGATGCGGTACTGTACACCAGAATTAGTTCGAATGCGCGGTAGTTAAATGTTTACCAATTTGTCAAAAATCCCACAAAATGGTTCATATCGTGCAGTCAGCGGTATTTACGTTAAAATGAGCGAGGTATTTATTCAAATCTTCGCGCTTTGGCTGCAAATAATATCTTTTGTTTTAGGCAGGTATTTATTTCGTGACGTCAGATGGACGCCGTCTTAAATTTTGCAATTTTTTAAGCGGACGCTTCGATACCTTCGCATATCCTCAAAATTTGGAACGCCTTGCTTATTTTTCGAACTGCGCCTTCGGTTGAGCCCTGAATAAGCTGGCTTCTTCTTCAGTATGGCCTAATCTTGTATGCCTCTCGAATTCCGAACGCTATCTGTGTTATTTTAGACAAATTTCTTACCTTTACTAATCGGTGGTTGCGGCCGCAATGCTCGGAGATGACCCCAGTTGGTATCTGCTTCTGGAACGGCTTCCTCTAGTGTTGATGCTTGCGGTTGCACTCCTGCAGTCCTGCCCGATGTGTAGCAGTGAAGACCCCTGGCTCTGGACCCTTATCTTGTCCGCAATTGGATATCGGAATCCCGAACTGAACTGCTGCCGACGTCGTCTGAGATGCTCTCGGAGAAAATGTTATTTTTATGTTGCGGAAACCTCTAAAACATTCCCACATGAACTTTGACACGTGCACAACACAATAATATATTTTTCAGGTTTCAAAATGCTCATTTATTATATTAAAACTTAAATTGAAGTGGAGCACAAATTTCACAATGTCAGCTTAATAATTATTCTTTTAATTCTCCTAGTTTTCCGTTATTTAAAACAAAAACAGATCTCGTTGCTATAGTTACAATGCCAACGGAATAAAGTTTTGATGAATTTTAGTACATAATAGAAATACGTTTGAGTACATTATTTTACATTTACAAATTTCTTACAAACTAAAATATTGTCTTTTTCTTAATCTAAATTGTTTTTCTGCGCCACACACATACACGTTTTATTAATTGATCTGCTTTTCACTAACGTTAATGCACTGGTTATTTATAGAGTTCATCACTTCTTATTTTCTTCTTCCATGTCCGGATGCTTGCTTTTCAAATTCCCTTTTTATGTCCTGCTGTCTGCTTTTCAAAATTGCTCGTTCGCAATATATTGTTATTTTATTTCAGCTTTCTTTACCTCTTACGATGCCTCACAAATTTTACTGACTAGCTTAATTGAAATCTACGCCTCTTTTACATGTACATAGCAAACCCTTTTGCGTCTATTACTTTCTTTCGGTTCGGCTATTCATTCTGCACAAACCTATTGTTTAATTTTTGAAAATCAATTTCGACCCCTGTGAAAAAACGAGCTTTGCCTCTTGCGTTCCTTTTACTCAATTACTTTACTATTACTGACATCTCTTTATTAATGCATTCCTTGTTTGAATGTTAAGCTTATCATTGCAGCCACATAAAACACCCCAACTCTGTGTTGACTGAATTGTTCATCATGTTGCATTGCTAGCAGAGTCGAGCTGTGGGCCTAATACCATTACAATATAGCTCCATTTACAATCTGTGACGGATTGTCTCTACTCTCCGAGCGGCTTTTGATGACCACTTGGAAGTGCCAGTCAAATCACATTGTGCCAGGATACTCACTGTGGGTTTGGTTCCAAATGGATAAAATCAACAATACTTAAATGGCCAACTAGGTTTCCTGGTTTAAAAGATGTGGCGTATTTCAACCTCAAGACGCTGAATCTTGCATCCCTCCTCACACGTAAGAGTAATGGTAAGAAGTCTAGCTTGCTTATTGTTGTAGCTTGTTTAGTTTTTGGCCACATACCAATCTTTTTCTGTGTCGTTTGCCTGTTTCGAATATCGTGGCAGCTATTCGTCACTATTCGTCAATACTTAAATTGTCCAAAAATTGCTTATATTGTTCACGATCCGTGGCTAGTTGTGTAGATTTTGGTTATCTGATCCATATATCGGCTGGGCGAACGTTCCGTTGGCCTTTTGCCACCAATGCAGGGGTCTCACAACCATTTTGTATTACCAATAGATCATTTTAGATTTCCGCCCCCAAGTCCTACCAAAAAGCCTTTGGCATGTCCAAATGTGTGTCCATATGTGAATTCCATATCTGCTGTTTATCTAGAATAATTTCCAGTTATTTGAAATATTCGGAAAATTCTAACCGAGTATACTATTCAACATTCAGCCGTCAGCTTCCCTCTTATATTGAATGAAACAATAGTTGTTTTAGTACATCTTGTACATCAAAGTCACTATTACTTATTTGCCTAGACCTTCAGAGCCCTTAGTACTTTTCTCTTTTCCCTTATGGTCGGGAAGAACAGAGCTCTTTACAGTGCTCATATTAGTGGCAGCATTTTCTCTAACTTGTGCTTCCACTGGACCTGATTGGCCTTCTTTTTGGAATCCGTTTTTGGTCTTACGGTTACATTTTGTTACAGTCTAAAGCAGTATTTAAGACACTTCGGCAAAATAAAGAAAAACAAAATTCACCGTAATTACGCTACAATAGTCCTGTAACAAGAAGTTGGCTAAATAAACTCAGTGGGAAAAAGGGTTCGATTCGGTACAACGTAGATTAGGACGAGATGATGCTGCAATCGTTAGTAATTATAAGCAAAACAAAAGAGGAAAGGGCGCTATGGACTCTGTTAGAAAAACTACCCCCATTGAAGTTCGAAATGGGAGGATAACTGCTTAGTTATGATGCCAGCTGTATATGATGTCCTAGCTCGAACATCCACGGACCTAATTTTTGATGATTTACTTGCAGGCCGCCGGCACACTTTACATAACAGTACATAAAAGAAAAATACACATACACAATGACCGCCAAAAAGCCGGCATCAAATAGGGTAAAATTTATTTTTGATTTTTCAAAAGCTTTTTACAGCAATAAGTTGTGCTTGTCTGAAAACTTATTTATCTCCTATTATATATACCGTGTGTTTTGTATTTAGTAAAAAAATTGCGATTTTCGAAATTATCAAAATCCAAAAAGTGCCATTTTTCGGAAATTAAGCAAGACTTCAATAAGATTTTTTTATTGTGTTTTTTATATTTATAGAATATTTTTCAAAATTACACATAACAAAACTTAATTTCAAAATCAATGTGTTAGGTAAGATTTGTAAATAGAAAAAACAATAAAAAATGTTAATTATTCCTATAGATTTTTTATTATTTAGCAAACAAGTAAGGGTTTTGCATAATTTTTAAGTTTTTGATCCAACGTGCTCTTTGGAAGACACATTTTTCAGTGATAATTAATATTTATTTAAATGGCTACTAAAAACTCTAATCTACCCCTGTTAATGAGTTACTTTTAGAATCCTGTAAATGTTCTTTTACCCTTGTCTAGATGAGGAAATTTTTCTTCGTTCAGTTCAGATGTTCTAAAAATTTTAGTTTTTTTTCAAAATGTTATCAAAATTTTGTTTTTAGGTGGACAATTTTTGCAATTATTTTTTAAAAATTTAAAATTTCACAGATAATGGAAAAGTACCTCGATTTTGACATAGACTTACAGTGCCACCAACATATTATTCATACGTTTGAATTTCCGCAGTCGCCCCTTGTGGACTTTTTTAATGAACATACGGCTATCACTTACGCGTTCATAGCTTTTGAGTTTTTTGTGAATAAATTGCACATTTTTACAACATCCAAAAAGCCTTGTTTTTAAGAATTCAGAAAAGAAAGACATCCTATTAGCCAAGGTCCTCCAAGTAAATAATAAGTTATTTTATGCTTCTTCTTATGTTCTAGATTGAACTCATTGGTCTTTTGTATTTATTTTCATTAAAATTTCTAATTCTAATTGTTTGATTGCTAATTATAATAAATGTAGTAATGGTGCCCTCAAATTTTGTTTTGTATGGCCAACTATAGAATTTCAGTTTTACAAAAATAAATGAGACTTTAAAATGTTGTCTTCAAAAGCACTCACTTTTGTTATCGTGGCATGCTTAATAAAAATTAAAGATAAATAAGAAAGCATTTTTGAAAAAAATATTATGGCTCTTTACAACTCGAAAGAAACAAGGCGGCCAACGAACGAACAACCCTACAAAATTCATCCTAAGGTATAGAATAAAATCGACTTTTGCTTGGATCAACACTTTGCCTTAACTTCTTCACTTTCTCTTAAAAAGGCGACTGCTATGTGTTTTAAACGTGCCAGTTTTTCACAAAAATATTCATAACTTCTAAACTATTAGTCAGTTTTTCAAAAGTAAAATATGCACCCGTCGGTAAATCCTAGTGAAAAATGTAGACGGTGTACTATTTTACAAAATGTGAGTATTATGTATGCAATGTGAAATGTTTAAGTGTATCAGCATGGTAGATTATTGTTACTATTATGCACTTTAAAAGAAATTTCCATAAACTGAGGTACAAAATATTGGCATTAGGTTTGGCATATCAAATTTCATATATTTATTTAATTAGCTGAAAACAGGTTTGTTAATATCGATGGCCATTTTCTTCCGTTTTCGGCTTATTGTCTGGTATTATTGACGAATGCTGTCTTGGTATGGTTTATACGTATGTGGCGGGAGTTTCACATAAAAGATGAACGAACAAATATGTAAAATGCACACCCGCCCGTTCTGCCAGGGTCAACCCATCACTATCTTTCTTGCCGCGTTTTATGCATGATTAAGTAACTCCAAGTAACAAATGTGCGTCTAAGGAGAACGTCTAATTGTTATTGTTCAGCGAGATACCACGAGAAATTGCAGCAATGTTTCAGGTAAGGCCAAGCTTAAATTTTTTCAATATTTTATTAACTACTGTTGTGCATTATAATATAGAATGACCTACTTTATTTTTCATAAAAACTGGAAGCAACTGGTGTTATTTTAATTTCTAGATTACTCAACTAAATTTTGATTTTCTATTTCTATTTTTACTTGCCGATTTTTTAAAATATTTATATACTAGTATTGTATTTGGAACCATATAAACATAGGTATCTTCTACTTAAATAAAATCAGATATAGTAACCTTCTATAAATCATTTGTAAGTTTTGGAAATGGAATTTAAAGAAAATGAATTATTATATCAACACAGAGGTTAATATAAATTTATTATATAAATTTAATTTTTTATAGTGTTACAGAATTTACAATAACTATTTATTTTTGGCAAAAATAAACAATAGAAAGCATAGTTAAAACTCGCATACGATATAATTTAATTAAATTAGCACAGTTATGTATTCTAATGTGACTAGGGAAAATAATTATGAGCAGAAATATTTGTTTTTGAATTAAATTACTTCTTTACACAATACTATATCATTTTTTAATAAATTACTGTGTATTTTAAGAGTAAAATATATTGCACATTGAATGACGAAATATATGTTAAAAGAAGATTTTGTCAACTGGTACGAACTACTAATCACATTTAAAGTATATAGCTTTCGTAAACCTTAAATATTAATGTCCTCCTCTTATGAATATATTTCATACTTGCATTAACACAACTGAAACAAATTAGATCTTTAATTTTTGGATATTTACTTAGAAAGGAAACAATATAATAGAGTTTTTCAGAAAAATATAAAGTAAAAAATTAAATTAACTCAAAATCCTAAAATTTTTAAACGTGTGTTATTCGATTTTAAACACAATATGTAATTAATTAATGGCATTACAAAAACTACTTTTTTAAAATTCTCTGCATTTTTCAAATATAAGTTAATAAAAGTCCGAATAAGTGATCGAGACACATAAACAAAGAGTTTTAACAGGATTGCTGTCCTGATCTTACATAATGCCATTCATAATTTCGAAACGGTAAACCGCCAATTAACGTCCCCAAACAAACGGCGGGAGGTCAAGGTCCAAATCATAATATTCTGTCACTTTTAATAATTAGAAGCCATACGAAAATCTAATCACATGTTAATTTACGTCTATCTGTTAATTAAAACCCGCTGTTGTAATGACCATCAATTATGCAAAGTTCGTTGGCAATAAATTCGTTGTTTTCATCGGATTTGACGGAAAGTTGTGACAACAGTGGCAACAAATCTGTTCTCTGCTTTAAAACCTGTTCATTATCACAACCAGCTAGAATATAAGTTTATTTCGAATAAATTTGCTTTTTGGCAACAGGTTTCCTGTTACTTTTTCATTATTTTATCAGGGTGATTGTTTGACGAATGCTTAGTTGAGCAGTCTTGATAGCAGGCTACTGTCAGATTAACAATAATTACATAGGAACTACCTATATCTTAACTGAAGAAACATTGATAATTGCATAAATACCAATCTAAATTGCTACTACTTCTAAAATTTTCTAACTAGCTATGAATGTAAGAAATGGAAGAACTTTTGTTTTTTAAGTACAAATGGCAATTGTTTACAAGCCATTTTTTTTAAAGTAAAAATTACTTCATTGTAGGAGTCCGGAATATTAAAATAACATTTCCATTTTTCGGTAGTAAACTATCTAATATATTTTCATCTACGTGCACTGCACCTATTTGGTCTTGCAAACATGCGGAAACCGCAAGTAAAAATAGAAAAGCCTAAAAAACCGACACCCACGCATGCACTGACTGTATTTACGCTCATACAACCTTGATTATGATGTTCTAACGGTACCTGTTGTGAATACGGCAACAATAACGTAATGAATACTATTACCTGATTTGTTTAAGCTATACGACGCTGAATCGTTTTTGTTTGTATGACTAGTGTGTAGAAAGCATTTGTACTGCTTTTTACTGCAATTGACTGTAGAGAAGCAATACCAATAATATTATTAACGAACTGAAAAATTGATCTGCAAATACATTTATTGTAGAATCAAAAATGCAAATTAGTATGCCGTCAAATTTATCAAAATGCCTACTGAGCTTCCTAAAAATTATTTTAACATCTGACAAGTTGAAATTGATGCAGGTAGTATTAAACAAAAATATATTATAAATTCTAAAATGAAAACTCTTATCAACCCGCAGATACAATTCTTTTTTAACTGAAAAACTACTATGCAATACATCTTTTAATAACTTAAACAAGGCTAACATTGTTAATAAACAACATTTACAAATTTTCATTACTCATATTATTCTCAACTATAATTTGAATTTAGAAAATCAACCTTTTACGTCGTAGGTAGCTCAAACAATGTAATATACACCAAACCTGAGTTATTTGTAAGGGTAATTTACATGACCAATTTCATAGACAATTACTACTTCATTGATTGATATTTTCAATTGAATTTTTTAAAAAATTTCGAATTCTGATTGCAATTCGAAAACATTATTTTTCATATATAGTTTTAAGTTGAAATTTTCTTCAGCTCTACTAATAGCAAAAATTCTTCCGGTGCGTAAAATAAGGAGGCAAAATTGGATAAAATTTTAATACATAAAAATATATCACAACTAATGATGAAAAGTACATCAAATGACATGCGAAAGACGAAAGCGCAGCGACATGACGTTTATAATTTTATCAGTTTTAGATCTAAAGAACCATTTGTTCTCGCAATTAGAAAAAATCTGTATAGAACACATTAGGAAATGCGCTTTTTTGTAACTTGTGTGACTTTGCGGGATCCCGCTACGCTCGTCTGCCAAAATTCCAGCGCTACACAAAATGAGGCATTTTCTAACTTGTTTTCTAAATAGCTATAGTTAATTTTCTAATAGTAATTTACGATACAAGTGCGTAAAGCTACTCTTTAGGCACGAGTGGGGTAGAGTTAAAACGCGAGTGAACCAGCGTTTTAAGCCCCGCGAGTGACTAAAGATGCTTTACGCATGTGTATCGTACAATATTTTATCTACGATAGAATCTAGAAAACACGGTAAATATACAAAAAAAATATAAATTAGGATTACCAGCAACCGGTCGTAATTTTGCGTGTTTTAAAAATTTTAAAACACGTTGCTACTGACAACGTGCCTAATGAAATCTTTTAAACACATTACTACTGACGACGTAAACTAAGGAAAACATGTTATTAAACAGTTGTTTGACAAACTTAAAACTGCCAACTAAAAGGCAATTTTACACACTGTCGTAGATAACAACTATTATAGGATTGTCTTAGTAAGGCATTACTATTCTAAGATGCCTTCCGAATTTAGGTTAGATATAATTTTGTAATGGTTTCCAATCGCTATTTACTTTTACAACCGCATAATTACCGACCTTCTTGCGTAAGTTATAGTACTCACTTCTGCGTGCATTAGGGTATTTAAATGTAAACGGATCTTTGAATTCAATTGTTGGTTGTTCATAAATTTCAACGCAGACATAAATAATTGCAGCGCACTCCCAGTTGGCTGTAGCTGATATAATTATAAACAATAAGCTAAAGGCGTTTTGTCTAAATTTTGTAATTTTAAACCAAAGAATGAAAACGCATAGCAACTTCTACGTATCAAAACACTTTACTAGTTTTTAATTTGAAACAGAATTACTTTTTTGGTATTATTTGCTACGTTTATACATTTATAACTTGCTTAGAAATTGTTATTTAATTGTTTAAACTAAGAACAATTAATTGATACCTTAGTATATATATATATTTTATTATGTAAGCAAAGTCCTTCAATGATGTCACTACAAACTGTCTTTCTTTGCATCTTAAACAATTCCAAGTCATCATCAAGCAAGTGCCTGCACAATTTCTGTTTCGAAACTCACGATAAATATTTGCCTGATGTATAAATTCAAAAATATCTTGACATTGTTGTTGATGCTAAACGTTTAGCATACATGGTAAATCATCTCTAAATCTAGGACAAGCATTGTTGCGAACGTTTCAGTTACAATACGAATTAGCAGTAAATGGTCAGGGTAAGCTAGTAACGGAATAAGTCATTGACAACGGAACCGCAATTTTTACATACCAGAAATCAAATGTAATAAACACGAATTAAAGGATTATTTTCCATTTTCTAAGATCGTCCTTTTAGCCCACGGTTGAAAGCTAATCTAAGGATGTATTTTTTTTTATTAACACGTTATGGACACCCTGCATGGATTTATAATGTATTGTAATTTGTCTATAAACTAAGATGTACAACCATGATGACAAACACATGGAAGCTACGTAAATTCAATAAATTATTTATGTCTATCAAGGGAATCGTATGAAGAAAAAACAAAGACTGTAGCTATAAATGGCGACGTTAAAGTGCTTTGATAGAATCGCGCCGCAGCACAAAACGCAATCCGTGCCCTTGGATTGCAACATAAACTTCTTGAATTATTACAGAAGCTGCCGAACTTGACATCCAATAAAAACTTTTTCCCAGTTCATAGAACCTGTGAAACTAATTTATGTAATACAACTATCTACTTGTCACAAATGTAATTAAATGGTTGAATTTTATTATAAATTTAATCCAGGTGGCTCTTTGAAAATTTAAATAGTTTCACATAATTATTTTGGTGATATTTTTATTTAACATACTTAGCCTGTGATTTTATTTGGTACTTTTTTTTTAAGTTATAATAATATAAGACCTGTTAAATGCGAAGCTTATATGCCATAAATTGCAGAATTTGCTGTACTGCCTCTCTTTTTACCTGCCTCGTCTAAAGGACAAAGGCAGTAATGTAATCGCGGAAAAATCATCTTCCGAGATTTATTCAGATCATCACGGGTCCCTAGATGTTTGTCTGTCTGTTGACGGTATAACTGAAAAACTATTTGTTGGACTAAGACGATATTTTGTATGCAGATTATATGATCTCCTGCCATAAAACCGAGAAAACACGAATGTGAAGATATTTTTACGCCTACGTCCACTTGCGAGGGACGTTCTGAGTACAACTCTTAACAGATTTTTTTAAATTGCCTGTCATTACTTGATAACCCTTACAAAATTACTTATATCATTATTTTCTAGGAAAGAATTACAATAATTAGGCAACCGTTTTTATACAATATTGACACATTTTTTAATTTGTTTGTGTCTTCCTAACCTGATTTTTCGAAAAACTCTGAAATTTTAATGCAGATCATGCAGGTTGGAAGAATTGAATTGTATTAATACATAAAACGGAAACCGTTATAGTTGGTCTGCTTATTCCACAAACAACTATTATGCAAAGACGTATGTAAACAGTTAAAATCCATTCAACAGATACATACATATGAATTGCATTTAGGTAAAACTAATTTACATCAAAGATCATTTGTATACGATATAAATAAATGTAGTTGATTCCCTGTTAAATATTACTATGTAAAAAGTGACATTCACCCGGTCTTCATTAGCAGACATTTATGTAAAATACATTTTTACTTATTTTGAAAGATTCAGATGTTCAAAATTACTAATCATGTACGGTATTGTAAACAACGTATTTTATCGTATAAAATCTTCTGCTTGAATATCGCTTAATTTAAACTAAACGTCTTATAATATTTCCACAGCTTTTATTCCAAAATGCAATACCTTTTTAATAAGTGTCTATACGAGTTGCTAGAATGATGTAATAAATATTCAAATATTAATCAAGTTTAGTCCAAATCGCACCAGCTTCTCCATGCACCAACACAAGGTGAAAATGTTAGACCCTTTTAGGAAATCCATTCTTTTATGGATACATATCTAGGTACTAGAATTTACATAGTCTAAGAACAAAGTCTCTATCAAAATAATGTCGAATGAATAAGTCAACAGAGTTCTAGTCAACAATGGAGCAAATGTTGTCCAAATCTGTATCTACATTCATGATTGGATGAGGCTAAGCTTCATCACGTTAATAGTTATCTTTATATATAGTATGATTAAAAATTAATCTCATCTAGTATGGCTGTGGAAGTGCAAATCAACGCTTTTAAAATTGGCTTACATACTTATATTCATATATGTAATAAATATATTCTTATATTTAATTCAAACTGTCAAATTGTATTATTAAATATTCTTTTTATTCATCTTATTACAATATTATATTGAAATAAATAAATTTGCAAGTAAAAGTAATGTAATTCTCCAACAAATAAGCTTAATCCGGTCGAATAGACACTTGATATTAAATCTAACCTAAAAATAAAATATATTGGAGCCAGTTTTAAAGGGAGCACTTTGTTTTTTCATAGCCATACTAAATGAGATTATTACTTCCCTCGTCTGAAAGGCGAAGGAAGTATTGTAATCACGAAAAAATCACCTTCTGAGATTTTTTCAGATTTTCACGTTTCAAGGTCCCTAGATGACGAAAAAGAGATTATCTCAATTCCGTCAGTCTGTCTGTCTGTTGGCAGATAGCTTAAAAACTATTTGTCGGAAGATGATATTTTGCATACATATTATATATCTACCTCGCATGAAACTGGTACAATTTCATACAAATATATACTGGGTGAGCACCTTAAAAAAATAAAATTTTGTTTATTTGGAAATAAAAGAAAGTAGGAACTTTCACATAGATCAGGCTTTACATTTGCCGAAAATAAGATTCAACTGATAAAGGATAACGTCACAAAAGAGTAAACATGTTTCAAATATCACACCGCGACGTTCAACAGAGGCGCGCGCCTGACGTATCTGGAAGACACTCATTAGCGCAGTTGGAATTTCGCTGCAGTTAGATGCGTTGCGGATATGCCGTTAGCATCGAGCGATCTGCAGAGCTGCAGATGTGGCGGGTTCAAACCCCCGCGTGATAAATTTTTTTATTTGAAAATGTATATACTTTATTAGAAACGTGAAGATATTTTTACTCCTAACTTAATTTGATTTTTAAACTATTTAGTGTAACAATGTCGACGAGGGAAGTTTTGGGTGAAGCCCTTTACAGATTTTTCTTTATATAATTCTTCTGTGAGTGTGTATGTGACTGAACTCCTTCTAAACGGTTGGACCGATTTTGATGAAATTTTTTGTGTGTTTGAGTGGATCCCTAGATGGTTTACTTTCAAAATTGGACCCGGTAGTTGGAGCTGCAATCAGGTTGTAGGATTTCACCCCCCCCCCACACCCCAATATTTTTTAAAATAAAAAAATCGAAAGTTCGAATATCGAAAAAACGTTTGCTGAACCCGCTAATAGCAAGCAGCGGGCAGGACAACGTCTGTCGGGTCCGCTGGTTTATAATGTAAATCAATAAGAAAAAAGTTGAGCCCTAAAGGCCGCCAGGCCGCGAGGAGCCATTTCTCGAGTGAATTATTTGTAATAACACACGCGAGGCATACACAATTTTATCCAATAACTCAATAAACATCTAAAAAACATATTTTTTTATTGAAAGCCGTGCAAAGTCAAAGTCATAGTGACAAATTGGAAAGTACCAAGAGATCAAATAAATTTAGAATTAGTGTCGCCTGTGATTCGTGTTATACGTTTGGCAAGACTGAAATGTATTGTTAGTCTATGTCAAATTTGAAGTTAGTAGGTTAGGTTTTGTTTGTTATCTGATAGCCTGACCCAATATTTAATCTGAAAATCTCTAATTTGACATAGCTGGACAGTGCTACCAACAATACAGTAGTGAGTGACATGGTTTTTATATCACTAGTGGGTTATGGTTTACATCACTAGTTCGGTTATAGGCCACTTTAGAGATCTAAAATCGATCTAGTAATAGCCTTATAACTAGGAGGTGTTGGATAAAAGATTACTATGTACTACTTGTTACATTGATATTTCCCTGTAATTTTCGCAATTTCGTATTTTCATTATTAACCTGTGTAATCAGTTATCATCTCACTCCACTCAATATTCACCGGCTTTTCTGCGTTTTCAGACATTTTATTATTCTTATTATACGTATTTTTTATGGTTCCTTGTCGTTACCCTCTACTTCTGCTGGTTTTGCTGCTGTTCCGGCTGGCTTCTAATTTTTGGCCTCTTTGCATTTGTTTAACAATTCCTCGAAATATTCCGCCCATCTCTTGGTTATCTTTCTCTGTCTATCTAACCATTCACCCTTCTTTTTACTGTAGTACCATACTTTTGGTTGATGACTTGATCTTATTTCTTTGAGTCCTTGGTAAAAGCTTCAAATTCTCGTATTCCTATAGTTTTTCTCTATCCTCTCAATGGCTCTTATATTATATCTTTGTTTTTATTCTCTACATAGTTTCATTATTGTTTCATAGTTGTTCATTGCGTACGCAACTTTGTTCTCGTTTGTTGCTTCTTCCAACTACTTCACTATTGTTGTTGTTCTTTCGTTTAGCTCCTTTTCACACTCTTCGTCAAATAAAGCCTTTGTTTTGTTTTTTGTTGTTTTCCTTATTGATTATTCTGCATTTATGATGGTTTTTATTGTTTCCCATTATTTATCTATAGTACTGCTTTCCTGCTCAACACACCTTAAGTTACGTAGTATTCTTTCGGTGTATTTTTGTTGTTCTACAGTATGACAATAAATATAGGATACCGAAGTTTGCAAACTTCATTTGTTGTGGTTAACAACTATCACTTTAATATTTCCAGTTTTGATTTCTATTGTATTGATGTATGACATGCTCTACGTGACCATCACCCCTTTGCAAACATAGTTCCCTTCCACGCATTCTTGAAGATTGCCTACATAGGTAATTTCTTAATAGAGGTTGACGTAAATTTTGGAAGAACTGTACGATCGCCCTCTCAATTTCGCAGTTGCGACTGACTGGGAGATTTTCATTGAAAATGTTGTTTTCCATCGTTCCCATTCTCTAGAAATTGAAATTTAACGTACCTACTTGATACTTGGTCCGTTATTTCTGCCTTGTTCGTATGGACGGTTATAGAGGTTGCAAACAAAATGATTTTTATCGGTAGTAAACATCTTGTTTAACACGGTTATTGCATACTTTTAACGAGAAGGTGTCGACAAAAGATCGGAGTAACATTTGCAGCAATTGGCATTTAAATTGCAATTGATACGATGCTCTTAATTTTGGTATCCTATATTTATTGTCATATTGTATTTCTTATTGTAATCTGTCCAGTCTCCTTTTTTGTTTCCCCTTGCGTAATTATAGAGATTATTGGTCTCATCTTTGCTCTTTCCATTAGATACTATGTGTCTGCATCTGGGCCTCTATACATTTTTACGTTTATTATGGCTTTCTCTCTGTTTTTTATTGTATTAGGTGCTCTAACTGGTTTATGCTTCTTACATCCGGTAATATTCCAGTACCTTTAGGCTCGAAATGTGTGCATTTTATTTTCATATTTCGCCTGCCATTTTCGTTAACCTTTATATGTTTACTAAATTTTTCTCTCGTCTGTCTGAAGAGTTCTTGTCATCCGATTTGTGCGCTAAAGTCCCCTACTACTATTTTTATATCATAGCCGCAAATTTTATAAAATTCTTCCAAAACATTTATTTCGATATCCTCCATTCGTGCATGTACATTCAAGATGCTTAGTAATTAAAATTTACACTTATCGCCTCTGTTACTGCTTTAAAGTTCACTACTTGCTTTTAATTTATTTTAAAGTATAAATGCCGATTCCAACCACCTGTTTTTATTTCCTTTATAAGGCTTCTGTCACACATACGGTTTTTTCGCCGGACGGCAGATAGGTTTGCCGTCCGGTGAAAAAAACCCACAACAAATTAATAACATTGTATTATATTACATTATATAATGGTCAGCGGTTTTTGTGCAACCATTTGTATCAGTCAACATCGCTTCTAGTTAGCCATTGTTTTTCGGATACGTTTCTCGCATTTAAGGGCGCAGTCTTCTCTTTTTCAATAAACTCTCCATTTATTTATTCCTTTTGGCTATTCCCCACAGGGTTTCTTTTTATTTAAGTGGAAACGCAACTTCCTGTAATAATCTTATTAGTTATTAGTTTTCTGTGCCGTGTTTTTTTATTGTTCAAAATTCAGAACCACATATCTAGAGCAACTTTCAAGCATTATTCAAAATATTCACTTCTATTTATTGATTTTTCTGCAGATATTTTGATCATCCAAAATCAGTGGTTCACAACCTTTTTTCTTAACGTACCCCTTAACGTGTTAGCTGTCTCTCAAATACCCTGAATACTATCATATACGTAATTTTAGCATAAGTTTCATTTTTTCAAAAAAAAAATCTTTATTACGATTGTAGGGTAATTTTACAACACTAAGACAGTTTACAATAAATACATGTATTTTCTCGTAATTTAAACACAAAAATTCTTATAATATTTGTATATAAAACAAAACATAACAATTGAGGAAATTAATACTACAGCAAACCGCGAGCTGCGAGTCTTGAATCGGCGCGCACGTGAAATAGGATACGCGAAAGGTCAAGCTCCGATCCGAGAGCTAAGATAAGAAAAACAAAACCTAAACAAATATAAACATCTGTGAAGCCGGAACGTGAGATTTTATTTTGTGCCACAGACACACATTAAGGAAAATTATATTATAGATATTTTTGATAAATCAAATCACAAAATACATGGATAATAGCTAACTTAATGGAACACTTGTGTAAAATTTTCAGAATTTTTTGAAAACTTTCGAAGAGGTTGGCTATCCACATATAATCTTCAATGTTTGTGTTATCAGAAAAATATTCGCCAAATGAAGTTGATAATTGTGCAAGATGTTGAATAATAGCTTTCGTCAAATCAGTGTACAGAAATTTACTTTTTTAAAAAAGTAAGATCTCAATTAATTTGTTGAAAGTATATTATTCATCTGCCGTAAGGCTCCTTCCACCTGCGACATATTTTTTGCTTTTGATGCAGAAATTTTATAGTTTATTTATAATAACTAAGAGCTAATAGGAGCGTTTTGCAAAACAAAACAACTCCGCGTACACCCTGTTGAGAACAACTGATATAAACCATTTAGTGTAATAATCTCTCCAAGGTATTTGTATGATAGGATGCTTTAACCGCCCCTTACTGCACTTCCGTATCCTGTTCTTTACCTAGACCTATTTTCAGCTTCCACATCATGTTACTCATCTTTTCATCTTTGATGACTAAATAATAGTTTTTCATGATTAAATAATAAAGTCTTCACGTCTCCTTATGTACTCCTAGTGTGCCATTTCCGTAGTCAGAGTTCTAAGGTCGCATGTGCAAGATATATATCAACCCTGTCTTAAACCCTTAATCACTTGGAGAGCCCCGCTGAAAGAGACATCTCTAATACAACTGACCATTGCTGAATATATCTCATTCATTGTATTGACGATGTTCTATTTCAAAACCTCCCAATCGTAAGCTTTCTTTTGCGTTAACGGTGAATACATTTGGCAACAATTTGAATCAATTGTCTTAACTTGTTTAAATTATAATTAGTGAGCTCTGAAACCACTTTGTTCTTCAATCCTTATTATCTCCTCTTCTATTCTACCTCTCAATACTCGCCCACACAGTATACCCATAGAAGATGCAGCACTAATGCCCCCATAACGTTTGCATTTTTCTTATAATCGAGTGTAAATATATATGCTACTATGTTACATTCGTAGTATGCTACTCGTCGTTCGAGGTATCGCTCCAGAATTGATAGATCTATTATATTTTTCCAGTGGCCCAAATTACTTCAAATTTCAACCACCTACAAGAACATAGAGTCGCATACCATAATGTAAATTATAGGATATATGCAAAGAGTATAAATTATATTACATTAGATGAAAAGAATTTTTATTTGTTAAACACAGTTTTATGTTCATTCGCACTTTTACTAGATATCATAACTAGAGCCTGAAAACTTTTCATAATCCAAGAAAATATATAATATACAGGGTGATTCAAAAGATACGGTCCAAACTTAAGAGTGTCTTATTTCCAACCGTTCTCTAGTTACAGAAGATTTCTTTGTTTGTATCATTGTTCTGTTAAATCAAGTCATCTAAAAAATAAGTGAAACAAACGCTAATTTGATACAACAGAAGCTGTTTCAAGTTTGAATTATTGTTGTTTTGTAAGTGTGGTACTGATGGCGCCTTTTTCTATACGTAAATATGCAGAAATGCATTTTGTGTATGGCTATTGCAGCGGGAATGCTCGTGCCGCTGTGATAAAATATCGGAGAAGGCTCCAGCGTTACCAGAAAATAACAATAATTGAATAGCTTCTGCCATAACAAATTAGTGTTTGTTTGACTTATTTCCTAGATTACTTGATTTAACAGAACAATGATAAAAACAAAGAAATCCTCTGTAACGGTTGAAAATAAGACATGGGTTTATTAACATGTTTTGCTACTTGTATCGTCCCACATCTCACCCTTAATTTTGGAGCATACCTTTTGAATCACCATGTGTACATGTACAGACATAGCCCACAACGGATATAAATAATAACGAATAAACATTATAAACAAGCAGACGTCCTGTGATTGAACAAGTAACTGAGTTAGGTTCAAATAACTAAATGCAGCAAAGTGAGAGAAAAATGGGTAAGAAAACAAAATCCCCTATAACAAAGAAATACAAATGATGCTAACTCTAGCAATTCCTTTGTTACTATTCATTAAAATTTTACAAATGTCATTCGTAATTTAGTTAATTAAAATTATTCATTACTTATTAATCTGTTATGTTACATAATTACAAATTTCAGTTTCCTTCTAGGAAAAATAATAAATTAGCTTAATATGTATTTATTTCTTGTAAATTATTGCTTTAAAATGTAAGTTCTTTAAGCAGGTTATCTCGAAAACCACATGGTTAATTTTTGTCAAAGTTACATTTTAAGAAAATTAGTTTTTATTTAATTTATTAAAATAGTTGCCCGTCCTTAAGTGTTCTAAAACGATAAACTTTTTAGCCAATCACATTTTACGCAAGATTACAATTTAAACAATGATATCAAGCCATTACGATAAATGAATCTAAACAATTTAATTATACAAACGTGATGAAAATTACATAATCCAAGCGATTTGTAGGCAACCTTTACATTTTCATCGAAATAAAAAATAATTGCTGTTTTCAGAGAAACTTCCTAATTTACTAAAATTTGCCAACGAAAATAATCGCAGTTGAGGTATTTCCTCATGCTTTTATTTGAATAACGAAATAAGAGTCAAGGCCTGGAATATTAATCATTCCGTTTTACTCCTACGCTTTTTACAATTCACACTAATGCGGAACTCTTTCACAGCCTGCGGGTATTTGGCCGTTTTTGGATGAGAACTATCACTGCGGTCATTATCACCTAACACGCTCAGTAATAATTATTCACACTTTTTGTTGACTGCAAAAACTTTTTGCAGAGACATCTTGTTGTGGCTTTGTTGCTGATACTCGGAGCTTCTAGTCAGAATAGTCAGAAGGATGCGGACGAAGGACGACCCTACGAATTTAGCTTCACAATTGATGGAGAGCAACATCGACATGAAAAGAAAGGTATTTATGGACTTATCTTAACAGCTTAATAATGTGGTGATTAAAAGGGTATTACCATTTAGGGGATGATCTGGAGTAGTTAAAAGAAAATATCCTCTTCTCTGATTTTCAGCAGTACTAAGATGTTTACAATTATTGTTCTTCTTCTGCTACCGCTGTATTGTTACAGATTATGGCTACATCAATAATTATGATTTGAAACTATCACTATTTGAGGTAATAGACTATTTCTCTTCAGAATTAGAGCTTCCTGATTTGGAAATGTCTGTATTCTTTACTTTCAGTTTTACTATATAATACACTGCGTTTCAAAAAAAACGTTACACTTATTTTTTATTACTTTGATTTTTTAATATATTGCCACTTATAATACCATGAGAAGTCAAAGTTATGTCCACTATTTTTGCGGTGGTATCACGAATGTCCATTGCCCTGAGCTGGGCAAATTACTTTAAAACACTAATTAATTACTAATTACCGCCCAATGAAGTAATTGATATACAATTACTCGCAAAAATTGTAATTGTACAATATCAATTACTTTTTCAATTACTTTCAATAGAAATTATGGTCATATATGTAGTTGTATTTAGTAGAACTTTCTTGCAACTATCATTAGTGTCGTATCGATTCGTTTTCGAAATCTAAAAATGCTTAATTTTTACTTTCTCGCATACGGTAGTATAGAGAAAGTATTGTAATCGTCAAAAAAATCGACTTCGAGATTTTGACGAATATTGACGTTTTAGACCTCCTGGAGTCCGAGAAAACCATTTTTCGAATTATGTCTGTGTGTGTGGGTGTGTGTGTGTGTGTGTGTGTGTGTGTGAGTGTGTGTGTGTGAACACGATAACTTAAAAACAAAATAAGCTAGACCCTTGAAATTATGTACATAGTCATTATTCAAAATTTGTAGATTCCTATCAAATTTTGAGCGAAATCGGTTAACCGGAAGTGGCACTTTACCTAAACAGGTAGCGGTACCTATTCAAGTAAAGTACCAGTTTGCTTCAAGGTATTTGCACGAAATTTTGCACATACATTTATTATTGAGAAAAACTCCCTGATATAAAATTTCAGTATGATAGGTTAACCTAAAGCGGCACTTTACCTAAACTGGTAGTGGTTACCTGAAAATGTAATTTTATCGCTGTATGTATATACATTGCAATAAACTTTTCAAATTTGCTAGAAAACAATTAATTGGTAAAATCTTCTGTGAAAGATCATTCGTTGCCGCGCACCGCAATGCATGTTAAAAGGATCTCGATCGAAGAACATAATCGAACCCTATTTAAAACCATGCCGGCGCGCGATGAATACAATTTTATACCAAGTACCAAGGCGAATGCGAGAAAGTCTAGGGGAGCACACTCCCGATTTTTATGTTTTGTTAACTATAGTAACCTACATACTTTTATCACTTTTGAAGGTTTTTTGATAATTAAATCTTGTAGCTACATGTACCGTTCACCACAACCAAAAGTTTTTAGTTTGTTTTGATGTAAAATGTAAGTAAATAAATAAAGTCAAGGATAAATACTATACAGGGTGTCCCAAAAAGAATAGGACACCGATTGGTCATAGATTCCTTAGGTTATAATAAACCGATTAAACCTAATATACCTTAGTACAAAGCCCCTTCAGTCAGAAGTTCAATTTTTATTTTATTTGCGCAAATGTGAAGATATCGATTTGAATTTTGGTGCACATCATTACTATTATGTAATTCACTAATAGAATAATTTTCATATACTAGACTTGACTATAAGAGGCACTTTACCAATCTCTGAAAACTTTTTGTATCTCTAACTTTTGTTATCGGTAACATTCTTTTTTAAATTTTAGGTTATTATCTGAAAGGGAATTAAAAATCGTAAAAAATATGATGCTCTTAGTTCATAAGCGTAAAAGCCTTAAAATGCATATCAAAAGTTTTGGTTTGTTATTAAGACGTGCAATTATCAAGTAGCCATGATCACAAAAACAATGGTCATCTAGTAAAAAACACTGATAAATCAATTGATCACATTAGTGCCATAAGAATTTGTTATTTTTTATGTTTACATTGTTGAATTCAGCTTAAAATTTTATAGACTATTCAACTCACCCCCTTCAAGTTAACTATTCACCAATCATAATTTAGTATTTATGTCATTTGCCACCAATAAGCGTAAAATTGTGCAACAATTCCGCTAGCGGAGTTTTAATGACTATTCAACTCACCCCCTTCAAGTTAACTATTCACCAATCATAATTTAGTATTTATGTCATTTGCCACCAATCGGCGTAAAATTGTGCAACAATTCCGCTAGCGGAGTTTTAATGACAATTTTTTTCTCTTTTTGTGACATTTATTTAACTTTCTGTAAAATTAATCAAATATGATATTATAAATGTCAAATTTGACAAACTACTTTACGTCAACAGATTTTTATTTTCAAAGAGGACGTGATAAAATTGATTAATTACTAAGAAATGTCAATGTTGTTCGTTGAATAGTCCTTCAAATGCCGCTTGCAGCCGACGAATTGCATGAATTTTTGTCAAAGTGTTTATTCGTGTTTATTGCTTCAAAATTGGTCTCGTGCTGTCGCACTCGACCAATTTATGTCGAAGCAATAAACACTCATACACTTTGACATAAATTTTCGGCAATTCGTCGACCGCTCGCAGTATTGTATATGACAATTTTTTTCTCGTCCTGTGACATTTATTTAACTTCCTGTAAAATTAATCAAATATGATATTAGAAATGTCAAATTTGACAAACAATTTATTTTACGTCAACAGATTTTTATTTTCAAAGAGGACGTGATAAAATTGATTAATTACTAAGAAATGTCAATTTTGTTCGTTGAATAGTCTTTCAAATGCCGCTTGCAGCCGACGAATTGCGTGAATTTTTGTCAAAGTGTTTATTCGTGTTTATTGCTTCAAAATTGGTCTCGTGCTGTCGCACTCGACCAATTTATATCGAAGCAATAAACACTCATACGCTTTGACACAAATTTTCGGAAATTCGTCGACCGCTCGCGGTATTGTATATGAAAATTGTCTCTTTAATAAACGCTCTATTTTGTACGGTTTCTGTAGAATTTGTAAATTTTGAAAATTTTTGACAAATGCTTAAAAATTCAAAATCAAATTTTTGCCTAATTATAAGATCACTGTAAAAGAAAGTTGTGTGCGTGAATCACCAGATTTTTTTTTCTCAAATGCATAAAATTTATTTAAAAAATTATTACGGTAATCTTTATTTAACATTTCACGTCGCATAAGGGTAGTAGTCCACTAACATTCTTTGTGTATCCATTTGTAACATTAAAAATTAAAATTAAAGTTAGCTTTTTATAAAATGATCTAAACAAACATATTATTGTTCTCACTTTCGAACCTATAATGTTACATTTTTGTTGTTCATGTAAAATAATTGTTGATTTAATCTAGTATTCACTCCACCGAGGTACTAATATTGTATTCATATTGTCTCCATAGGCAGATAATGGGTATTTCTGTCACACTGTTTGTAACCTAGAAACTGATTTCTACTCCCGGTGAAATAGTATAGTATGTAAACAATGGATAATTTACAAAATATTCAATGCAAGAATGCGGTAAACTTATGCGGTGTTTTTAAATTGTTTTAATACCATACTGCATACTGAAATTTGGAGTCAACCAGGCATGGAATTTCGAAATTAAGTACATTTTATGTATATGTTTTGCGCTGTTTATATGTTGTTAGCGAATTTTGGCCGTGTAGTTCAATTCCTCACTCAAAACCGTAATTTTCTGCACTTAATGCCTGTTACACTTGCACGGCAGTATAACCCTATGCTAGTAAATCATTTAAAACAAGCAACTTGAAATGAATAAATAATTATTATGAACCAATATCGTCTAATGAAGCTATTTTAAATTACACTTTTACCATAGGTATTGTAATCTGTAATGTACAGTGGTGTTCAAATAAATTTGGTACAATGTTTTTTTTTCATATGTAGATTGAGTTAAGCATTGAAGAATATCTCCATGTATTTTCTGCTATCAGAAAGAGTTACATTAAACTTTGGCAGGTAAATGATTTCTGTAACTCTTTCTGATGCAAAAAATTCATGAAGATATTCTTCAGTTCTTAACTCAATTTACATATAAAAAAACAGTTTCCCAGATTTATTTGAACACGACTGTACTTACCGCAAGTATAGTTTTAGCGTCTTGCACAATAAATATTAATCTCACTATTGCAAGCTACAGATCACATCTATACATTTTCAACTTCAAATTGGGACTAATTAATTTCAAAATGGGAATAAACAATTTCAGAATGAAATAAACAATTTCAATTTGAGAATAAACAACTTCAAATTGGGACTAATCATCTTCAAATTGAGAAAAGCTTTTTGTTAACGGCAGTCTTTGCAAAATGACAATTACATGGTTGTGACAGGACGGAACTAATTATTGTTAGTTGTTGCTGTTGCTGTTTATTTGGATGGTTGCCGTTACATTTGATAGATGCAAACAAATAAACAGCAAACTAATTTGTTGATGCTTTGAGATGATTCAATAATTTCAAGGCACCGCTGATTTGTCTAAAAATGGTATTTTATTTCTTTAAATTTTCGGTTTTCCGAAATGTAAAATGACAAATTCTGGCTTAAGTGGATACAGATTTTTTTTCTCTACAAAAAACTTCAATACAAGTTTGCTCTAAAATAATTAGGGAAGCAAATATTTTCATATGTAGAATTTACCATTGAAATCCCTATGGTGCGTAAAGCATTTCTACACCCTGTATGCACTGATATTTTTTTGATTGGTCAATAAACGTCAAAATTCTGGATTTTCATTGGTCACTTTTTGACAGATGACAGGTGAATTGAATAGTCAAGATAATTGATTTCGTTTTAGTTTAAAACACAAGTAAGGGTTATAAATTTTAATAACCTGTTGCACCACCCGGGCATCTAACACATTCATTTAGACTTCTAGGAGTGGGGAAAATAAGGTTATTAAGCGAGTCTTACCATAATTCATTTCAACTTGAAAAGTAGACAAGTTCCGTTCCATCATGTCCCATCAGACAAGTTCAACGGGCGACAAATCTGGAGATTCATTGGGTCACAAGAGAAAGTTGATGTATATGACTCTTATTTATGTTTTTTTTTAACCAAAACTTAATTAAATATCTTGTTTAAGTTCCTAAATAATATATTAAAAAATCAAAGTAATTCCTGCATTTTAAATGGGCGTTACGTTTTTTAACTCAATATATTATAGACCCATTTGCATCTTGCTCTTCCTTTGCTTCTTGTTTCCATTGAATTGCATTTTGTTATTTTTCTATTTTAATCTCCGTTTCTCACTATTTGAGCAAATCTTGCCAATCTTTTAGCTTTGAGCGGCTAATCATTATTTTCGATTTTCGCATCAATTCCAGCATTTCTTTTGCTACTGATTGTAATATAAACCCCCACTTGAGGTGTTGAATTACTTATTTATATGATAAATTAAAATAATAAATTACCTCACAAATGTCAATATTTGACATACAAAGATTGTCATGGTATATCTTTCTAATTATTTTAAATATTGCTCCGGCTAGTCAGTACAACTAAATGAATACTCTTTATCCTCAGCTGAATGGTGCTTCGTAATAACAAGTATAGCTGATTGTTTAAATATTTGATTACTATAATGTAATTTTATAGTTACTTTCAGGTCTTTTACTGATAGTCTAAATATCTTAATGACATTCAGATATATTTATTGACTTTTCAATGACGTAAGGATAGTCCAGTTTGTTTTGGATAACTTTTAATCAATATTTAAAACCCAAAATCCGCAATTTACATTTCCCAATCTTAGCTTAAATCCAAAAGATATAATTTCTAAATATAATTGCCTAAAATCGGCGAGTAATTAATAGTAATTCTTAGTTCTAAATACAAGTTCACTAATATTAAATACACAATTTAAATATTCTTGAAGTATTCCAAAAGTTGTTCGTAAAAGTTATTAAACAACACTGACCTTATCGTCACTTTAGAGTAACCTGAGCAGCAACCTATAGAATCCCCTCTGCAAATGAAGCAGGACAGCTAACAGTAACTGGCTGGTTGAAATCTCCAATCCCCTCAAAAAAGCTCTTTGGATGTGTTGCTATCTTCCAGATAGCACTTCTCAATTGAATGCACAACACACACTTAAACACTGGCTCTACGTTAATTATATTGTAAGTTATTTACTTGGTAATATAACTTCAATATGAAATTGGAAACACTTCAATTATGTCGACTTGATAGACGGTTTGATTTCCTGTATTTACTTTGTATCATTACCAGATACTTTCTGTGTAATGATCATTTAATTAAATTCAATTGAAAATACTAATTGGTTGGGATTGAACCACCATCGGTTTTAATATGACCGCTTCGAGTCGAGTTTCAAATTGAACTTTTTTTTCATTCTGTTTATTATTTCTCTTTGGTAACCCGTAACCATTCACAACCCAACGACTGTACACAAACTTTTTTAAATTAACTATCTGGATATCTTTTATATAAATACATGTGACATGCAGACTGCATGTAACATTACATGGTCTGTGCAACATGTTTTTTACTGTATATTAACTCGGGCTGGCCTTACCAAAGTTCTTAGTTTTATGTTTTTGCTCAAATGTTTGCTTCTCGAGAATCTTTTATGAACATGATATACCTAACTTTCTTTGTGTATCCTGTCCTTAATTTTGCCTTTGTAGTATAATGGTTTTCTAATAATTAATCCCAGATAAGTAAATGTGGTAACATATAGACTTTAAACTTTCCAAATACTCTTCATAATACACATATTTTGTTTTTCTACTTTGATATTATTCCGACATTCTATGCTTCCGTATCTATTTTCGTATATATTTGAATTAAATTAGTCCTGATTCTACTACTACAATAGTAGTCGATTAAAGAATTGTCGCAAATATTGCCTTTTTCTGCTTACACAATATTGACATCTAAGGTTAATGGAAATGACATTTATGTTGTTCTATCATTTGACGATTTTCAACAGACGCTTCATAAATAGGCTTTATTAAGTGATGGTAGTTTATTTATTTTATTTGGTTTTATTTTCGAATGGAATATTGACAGATTAATTAATGCTCAAAGAGATATTCTCAAAACGCATTCAGTGCATTGTGGTTGACTCTGATAGATTTAGTATCATTAGACAATCGCGCGAATTCAAAAATAAAAATTCTATACAAATATTATATTTTATACTTACAAGAACTAGATTGGAGTATAGCGTCGACTATCTGGTATCCTCATAATATGACAGACATCAAAGTAATTAAAAAGTAGAAAATTCATTTTTGCGATACCTATTTACAAAAAATACAAATATATCCTGAATACCAGTTTGTTAGATCTACGTCATGTATTTGGAATACAAAACCTGTACACTTGTAGAAAAATTTCATTGATGCAGCTTAGATTTAAAATTTGGAAGAATTTACTTTGCAAAAATTACTATTTATTATCGTTGTTTAAATTACTTATACCCGGGAAAAATAAAAGGACTGTAGCCATATTTCACATACGATACGTTACCTACACATCTACTAAGCAATTACTAACAATGTTCAAACTTTTAAATGACGTAACGCTAGTGTCTGATACAACGTTATGCTTGGAACAAATTTTTTTAATATCAGTTGCGAACTATTGTGATTTTGATTAGACTTTGGAGATGGGATGGGTTTGCTTTGAGTCCTTGAGCACAACATTTTGATAATAATGTAACCTAGTACAGTAAGCTCTCAGATATAATTTATTTATATTAAATGAAAGACATCCAAGAATTTCGGGATAGTCTAAGATGATATTAGCCATTTTATATAACATAATTTAACCAGACAGCTCCCACCTAGCCTCTAAACTACAAGTCTGGAATTTCTGTCTTAATCTATATGTATTAGCTGTATCAATTATAGGTTCCAGTCACTTAAAATTGTGCTCTGTACTTCTCTATTCTAGATATACACGTGTCATATTGAGGACACCAGGCAGCAGAAGCAAAATGTAGTGTACTCTATACATATGTGTAATTTAGCGTTTTTATCAACGTAAGTGTTTGTAACGAGCATGCTTACATGCATTTTGAATGACATTTTTTCATAAATTACTCTTGGGTTCCTAATTTTATCTACTTGTTTTAAAATATTATAGTTAATAATCAGAAGTAATACTATAAGTACTTCGATATTATCTGGTTATATGTCGATAACTTGTTGCACAATAATAAAAGAGTGTCAGTTTGACAGGTTAAATAGTCCGACCGCATCAGCGGGAGGATTATTCTGTCAAACTGACACGATTTGTTATTGTGCAGGAAGTTTGAGACGTATAACTTGTTCGAAGTACGCATTGTATTCGATTTGATTATTTTTTGAGTAAATTTTAATATTATGAACAAATAAATATTTTATTGACAGCTCGATTTGTTTGTATTAAACTAGCGGAAAGTAATCTCCATGAAAACAACATCAAGTTGACAAAAGTTATGTATTGCGTTGCCTAGTGAAGTTACTATAGTATAATCGATTTTGTATAACCGAAATTATACAAGATAACTGAACTAAATTCAGCCTTCTGATTGTCTGAGATCGCTACGAAAAAAATAATCACAGAAATATATACTAACATTACGGCTAAACGAGACAAAGCAACATTCTTCAAAGTATAAGTATCAGTTATTCTCTTGACAATAAATAAACGTAAAACAATTTAAGTCATTTTAAATATAATTCAGTCGGATATAAGGGTGGTCCACTTTTTTGTAGCAAGACTTTAATAGTATATAAAAAAACTTATTTTAAGGCGAAAATTTCATATGAACATAGGCCCTGAAACTCTTCGTTTTAAAGATACAGAGAGTTCAAATTTTCGAAAAAAATATCATTTTCTTTTTACAGTATCTCAACCAGGTGAGATAATTAAACTAAATTTGGTGTGCAGCTCTATCCTAAATGGTACTACATTCTGTGACAATATCAAGGCCCTCGATCGACCAGTGACGGAGATGTGGGGTTTCGCGATAAATAAATTTAAAAATTTACTAGTACGACCCTGTTCAAAATCGAAATTGTTTATTTCTTCAAAAAAAGCTTTTAATTCTCTACAAAAAAAGTCTCTTCACATTTCTCCATATATCCCACGGTGGCGTAGCAATTTTCAATAGTTTGGTCAAATTCATGTTTTTTATTCAAATAAACTCGAACTAGCTTTGCGGTAGAATATTCACGTTTCTTTACAAAATAAGGAAATGCTAGCCGTTTTTCGTACTTATGCTAATAATGAAAGAAGAAATTAAAGAACTTTATTTTCAATGTCCAGTAATAAGTAATAAAGAATGTAACTTATTTAATTAAAATATTCTACCCCAAAATTAGTTCGAGTTTATTTTGAATAAAAAACATGAATTTGACCAAACTATTAAAAATTGCTACGCAACCGTGGGAGATACGAGGAAATGTAACGAGACATTTTTTGTAGAGAATTAAACGCTTTTTTGAAGAAATAAACAATTTCGATTTTGAACAGGGTCGTACTAGTGAATTTTTAAATTTATTGATCGCGAAACCCCACATCTCCGCCACTGGTCGATCGAGGGCCTTGATATTGTCACAGAATGTAGTACCATTTAGGATAGAGCTGCACACCAAATTTAGTTTAATTATCTCACCTGGTTGGGATACTGTAAAAAGAAAATGATATTTTTTCGAAAATTTGAACGCCCTGTATCTTTAAAACTAAGAGTTTTAAGGCCTATGTTCATATGAAATTTTCGCCTTTAAATAAGTTTTTCTGTCTACTATTAAAGTCCTGCTACAAAAAAGTGGACCACCCTGTAGAATTAATTGAAGAAAAAAAATTATTTCCATCTTTTATTCCATTCAAGTAATTTATAAAAAGCAGGGAACCTAAGTGGGAACCTTGAGGCACATCTGAAGATGCCACATCAGTTGCCGGTTTATAACAATTCACCGTCACTATTTGTGTTCTGTCGAAGATATATGATTATAACCAACGAAGTAGACTTCCATTCACATCGATCCCAGCAACTTTCGATATTAACAACATATAATAGTTAATTTTATCTCAAAAACTTCGATGAAATCAGTATACACCGAATTCACCTGGATTTGGATATCCATAGCAGATAAAATGTATTTAGCATATAGGTAATACAAGATTTGATGAGAATGATCTCTTTGAACAAAAACTATGCTCATCTTCAATGGTATTTGATTTTAATTTATTTATAAGAGTTCTATATACAATTTATTCCAAAACCTTACTAAAAATATTTAGTTTATTTATTGGTGTATAGTTTGAAACTGAATTTTTACTGCCGCTTTTGTGTATCGAAAAAACATAAGCCCCTGCCCATTCTTGGGGTAAAATACACTGAGATTTTTTTTAATTAAAAATGATAATTAACTGCGCACAAAAACTCGTGGCAGACCTGTTCACAAAAAATTAAGGCCGTCCATCCGGTCCCTACCTTTGTTCTCATTTAGGTCTGTTAAAATGTTACAACACTTCGCATTCTAAGACCGATATTTCAGTTAGTAAATTCGTTTGATCTTCTTTGTTAGTCACTGGCGTCTGCTCATAGGGTTGAACGGCACTTCTGAAGAAAATAATTCACAAAGTTCAGAATCTTTGTCGCTGACATTATCTAATTTTACTAGATTCAGTATAGTATTACATTTTTAGCCGATGCAAGGTTCTATAGTTTTTGGAAATGTTCAACGGCATCAGCCAACATGTTGTAATCTCTTCGAATTAGCCTTTTAGTGCCGCGTCTAATCTCATTGTATAGGTTGTAGTTCAAAGTGTTGCCTGACCTTACACATATAGAGTACACAGCTTGCATCATTATAAACAAAATCGAAACATTTTATAATGTGCACTAAATAAGCAATCGTTTCAATTAACTGAAAGCAATTTATAGAAATAATTTAAAACTATTAATTTTTTACCGTGTAGGGTGTAGTAATGCGATTGTGAGAATTAGCAATGGGTATTAAGGTATAGACAGGAGTATATTTTTTATTAAAAACGTTATATATTAAATCAGCGTATATTAATTTATATCTGCATAATATTGACATCTCTATAAAAAAACCAGGCTATAAATCTATTCTATAATAATAAAATAGTAAAGAAAGAAAATATTTAGATGTAGTTTACTAAAAATAAACCACTATATAATATATCTAATAATAGTAGAAGCAAAGCATACATGTGATCATTAATATCAGTACCTTTTTTTCTTCTTCTTCTCCCAGGGTATTGCACTGTTCAGTAAGTTGATAATCAGCTGTCAACACTAATACGAAAACATTTCTTCTTCCACTTTCTAATCTGCAAATAAATTTCTTATATCCCACATATTTGAGTTACTTCCTACCTTCCTTGCCTTCCCACTTTTCCTTGAGAAGTAGATTCAAGGTAGAGTAGGTACCTGCTGCTTTTTCTTTCTCTATTTGATCGTTTTTAAAATTTGTATAGTTGTTTCGATCATTCGTATAACTTCGTGGTTGGTAGCATGGGCAGTCCATAAAATGTGTAATAATCATAGAACAATTCGAAAACTTCGATTTTCGTAGAAAGATGCTTTTTGTATAGCTTAAAGGTTCCTACAGCCGCTATTCGATTATTTGATAATCCTTCTATTCTCTGCTGATATAACTATATTCCCAGGTATTTAAATTTGCTCACTTTTTCTATCTCTTTCTTTTCTATTGATATTGTGGCTTCTTTCATCTCCTGCTATTATCGCGTCTGTATTTTTACTTCCTTTTACGATACAAAAAGTATTGATATCATCCCAAAAATTCGAAATTGGGTTTTCAACAGATCTTCACGTTTTAGAGTCCCCTGAACCCAAAAAACATATTTTTGTTCATTGGTCTGTGTATGTGTGTGAGTCTGTGTCTGTAAATATCTCAAAAATGAAAAGAGGTATGAGGTTGAAACTTCATATATAAGTTTTTTAGTAGGTACTATATAGATGCGACAGCAAGCTTTTGAAAAAAATTCCAAAACCGGAAGTATGGTGTTTACTCTTGTAATTTTTCAGTTTTTTTTTTCGATTTTTTCAAAAACGGCTATAACGATTTTTTTCAAACTTTACATTTTTATTATATTTTTGATGTGTACTGATATGTAATAGGTGATTTTCCAGGTGAATACCTCTAAAATGAGTTTCTTTTGTTTTCTCTATTTTTTTTATTAACTCTTATTTTAAATAGAACACCCTGTATATTATTACATTTTTGCCTTCAGATAAAAATTTTAGAAAAAATGTGTCTAACATTATATTTTGTACGGTTTTTGTAGAATTTGTATTTTTGCAAATTTTTGACAAATCCAATTAAAAATCCAATTTTTGAGTAAACATAAGATCACGGTAAAAGGAAGTTGTGTCCGTGTATCACACCAGATTTTTTATGTTAATTTTCATATTTGGTATTAGCATTCCTCTACTGTATACATTCCGGTTGTGTTGTGTTGTGTCTCTGACCCGGCTATTATCGCCGTAGCACCAACGTACAGCAGTTGTGATATTTGTATCATTTCCATTTCCCACCTTCCTACTATATATTTCTTGGTTTATTGGTTACTATCGGATCATAGATCATAGATTTCTTATTGACACTAGTTTCATAAGTTTTCTACTAAAATCGGTGTAGAAATTAGGCACTTTTTACATGATCGTAGATAAAATATAATTTCATTAAACCAATTTGTGTCAATATAATGCATCGATCAGGTAATAACAGAATATCGAAGCAAAACGAGTGCATATTTATGATATAAATTCCTTTCTATATTATTTCAGAATCATTAATGTAAAATGGTATTTATTTTGTAAAAGAGACTGAACGTACTTAGCATCAAAAATAATTAACAGAATCGGTACCCATAAAAACATATGGTTAAACATCGATCGGAAGTATAGATAAATTAAATACAATTAACCATTCGATCTAAAGAATATATTCGAAAACGTTAGCATAGATCTATCATATCTATCTCAGTAGTTAAAAAAGGCGTTAACTAACTATGTCTTTCGGAATAATATTGAACTTCCACTTGATGGAAGGTGTTTCCTGTGTACCAAATACAAATATTATTTTTCACTACTAGCATTAAACGATACCATTATTTACTTTGTTTTCGAGCCAAGAAGATGAGTTTCTTTTCTAGTGGTTAATAATATTTCATTATTAACTATTGGTTAATAATAAAAACACATTATTAACTACTGGTTAATAATGATTTTACTTTTTATTCATGTAAAAGCAATTAATAATAAAAGGAATAAGGGTGCTAGTAGTGGCAAAAATAATATATAAACTACCGTAGAGAAGAGTTATCAGCCTGATAACTTATTTCACTCGATGATTCGCATCTCGAGAAATAATTATGCTCGGCTGAGAAAAATGTCTTCTCTACCTTGGTCTGTAATATGCTATTATTAATTACATTTAATATATATATTGTAATTCGTTTTAATTTTATAGATGTAAATGGAATTATCCAAGGGGAATTTGGTTTTATTACCGGCGATGGGGTGTACCATGTTACCGTTTATGCTACAGACGAAAACGGATCATTCAAGATTCTCAGTATGAGAAACATCAAGATAAGCGAACGTAAGTAGTTTTGTTATTAAACACTTTAACAATGTTTATCGCCAATCGTAATATTGCTTAATATGTAAAATATTCTACTTAGCTCTTGCGTTTTGGAAAATTAAAAACGTTGTCAAAATTGTAGATGACAACTATCCGAAAACGAATCTATCAATCTACAGACATTGTAAAGACATTGATACGTTAACATTACCAGAGGATTCTTAGATCCAAATATATTACTAGGTTAAATTATATGTCAAGGTATCTTTTTCTTATTGGTATCATTTGATGTATCTTCAGAATCATGTGGATGAAAGAAATAGACGAGAAACTTGATGAGTAAGATAAATTTGTTGAAAGTTCAAATAAAAGATTGACAGTAGATAATAATATACATTAAAATGCCCCTGCAGTGTTGATGTAACAACAAGGCTCACGATGGCAAATAAATACATTAATATAGATTCGTATCATACCGCACACCACCCTAACACCTTTTTAAAAATAAAATAACATTTCAGCTCTGGACCAAGGTGGAAAACGCATAGCAGATGTTCCACTACCCGGAGGAGCTAAGGGCGGTCCAGCACCTGCACCTTCAGCACCAGCACCTCCTCCGCCTTCGAGACCAGCGCCTCCACCACCAGGAAAGCCTGCACCCGCTCCAACCACTCCAAAATCTCTAACCTATGACTTCACCACGGCTACTACACACAGGCATGGATGCAGTGGCTGTGGAATCGTACCGACACCACCAACTGGTCCTCTACAGTTCCAAAACCCGACCTTCAAAAACCAAGATAACGGAGGCGGCAAGAAGCAATTGCCACCAAATGACGTTCCTCCTGGGCTTATTCAAAAACAATTTCCAGCTGCTGCACAGCCAACATTCAATAATCCATCTACTGTTGGGCCCAGCGGCATTGAAGAACCCAGGATAAACTTATTAGCTCCAGGCACAAATCCAGCTCCAGTAGGAGGTAACCAGCCTCCAGTACCAAATCCATTCGGACCGCCACAGAATGATGCAGTTCTTTTCTCTCAATCGCTAGAACCCGCTCAAAATCAAATTCCGAGCAGTCCAAAGAGCCCGCTATCTGAAGTAAAGGTCGATGATGGAGTTATCAGAGTACCTGGAAACGATCCGATACCTATCCAAGATAAGTATCCAAATATGGTGGATGGTTTACCAGCCGGAATTGAGGAAAAAGATATTACTGATCTGTTGTACAAATTCAATTACACCGTTGGATTCCACGGCCACTACGAAAAGGGTTTGAAAAATGGAGCTAAAGTTGGAGGTTACTTTGTTAACGGGCGGGATGGCATTAGCAGAGTTGTCACATACGTTGCCGATGAAAATGGTTATCGTCCTAAATTTAGTCTTATTAATCTTGGCCTGGATTCTGAAGACACGCCAAAGCCTGATAGCGAGAAGAAATTTGGACTTAAACATTTCGAATTCATTTGGTATCCCATTAAGTAGTTATTTATTTGAAAAGAATTTAAGTTGTATTTTTGTAAATATGTTATAGCTGTAATAGTTGCCGTATGTGCCTTCAATTTAAAATAAAATTCGACTGTAATTAACTTTTTTGCTCTATTTTTACAACTCATTTAAGTTCCTGGTAGTGTTATCTACATACATAAGATACATTTAAAAATATATATTTTTAAATGCTTACATAGAACAACACACTCACAGGTCGCCACTAGTAGGTAAATAGTTTATGGTAGATATCAAGTATATGAGTGGTATTTTATTATGCAATAGCTTTTAGTCTCATATTATTTTGGAAGAGATCAAGAGATTTTTGATCAACATAAATGTTCAAATGACAAGTGATGACAATATTTTACCATCAGTAGCAGTACTCTACTACTCTAAGTTTATATTTTTCTCAGTGCGATAAGTCATGATATCATAACTTCCCTTGAACAAAAGCAGGAGTTGTAGCACAGAGTCGTATAATGTCCACTACATTGTCTTTCATTGCTCTTTACTTAAATATCTGAAAGTTAATAATTTACACGGCTTACTTGTAACTCATTCGATAGATTAAAAAATCGTTATCGCCTTTATAATAATTACGTCACATGGAAGAGATGAAAATTTTCCGAAATACATTTATACCTAATGCAATAAGCTAATGGTATAGAGGACATTATCGGAGCATAACGTTTAAGGTAATATTGTCTGTTGTGACTCATTGGGAGACGAGAGAAAATGGCTGCAACCCTATTTATACCAGAGTGTTTTGGCTAGTGAAACGTATATTCTAAGCAAAATATGATTGTAGTTGTTGTTTATTACAAGCACCTTCTTCTTAATCCAGTAGTCGAACTGGGAAAAAATAGTATCGATATGGATTAGGGCTGTTGATTCAAACTGATAAATCTGGATAATCGGTTAACTTCCGGATAATTGTTTGTAGCCGTTATCCGGCTAAGGAAAACAACATAATTTCAGGCGAGTATTGTTAACCGGATAAATCGCACCACAAACAATTTTTGATTGTGGTTATTTTCTAAACTTCGATAAATGTTGGCAACGATTGCTTCTAGTACGGTTGATTCACATAGAGTTAGCTCTACAGTGATAAAATTAGAAAAATTTTAGGTACAGTTAATTTGTGATCTCTTTACGTGTCGCAGTGTGGCTGTTACCTTACGAGATGATAAAGTATTGATGTTCTATTACGCCGACGATCGAGTACTAATGGCCGATGACCTAGAAAATATTAGAGTCGTTTGGCTAGTTGAAAGCCTTTTATCACTTCAGTCTAATAAGATCTTTATAATAACTCCTGCAATTTATGTGTTTCTTTCTAGTAATTTTAGACCTTTGATAAAGTTTATTTTTTAGGAGCTATTCTACCTATTTCATTAGGCAGTGATGCTATTTTTTTTAAATTTGAATCTATTGCAAATTGCTGCATTGCATTCACATTCATTAGCAGATTCGCATTGCAAACTTTCACCATCGGTGCTACTCACCTTTCTGGGGTGATATCTCAGAAGGCAGTGGCCAGTTGGAAGGCATGTTACTAGTGTTAAGTCTGTCTTATCAAGTTTAAGAAGCTTGTTGGCGATCTTTGGTGGGTGGTTTATAAACTTGACTGCACGATTTTGTACTGGAACATTTTTCCAGTAAGATTCCTTTTGCTCCTTTTCCAATTTTCGTACTTCTTCCGCTATGCGGCTTTTAGAGATTCTACACAGTGATTCTGGCCACATAAACGGCGTCTTCACTTCTTCCGTCGAAAGGGCATCGGCAATTTCATTTCTTTCTATCCCTCGTGTCCGGGCACCCACATTAGAATTAATGTGTTGCTTTTAGCCAGTTGTTGCTTTAGAGATTGTTTGCAGTTCCAGGCTACTTTTCAGTGAGAGGTATCAGATTTTAGAGCTTTTAAATCCGCCCCGTGAGAACGTATGTCGTATGATATTCTTTAAGAATTCTGATATTCCACATCTAGGCCCTCCAATGCCTATGGCTATCCCTTTGTCCATCTTAGAGCCATATGTGTACCATACAGGTAAGTGCTACATGATCTTTCTAGTCGTATTTTTCTCTATTCGAGGCTATCAAAAGCACTTGAAAAGATCGATCAAAGTCACATTTGGTTAACATTTTATCCCTAGGTTTTATTGCCTAATAAAACGAGATTGCGACAATATAGAGTGACTATAAGCCCAGCCCGCCCGAAATCGTGACTTGATGGTGGTAACAACAAGTTGCCGGCTGGCTTAGTCGAGAAGGGCGTAGGTTATTTCGAGATTCGTATGTTACAACGGGCAAGGACTCGATAACTTATGTTGTAACGCCTTGAGCGCCATCACTTTTCTTTCGGTTATAATGGACGGTTTTAAAAGCGGAAAGAGAAACCCATCCTCATGTGCGTTGACAACTGCTGCAGCGACGTCCTTCCTAGCGCTGTCCCGGATGGAACTTACCTTAAATTTTGTCCAACAGCTAGAACCTTTCACACTCAAATACAAGAAAGAACGCGTGCAACAACCGTCAGATCAATAGAAAACAGAATGTAACTGAAATTCAATTTATTGACGTCAAACACCAAAATTACATTTGCACAAGAATCACAACTGACTTAATTACTGAACCAAAAGCCCTACATGACGTCTTGGTGTTTTAAAATCTGATAAATACTTTCATCGGTAATCCTACTTAATTATTTACCGTATTATTCATTCGTGAAACGATAATGACTTTCTCTGCCGTTATATGAACGTTGTACGAGCGTCACTCCAATTTGCTTTTGCGGCAGTATTTCACTGATTGGCGTCTATATTAATGCAAAATGTACACAGCAACTTGCAAGATTTTGGCTGTGGTTTGTGTTGCTGATGTCCCTTTGGAACGCGCTAGAACCTTTGTCTCTGCAGGAACTGCTGAGGAATTCAGAAAGCCCGATAGAACAAACTGAACAAGCGATGTCGAGTCGAGCGAGGGTTTGAACAATATGGCTTTCCTTCAACAGAAAACCCGGACGTGCAGCTAACAAGACAGTAGACAATACGATACTCCGGCAAGCACTTCTTAAGTGACCCAGGTTGATCGGCTCCGAGATTAATCCCGCGGGAGCGGTGTAAAGAGATATCCTCCGGAAATTTGATCCGATCTTGGTCACACACACGTCATAGCCACTCGACACCAACTGCACAACTTGCTCCGAAATGGTCCCGTTCAAGACATTTGAATACTAGGGAAGACTCCTAGAAACTGTCTCTAAAATCCGGACGCCAGGTCGTGGCGGGAAACAACCAGATGTTCGCAACTATTGGTTGAAAATAGAGCAGGCGATTAATTCGGCAATGTGGTTGACTGAAGCCTTACACGGATGAGAGATAGCATGGCCGATTTTTGGCCAAGGAGTTTTCTGCTCAACACGTGTCTTTTATAGCTCATATATCAACCCTGAAATAACGTTTATACGTTTTTAATGCCCTAACGAGCGTATTGATTGACATCCAAATTCTTGACAAGGAGTTCGTTATCTGCTTGATCAATTTATGAGACATCGGCTTCAGTGGTTAAAGAATAGAACGCAAGAAAGGCTGATAGTTTGGGAACATGATTCCCTGCATCTGCCAGAATATCTGATAGCGTGTATTAGCCCACAAAATCCATATAACAGTTTGATCACGAAATCGAGTTGAATTTTATTGACAATTATCAAATAACCAACCAAGGCCCTATTTCACAAACAACTTTGCAACTTTCCACTTTACACTTTGCAGCTTTTAAATTTTATAAATTGATAAATTTTGGGTTTGATAAAATATAACTTTGCGGGTTTTCAACCGTTCACTTGCACTTTGCATAATCTTAATGAAATTTTACTTTTCAAAAATAGTTTTATCTGGCAGAAAGTGACTGAACATTGCACACTGCAAAATGAAAAGTTGCAACGTTGTCTTATGAACTGAGGCCCAGATCTGGAGGTGTATATGATATTATCTGCTGTAGTCTTAGGGCACTGAACCTTGCCTACCCAGTAACTATACAAAAAAGGGCTTTTAATAGAAAGTGAACCGAGATTTAAAAAGCCTTCTTTGGGATGTTGGGGGGTCCAGGAAAACTTCACTTAAAGTTATCGACCAAGAATTCCTATGTGATATTTCCGCCATTAACAAAAAAGTGGTGAGCAGTTGCCGTTAATGCTACATGAAACTGAAGTAGATCTTGTTTTAGAATTTTTTATCTCATACAATTTATGTTCTATTACTTTGCCGCTTGCGAGCGATATTTGTCAAGATATCAAACGCGAAAGGAAACCTTGAAGAGATCGTGATTTATGTTCGCTCTTCTTCGCTTGCAAGTCGTTTCTCGTTTTATACTGTATAGCAAAAAAGTAGTTATTATTAATCTTGTAGAGCTTAAAAATACCTGCAATTTGATTTATTATAAATTAAAATTTGACTAAAATTACGACTTATAGAGCTGAATAAGTTCGTCAAGTCGGAGCGTAATTACATTATTAGAGCCATTATATTTCATCAACTAGGCAGTACGTTAATCGTAGTTTTTGACGTTTTTACATTTCAGCAGGCGTTTCGAAACGAATATTTAGCGAACGCCCTATTTCGTGAAGTGAAAATAAGCGATAATGTCAATTAGGATGCTGCAACATTCAAAGAAAAAATTGTCGAGGAATGAGAACATCAAGAAGAGCACCCTGATCATGACGATATACGTGAAGCAATTGAGTACCAAGAAGGAGCTGAAACATATGGCGAGAAAAATTAACGAGGACCATCGAAACGAAAAAGAAAATTAAAAAAATTACAATTTTTAAGAATTTTGATACTAAACATTATTCAAAGTACTACGTACACTTACAATCCGAGTCTCAGGTCTTTATGTGACTTTTGTAAGATATGACATGTTATTTTATGTATTCTAAAATGCAAAAATTTGAAAAACTACGATTTTCAAACAAAAAAACTATTTACAATTGCAAAAACTTAGCTTCACTTCTGTGCACAAAACCGACAAAGTATATTTTACTGTAAACCATAACAAGTATCCTTCCAAATGGTTATAGCTATTAACATATCTAGAGATGTTATAAGTAGCATAACTGCCGTAGATGTTGTTTTGAAATTCGAGCTCGTAGAGATTTCAAGACATCTAAGGCTGTTATGATTCATAACATCCGTGGTGTGTTCAATAGTTTATCGGTTGCAGTATGGTAATGGTTGCCATATACGGTAAAGGAATATTATTGTACATATATAGTTGTTTTAGTATGGTAATGGTCGCCATGTACGGTAAAGGACTATTACCGTGCATATACAGTTATGACTTAGTCACGAGCCTACTGTTGCATATGTAAACAAAGGCTTAATATTCTAAAACATGTAAAAGTAATTACAAAATTTGAATAATATCCAATCGTATAATGTTATACTGCCTACTTGGTGAATTACAATGATTCTAATAATGTAATGAAGTTTGTTATGTTATTTACGTACGACCGGGCGGAATTGGTCACTTTGTACCCTATATTTGAGAGAGTTATTGGTCACTTTACAACTCAATGGCCATACCGTACTTTACGGCCTGCTAAGCAACAATACACGGGCCGTAAAATACTTTATGCACTGCTGAGGGTCTTTTTTGTCAGTTCAGTTTGACAAGAATGATATCATAAGTTGATAAAAACTATCAATCTAGCTTTAATTGTAAATTTCAGGTCTGTACATAAAATATTGTATGCACCACGTACGTAACTAGCGTCTATGGCCCTTGTAGTGTTAGAGCCCAAAGCTACGTCTTGGGCTCTAACTTTTACGCTCTCGCCATAAACGCCTTTTACGCGCCCTTTGTACATTAATAACTATTATGTAATAGTACGATAAATGAAATCAAATTACGCGCCGACTTGACGACTTTAGTCCACTCTACAAGTCATAATTTTAACCGAATTTCAATTTATAATAGGTCCAAACTCGACAAATTTAGCTTATGCGCAGAAAAATAATAAATAAAACATACATTTTAGAGCAAACAAATTCTAAAAAAGGTATACTTTATTTTTAAATTGCGGTACACGAAAATACAGTTATCGCAAAAATATCAAACGCACCCCTTTTTCAAAATGGTGAAAATATCACATAGAAAATTTTGACCAACAACTTGAAGTTAAGCCTCCTGGGCCCATCCCACACCAAAAAAAAAAGGAATTTCAAATTTCGGTTCACTTTCAAGCAAAATGGCGTAGTGACTGCACTAACAAGTATAGGCATAGAAGTTTAGCAGTACATCCATTGCTGCTGTGGGCCACCATCCCATGAGAGCGTAGGTGACAATAACCGTTTTATATGACTATTGGTCAGACAGGAATCAGGGACAATAAATTCATGTACTGTTTGAGGCTTTCGCGGTTACTCGAATTATTCTCCTTGGCATAGAATTCGGCTTAGACCGCGTAGTATTTGTAGTTTCTAGACGTCCTGGTTAAATGTAAATCAGATGGCAGTTTAGGACATGCAGTCTATAGAAATAAAACACACACGGACATATATCTAAATGCTGACTCACACCATCATCCAATGCAAAAAGCAACAGTTCTCCAGACTTTGGCGACAAAAGCCGTTCGTATCTCATACGAGGAAAATCTAGAGAGAGAAAAGCTACATCTGTTTGACTCTTTACAAAGAAACGGATACACAACTACCGCCATACGAAAAGCTCTAGACAAGACTATGACAAAAAAGGCTAAAGAAGAATCTCCACCTCTGGAAGGCTTAGCATTTCTACCTTACGTTAAAGGCTCGACTGATGAGATAGGACGTGTCCTGCAGCGATGCAACATTAAAACTGTGTTCACGAACAAGGAAACTTGGGTAACGGCTTCAGATCGGTAAAAGACAAGATTTCAAGTTTAAAAACCGCTGACGTATATCGCATTCCTTGTTCTTGCGGCTCGAGTTACATTGGACAGACTGGTCGTTCCGTTGATCTAAGACTCCACGAACACAAAGGCGATTGCAAACACAAACTCATCACAAAATCAGCCGTAGCTGAGCATACATTTACAAATGGGCACACTCTAGAATTTCAGCATGCCAGAGTACTTGCCAGAATACCTCATTACTTCCCGCGAGTGATACGTGAAGCCATAGAAATCGAAAAACATCCAAATAATATCAACAGGGAAGATGGCTTTAAGCTTAGTAAAACGTGGACCCCTGTGATACACGATCTAAAGCATTACAACCACTGTGCGACTTTCACTCTGATGATGCAAGCTGCAAGGCACATTAAGCCAGAGAATGCTAGGTGTTCATCTACAAATACTACGCGGTCTAAGCCGAAATTCTATGCTAAGGAGAATAACCATAAATTCAATCACATTATCTGGAATTACCTTGCGAATCAAAATCTTGAAGGCTCCATTTTTTATGCTATTGCAAAAAATTAAAAAAATATATTTTCCGATTTTTTTTTATTACTGAAAATTGATGAACTTGACGCGTACATCACATTTACAAGCTTAGTTTTGAATATTTCTCGATGACTTTTAAACTGGCAAGCTTGCTCTTTTTAAATTCAGATGTCTAACTAATCACGAAATTATTTTTAACAAATTCTACAGAAATTGTTTAACAAAACGTACCAAGAATGCAAGGTATAAATTTCAGCATACAAGTATTTTGAAAAAATTGCACATAAATGTATACTTCCAGCGTATGAAACGTGTAGAAACGAATGAAAACAGTTTAGTGAAAGAATTATCTGCCTTGATTTATTGTTCTAAAAAATACGATCTATTTTCCGCTGCGGGTTTTAGTTGATACGCTTGTCGTGCTTCACCGGTCTCTGATTTGCACTACATAGCCCAATAAATAAAGGTATGATGCCGGGAGTAGTTAGGGGACTCTGAGTTTTGACCACTTGTTAGACCACTACCAGGAGATACATTTTCATAGTACTCTCAGCCCCCCCCCCCCGTAGTTTTTCCTCAGCGCCGCTTTAAACTTCAGATTTTCAAACTCTAGAAAACTGCTTTATATCTCGGTAACCCAATGGTCATATCGGTGAAAGCTTTTTAAATTTATCCTAAAAGAATGTGCTAGAAAAATGTTTTGTTTGTTGTTTTAAGTTTGCGCTAATGTTCACAAATTTGTTGTAAATTTAATGGAATCAAAAAAACGTATTTTAATTTTAAAATTTGAAGTTTTATGTTACCCTTGTAGCTTGTTTAAAAATGTAAAAATAAGTTACAATACCATACATTTTTAATTATTTACAGAATATTCAATCAAAATCTACAATACAGAGAGAATCACTCTCCAAAAGGAATGTCACTTTCTTCTAGAAAGACAGGTGGGTGGTGACATGACAATCCATTGCGGTACTCGCACATTACGGAACAATTCAAGCCCGATGTTTTTGCATTCACAATTATTTCCACCTCCTAAATTAGAACTGCAAGATACTATTCGTATTCTTCTTTTGTACATCTTCATTTACGTATTCTATCTTCCATATTCATTCCATTGCTAGAAGTTTATTTCCTAACGACGCAAAGTTTATAATTGCAAATAAATTTTAAACTATGTTGATGAGACGCATTTGATGTATGAGGAAGTTTCACAAAGACAAAATTTGACATTAATGCTAACCTTTAGGTATGGCTATCAAGCTGAAGTAGCAAGTTGCGTTCAAATTTGAGTATTTACTCATCCCATACAAAAAAGAATAACATTTTCCTCACTAGTAAACAATTCCCCCTTGAATAAAAATCTTCGCTTTTCTCTCAGCTTCAGTTTGAGTTTGTGGGTTAGAAAAACTCAAAACCGTTTAACAAAACTCACTACTTCCGTTTCAGCACCCTAACCTAGTCAGCTAAACATATTTTTTACGAAACTCCTACATCAAACACATATACATCATACGCGTCTTACCAACATCGCCATGTTCAAACGTCCCTAGGAAATGCACTTTTAGCAACTGAATGACAATGAAAGATAGAATAGTAAAAAGGAATGAACAAAAGAGGGAAGCATAGAGACATATTGCTAGTAATGTTCCTAGATATATAATATTTAGAAGACAAGCCAATTGTCAGCTGCCATTTTTGGATAAAAAATAAGTGTTGTCTTACTTTGTATGTGTCACCTAGATGAATTTAATACTTAGTTGACCAACTGAAATTGTCAAAAATGATGTATTGAAAGCGTTATTTACCTTTTACCGATTGGTAGTCAGCTGATTTCGCAGTAGCTAGATTAAATTGAGTATCTTACAAACGCTTTTTTGCTGGTGTAATGTTGAAGTAATTAACATAACTTCTAAAAGCTTTCTTTGTCGTCAAACTTGATTAATCAGAAACTACTGTTTCTAATATAATAGCAGTAATAAATCTGCAAATACACGATACGCGTTGTTCCACCAATCACAATCGATTCTTTCGTTGTCCCAACTCTATATATCGAACATACAATAACTTTCTCTAATGGTTAGTTTACCGCCTTTCGCTTTGCATCAACTTTAATGCTTCGTATCCTGCAGCTATAGGTCAGAAGGTGAAAAATAGTGTGCAAAGAAACATTTTGAATTTCTGCGCAATGTGTGAGTACTATAATGGATTGTCATGTCACTACTCACCTTTCTAGAAGAAATGGCACTCCTTCTACTTAGTGAATAACTATGTAGTTTTTGTAGATTTTGCCTGTTTATATTAAATAATTATAACTTTAAAGTATTGTAACTTATTTTGTCATACTTAAAAAAGGTAGAAGGATAAAACAAAACTTAAAATACACTTTTTTCGATTTTATTAAAATTAAGAAAAATCTGTATTTTTTATAACAATAAATCAATGCAAATAATTCTTTCACTAAGAATGTTATCCTCTTTTTCAATACATTTCATACGCTGGAAGTATGCATTTATGTGCAACAGTTTTCAAAATACCTCGATGCTAAAATTTATACGGCACCTTCCCAGTAAGCTTTGTTTAAACAATTGTTGGAGCATTTGTTAAAAATAAATTTGAGATTCATTTGTCATCATCTGAATCTAGAAAGAATAATCTCTCCACTAGTTTAAAAATTATTAAAAAATATTCACAAATAAGCTTGTAAGTACGATGTAGGCATAAAATTCATCAATTTTTGCGGAATTAAAAAATCCATGCACTTAAAATTATTCAGTGTATATCTTACTTTACTTTACTCATCACGTTATCTGGTAAAATTAGTCAAAGTCAAAATAATTACTCGTATATGACAGCATGCCTCATTGTTTAACTATCAATTGCTAACCTAGAAACGCAGAGCCCAATTTACATTAACCAAAAATTTCAAAAATCTTCTATAAGACTCGCCCGGATTTTTAATTCCGCGACTGTACATAGTGCAATAGTTGCTTTTGCAAAATCCCATCTATCTGAGCGTTCTAGGTGCGTTTTTGGTCAAGTATAACTTTCAAATATTTAACCTTTCTGGAGAGTTTTAACTGAATACTATTCAGAATGCGTATGGTGTGTCGATGACCATAAAAGTTGTGCTTTAGACGTGTTTGGTTTAAGTTCTAATGCCGCGCTTGTTCTTTCTATACATTCTATAATGCGCACTATTTCTTCTACTTTATTTGTGAAGAGTGCTGCAGTATTGTCGCATCTAGTAAGTTCAACGTCGGAACCAGAGAACCACCAGACAGGTGTACCGACCCCAAAGAATATTTGTTTGTGACTGACTATAAGTACCTAACACTAGGTAAGCGATTAGTGTCAGCAAATAAATCAATTATTTTCTCAATTAGCGAGCTATTATATTTAATACTCGCCATTTGTCGGTCCTTCGAGCCGGATAGTGTCCTGAAAAAATGCAATGCTTTAAAAAATAGAATGGCAATGTTTTATGTAAATCATTAAACTCTTACTATTTGTGGTTACAAAGCTATGTTTTGTGTAAGTTCGTGCGTGACACCCCTTTCGAAGACGATTATTTAGCTAGCGGACACAATCTGTACTATGGGTTACAGTGCTGCCACACGGCTCATTTGCTTATCTCATCGCGTTTATTCCGCCCCTGACAGTTCGATTTGGGCTTTGGCCACTTTGGCACCTTTTTTTATAGGAGTATTTTTTATTTAATCAATTAATCATTAACCATTAAACTTAATTATATAGGACAAGTTTAAAAAATGTGAAACTTACAGAAAAGCATGCATAAGTGAGATAACAACTTAAATGATCTCGCTTCTAGAGCAAAAAATGATCAATCTGTGCATTCGGTTCGGCATCTACAACTGGAAGACGTAAAATTCGAAGTTGTCAAACAACACTATAATATCATTACAATTTTATTAAATGATGCAGTCGCTGATTTTGAATTAGAAGACCCCGTTCGCAGTTTAGAAGTGTACTTATTATAATATTCCATAATACGTAGTTCACTCGCAGTACGGAACCAAACTTCCCCTCAAGCTAGTTCTTCACGCCACATCTATAACTGTTAATGGTGATCGACACCTGCAAATGGTAAGAGATTATGTAACGCCACAGTTGCAAGCCGAGCACGAATGAATTGACAAGATGATTTTATGCAGGATGGAGCACTTCCGCACATTTGCCGACCAGTGAAAGAACTGATGTAGACATTTTGTAGGTTCATGGCCACCAAGAACTCCCGATCGTAACCCAGTGGATTACTGGCTGTGGGGTTATTTAAAAATGTTGGTGTGTTGAACACAACCAACAACGCTGCAAGAATTAAAAAACAGAATGGGAGAGCAAATTGATACAATTCATAATGATGTGTACAATTTGGAGGAAAATTTGGCGATCTTACAACGAACTAGAGATCATACTGCACATTTGAAGCAACCAGTTTTGAAATAAACAATCCCATTATTAAAGCGATTAAAGTTCGCTTTCCTCTTGTAATTAGCCTAATTTGTTAAAAATACAGGGTGATTCACAAATAGTGTCTGATTTAGCACCGTTTTTTCTGCAACACAATTTGATTGACACTTTTGTTTAATTTTTCTGAAATCATTATCACAAAATTGTATTTAAAAAAACAGGGAAGTATTCTTCCTCTCTCCCAGCCCTTAGTCGTCCACTGCTGGACATAGGCCTCTCTCATGCCTCTCCATCTACTTCTATCCTGTGCAATCTGGATCCAATTTCCTGAAACTCTTTTTACACCGTCGGCCCACCTCGTTGGTGGTCTACCTTTACTTCTGAGTGCGTCTTGTCTGGGTCTCCAATCGATCATTCGTTTTGTCCATCTTTCATCTTTTTAAGACAGCTAGTCCGCCTTATTTGATCGCCTCTATAGCTACTCCATCGTCTCCTGGTGATCTACTGTTCTTCATCTCTCCCATTGCTGCTTTTATTTCTTCCAGACTAATTTCGGGTATGTCTTCTGATCCCTGGTTTCTGATATATTGTATGACTTCTACTTCTACAGGGTTGTCGTTTTTGTATAGTTTACGATAGAAGTGTTCTGTGGTTTTCACAATCTCAGATTTATTTGTAATCATTTTTCCATTTTCGTCTTTTAGTTTTATTATACTTTTTCCTCCCATATTTATTTGACGTTTCAGAACTTTCAGTTTTTTATTTTGTTTGATTGTTTCGGTGATTTTAGTGGTGTTATACTTTCGAATATCCTTCCTAACCTCTTTTGATATTTCTTTATTGATTTTTCTGAGTTCTTCTGAGTTTTTTAAGTTTTTATTTTTCATGTCTCTTTTTTCTTTCATTAGGGATTTTGTATTAACACTGATCTTGCTAGTGTGTAGGTTTTGTTTAAAACAGTATTCCTGAGTTGCTTTCTTTAGTGTTCTTACTATGGCGTCGTCTCTTTCTTCAATGCTATTTTCGTCTTTCACCCGACTTAGTCGTTCTTCTATCATGTCTATGTATTCTTGGCGTTTTTCAACTTTTGTCCATTTTCCATTATTACCGTTACTTTTAGCCTGATTTTTTACAAGGATACCTCTTTCGTGTTTTAGATTGATGATTATTGTAGCTCTCACCAGATGGTGATCGCTTCCGATGGAGAATTTGTTTAATACTTCAAAAATTTTTATAACCTGCCGTTTATTTGAGATTATAAAGTCTACTTCGTTTTTGGTGAGACCATCTGGGCTCCTCCAGGTCCATTTTCTGTTTTCATTCTTTTTGAAGAAACTGTACATTATAAATATGTTGTTTTGTAGACAATATCCTAATTGAGTTCTACCTCTCTCGTTCCTTTCTCCTACTCCATACTGCCCTATTGATGTTTCAGCTTCGTCTTCTTTTTGTCCTATTTTTGCATTGAAGTCTCCTATGAGGAGTGTATAGTGTGTTGGGGTATATTCATATGCCTTGGTAATATCTTCGTAGAAGGTGTCCTTTCGATGTAGGTGCATAGGCATGTATTATTTTGACTCTGTATCTGTTGTTTAGTTTTAAAATTAAATATGTAACTCTTGAGCTTATATATAAACCCCACTCCTCTTAATAGGGCGTCCTCTTCTCCTTTATAGTAGAGTATGTTTGCTGATTTCAAGTTTATTTTGCCTTCGTGTTTCCTTCTTACTTCACTCATCCCTACAATGTCCCACTTTATGTGTTCTAGTTCTTCTTCCAATTGTACTAGTTTTTCTTCGGATGAGAGTGTTTGTGTGTTGTATGTAGCAATATTTAATCGCATTATTTTTGATCCAGATCTGGTTTTTGGGTGTATTTGCGAATTTTTGCCTCCCTCAGAATCCATGAGGCTGACCTTTTCTTTGAAGGTGTGAGATTTTGGTTTATCCTTACCCACCTGAGGTCTATTTCCGTATGTTTTGTAATTCGCCATTTGGGTGTGGGGTATAAGATTTAAAACGCCTCTCTATCCTACTGCGTGTTGGCGAGTTGGATTTAGGATTTAGGAAAGATATAACTGGATGGGATTATGTTTATGATATATAGGATTTACGGGTTGTGACCTGATTCCCTCTTTGGGGAGGGGAGAAAAGAGGGAATTAGGACTCGCGTGGGCAGGGTCGCTTCCCTAAAGTAGACCTGTCTCCGCTGGGATCACAGAGAATATCTACCCACTACCAATAAAACAGGGAAGTATTCTATGAGAGAGTACCTAATTTTTGTTGCAGGAATAAAGGCGCTAAATCAGACACTATTCGTGAATCACCCTGTATATAATAAGTTATTATACATCCCTTACTTTGTGATAACGCGTTATACAGATTTTAGAAAAGCATTGCATGCTTATAATACTTTTAACTTATCAGCTCAAGTCTGTTAATCTGCAAACCGTTCAAAAAAATTTCTGACTTGCTCTTTGCAACAAAATAAAGTACCATCACATTATGTTAATACGTATGACCAAAAGTGTAATCATGATTATAACTGTTCTCTTTGTCAAGAATATCATACTTTATGTAAGTGCCTTAATTTCGTTTAAATATCACAAAATGAACATTATACGTTTTGTAAAAGGGTACATCTTTGCTTTAACTGTCTAAGTAGACATGATCTTAAAAGTTACAAATCCTCGGTTACGTATAAAAATGTATTTTGTTACATTCTGAAAGCACAAATAAATGTGATAAGTCTAAATTAATCCACCTCACTTTCTGTAAATGTTCTAGTTTTTTCTGCAACTACATCAGGTGACGTATGTCGTTATAATTCTCCTATAGCACCTTCTAATGTAGCTAATCATTTGGTCACTTTTACTGCCGGTTTTGTTCCTAGTAATACAACAAAAGTATTATTAGCTACTGCATTGATTGGCGTTTGTATCTATAAAGATCATTTTAAAATATTGCGTTGTTTACCTGGGTAGTATGTAGGCGGTTATTACAAACAAAGCTATTAATTTGTTAGGTTTGTCAAAGTTCAAATCATCAATTAAATTAGAAACAGTGTAAGAAGGCAATGGCAATGTCATGTTTTCTTTAAAACTTGCAAATCAAAATATTACAACCACGTTTTAAATTATAGACTTTTAGTTTATCAACCTGGTATAACAGACATTTTATTAGACTCATATCTATTCTCAAAGTTTCTTATTAAACGGTTACATTTCCAGGAGCGGATTTATGCTTGGTCTTTATGGGCTGAAGCCCAGGCCCCCGTCCAATCAAAGAACCCCCTCCGCGGTTAAAAACACAAAAATAATCTAAATTTTAAATTTAAGAGAATAGTATATTAAATCATGTGGGACTAAAGTGCATCATTAAATCCCACGGGGGAAATAATCACTCAAGGGATTTAGGCACTTTAGTCCCGTGTAGTATACGCTCTTTTTTGCACTTTTGGTAACATTATCACCAAACATTTGAAACATTTGGAATTTCTCATTTTGGAAACTGACAATTACAATTTAATTTTAAATATGAATTTTATTAAGAATGTTGTGTACAGAGTGATTTTTAAAAACGTAAAGCGTGTTAGCTTAGAGTTGCTCTCACTGTTTTACATTATTTTATATTATGTATAGTACAGTATAGTTTAATATTAAATAATAATTCATTCTGTGAAGTGCATTCTTCAGGTGCTTCGTTTCTTTACTGGTAAGTATGGACAAAGTTTACTAAATATTAAATAAATAAAATCTGTAAATGGCTTTACTGAGAACTATCCTCGCAAGTGGACGTTGTGTCACTAAACATTTTTTTTAAATCAAAAGAGAGTAAGAGTAAAACTATTTTCACATTTTTGATAATACTGGAACAATAAAAATAAATTACTGTCCCATAACAAAAGAAGAAAACGTGGAAACAAGGAATCCACGCTGCAATGGAAGAATGCGGTCTTGGAGAAGATGACTAGCAAGGTCGGAATGCCTGGAAGTAGAGATGCGCGATGCAGGGACAGCCGTAGGACCCCCGCCTATATATTCTAATGAACATAAGAAATCATTGTTAGTACAATTAATACGTAAAGAAAATGAGTCCGTTTTTAACAAGCAGTTATTGCAGTGATGACATATTTAAGTGTAAGTGGCTTAGCATTCAGACGTCACGAGAAAATATTTGGCTTTCCGCACAATGGTAATTTTATGAGAGCTCTGGAATTACTAACAGCGCAAACATATCCAACAACGAAAACTGCGACCAAAGACTTTCACTTCGAACTTTTCAAAAACAGTTTATGAACAAATAATAGAGATTATAAGAAAACAAGTTACAAAAAGAAATAAATCGCCAATTGTGATGAACTCGACACAAGATCTGTCCAGCAAGACCAACAAGCTGAAGACGCAAGTAGATCAAAACTCCCGAAACGTTGTGTGATATACACCCTAGACAGTGGAAAAAAGTCCGATAAAAATACCATTACTCGTGTAGTACACTATTGTTTTTAGAGAAAAGTGTATGAACGGTGTCAATCTTTTATCAAAATTAGTAGTCGCGGTGGCTTATTTTTATTCAATTCCTTACAAAAAATTCTAAAAAGAATGGGCTGCCACTGGATAATTATAAAGGACAGTATTTTGACAACGGTAAATATGTTCGACCGATACAATGGCAGCACATATCATACAAACAAAAAATAAACTGCTCAAGTACAGGTCTAAAGAGTAGCTTCAGCACTGCGAAAACATTAAGTATATGTAGCCATTAACCATAGCTTTCGATTGATACCCCATATGACCCATGTTGCCATTGAAAAATAAAGTGACCTTTGACATAGGTCGCCAACGGTTGACCTTTCGCCAAAACCAAATAGCGCATGAAGGTGCTCGGGACCTTAGCAACAACTTTGCCCCCTTTCAATATTTCGATATCTGTAGCCGTTCGAAAGTTACAGGCGATCCAGACAGACACACGGACACACAGACAGACGGACAAAACGTTCGCATAAGTACGCTGAAGCTACTAATAAATACTTTGATTGTGTCGTGTGCTGGGCATTGCCTAAATCTAGTTGGTGGGGAAGCGGTTAAAGTTGCAACTCAAAATTGTGAACTTTTTTGGAGTAGTGCAAAAAATACATGTTTTCCCTTCTGCATCTGCCCGTGAGTGGGAGCTTCTAAATCGTTAAACAAAGCTAAAACTTTCCATAAAAAGTTTAAGCCAAACTACATGGTCTTGTCGCCATGATTTCCAGAGCCGTAGTTACCGTGATATGAACATAAATACTAAAAACATTTAATGGATGAGAAACTTGATTTTCAAGGTGAGGCAGAGAAGCTATATAATAGTTTGGCGAAACTTAAAACTGCGATTTTAACTGTTTTTTACTTCCCTCGTCTAAAAGACAAAGGAAGTATTGTAATCGCGAAAAAAGTCTTCAGAGATTTCTTCAGATCTTCAAGTTTCAGGGTCCTTAGATGACGAAAGACAGGTTTTCTCAATTCCGTCTGTCTGTCGGTTTGTATGTCTGCCTGTTGGCGGTATAACTCCAAAACTATTTTTGCAGGATGACGATATTTTGCATGCAGATTATATAGCTGCTTGGCATGACACTGACAAAATTTCGAACAAATATATACAGGATGAGCACCTTAAAAAGAAGTTTCGTTTATTTTTGCGTTAAGTGGGAAATAGATAAAAGTAATAATTTGCACATAGGTCAGGCTCTACACTTGACAGAAATAGGTAAGATAAGGTCGCAAAAAATTCAAAACGTTTCAACAATAACACCGTTCCCCTAAATACAGCCGCGCTTCGAACACATACCAGCCAGCCTGCATGGCGTAGTATAACATATCGATGCGGTTACAATTGCATCTGAAGATAATGTAGACCGAATCCCTCCCCCGGATTTTTTTAAAATTTGATAACTGATTTAATTTGATAACCAAGCGCTTCGTTTTATTTTTGCTTTAACTGAGATACAGCCAAGTAACAATTTACACGTAGCTCAGACTTTACTCTTGACGAGAATCGAACAGATACAGCGTAAGTGCTCTTTCTGCTTTACAGCGTAAGAGGTGTTAACCAAAAAAGGTTGTATTTAAGGCAGCCGGGACCTATTTGTTCAAATAGTGTTTTGTAGCCCAGGTAGAAATAGCCCATTCTCCTTGAAATATTCCACAAAACGTTGGGATTACATACGCATCCGCTTGCCCTTCGAATTCGATCACCGGCCATGCTTTTTTTATTTAATTTATTAGAAAAGTGAAGATATTTTTATTCCTAACTTAATTTGATTTTTAAAATTATTTAGTGTCACAATGTTTACGAGGAAAGTTCTGGTAAAGCCCTGTACAGATTTTTTAAAGAAATGTTAGGGAGATTCAATTTAGTTAACAAAAAATTAAAGATCCCAGGCTTAGACATATGTGAAGGTAAGAAACTACTTACGTCATTAGAAGCATTCGTGAAAACAATCTAGAACGATCAGATCAGAAACTCGACGAATACTAGGAGACAGCCAAAAAATTAAGAAATAGTGTGGAAAAAGGATAAAATGATTTAAAAAACTAAAGTATTACTTCAAAATTTTCACATATAATCTCATAAGAGCATTAATTCTTTCCGAAAATGTTTTGAGTGCGTTTCAGCAACGTCGTATTAATTTGCCCGAGCGGGAAGCGAGGTCAAATTAGGAAATTGTCAAATTGTTGGAATGCACGAAAAATAATTTCCGGATATGAATTAATGCTCGAATGCAAATTCGGTAAGAAAATCGTAACGACACAAACCCTCACAGTTAGGTTGGTCTACCTACAAAAATTTCCAAAAAATTTTATTGTTGTCTTGGTTACGGCTAGTAAACTAATTTTTCTATTGGTCATTGATGAGTGTCGTACGATTTTCGGATAAATTTACAAAGAAAGTTTCGCTAAATGAAACAGAGAAATTTAAAAGAGCTACTCTAAACGTTGCATTAGATACGTTGATTACGGATTTAAACAGAGGAGGTCATGTCTACGAAAAATTTGCAAAAGATTGAGCATTTTTAATGGATTTAATGCACATTAATATCGAAAATATCGACTTGGAAGGTGCACGTAATGCTGCTGATTATGATTCGGGTGACATAGAAGAACATTTGGTCAATGAATGCATTCAGTTAAAATCCTACTGACAGACCAGCCAGACTCATACGATTCATGCGGTGATATATTCAAGCTAATTTCTGAGAAAAAACTTGTCGATGTCTTTTCGAATTCCTACACAATCTTTAAACATTTTTGGCTTTACCAATCACCAGCTGGCAGGCGAAGCGTTACTTTTCCAGTATGTGCTATACAGACAACAAATATAGAACAACTTTGACTAATGAATTATTTATCAAGCCTTTCCATAAACTGATTTTACCAACGAATTATAATGTGATAATCAAATAAAAGAATTTGCAGCGCAACTATGCAGAAAAATTATTCCTTAAATGTTTTTAATGTATTAAAACTACTTAAAAGTGTTTTATTTATTTTATTTTTAAAAATAAGTATTATTTTTGTTTTTGTTCTTTTTTCCTATTCTTTATTCTTGACCTGAAAATTTGTTCTGTAGTGTTTCTGTTTGTTACTAAAAGTAGTACTTAATACGTTTTATTTTTATTGATGTTTGACTGTTTTTGTGTATAGAAAAGCTTTTTTTATTATAACTGTATATAAAAGTTTGTATATCCAAGTGCAGCAAATAAAATTAAAAAAAATTTAAATGTCTGTTGCCTATAATTTTTCCTATTTAAAAAAGGGTAAAAACACAGTTTTTCGACAAAATGGCGAATGAGTCGACATGGCTAACCCCAATTTGAGTTATTTTGGGTGAATTAGGTAGGCCCCTAGACAGTGTAAGTCCAGGGCTTCCTGCATATTTGAGGTAATGATTCAGGGCCAGACGCATTGTTAATCTGGTTTTTGGATACATTTTAATGCAAAAACGCAATAAATCTCCTACTTCAACTTCATCATTCGTAAGTCATTATATAGACCACCCTTGCCGATCTTGTATCGTAATTTATTAACACAATACTCTTTTGAAATTCTGGCCGATGCAAAGCTTTCCGAATTATAGCTGCCTATCTCGCCAGGATTTCAAATATAACAACAATTTTAAATTTACTCATACTGGAAACAATAATGGGCGATATGCAGTCTCTCTTTCATTTAAGTCATGTAGTGCCGGTTTTTCCAATATTCGCGATTTAGTAACCAGTAGTTTCCTCTGCTGGATCAGCGATTCTTAAACAATACTTCGTTTGTAAACCGTATAAACAATTCAGACATGCATATTAGGGTGGAACGAAAACGGCTAAAAAAAATTTTTTTTCGAAAATTTTAAATGGCTACCAAGCAAAACGTGTCATTAGGGCTAAAAATCAAGTGTGCAAAAATATTTTGAAATTTAAAAAAATCTAGAGATTCCATAGTGTGTTTGAAATTTCATAATACGTAACGTTGAAAACATTAAAAACGTTGGTGTTAAAAAGTAACTAATTGATTTAAAAACAATTTGTACAGAGGTGTTTTAACATTGAATAATAAGATATAGAGGTTTTATAAATCATAATACTGCTATAATGCTTGCGAGTTATATTATGAATAGACAATAGGCCCCTTGTGTAAAACTGCAAGCTTGCAACCTTGAACAATAATAGCTTCTCTATATGAACTGCAAGTCTGCAACCTTGAACGCACGTGGCTTCCTGTCTCACGCTCCCTTTTAGAGATAACGCTTATCTTAGCTGATTAGGCATAGTATATATACTAGTAGCTTGCACCTCTAAGTTAAGCTCCAGTCAGTCGATAAGTTCCATTGTGTTCGTATCATAGCTAGATGTAAGAAATTGTCCGGCGGCTAGCTGTGTGCTTCCAATGTTATATTTCATTGTAAAATTAAAATAAACGTTTTTTAAAAAGTCGTTTCGGCGGCCTTTTAATAAAACTGGCGCAGTCGGTAGGATTTGTGGAGGAAAACCTGGAAAACTACAAACATCGAGTCGACCAGCAACTTTCCTTGATGTTCAGCTCTTTGCCGCAAATCGAAACCTACCACCCAGCGGATCTTCGGACATCTCCAACAGGGACAAACATCGCCCGATCGTGAGAAGCGCCCGTCGACCCAGCTCCTGCTCCTCCGTGGTTATTGGAACCATCTGGTCATTGGGACCACTTGATCATTGGGATCAGTCTCTGGTTTGGCAACGTCAACAACGACGACCCCAGGACAACTTTTGGATAACGCTCTAGCGCAAAGCAGACTATCCAAAGTCGGACTTCAGGACCTAGCTGTTTGCAGGCCAGCCGACATCAACAGGATCGACGCATCCTTTTTGAAGACAACAGGACGTAGCTTGATCGCACGCCGTTCGTCAATTTTAACGCACAATGTAAGTGCATATTTTTATAATAATTTTTAAGCTTTAGAGAAAAAGCAAAGGTATATTTTTAAAAGTAATAATTTTCAAGCTTTAGAGAAAAAGCAAAGGTATATTTTAAAGGCAACAAAGTAACGACTATTAAAGCGTTCGCCTAAGTAATAATTTTCAAGTT
>OW679198.1:79764513-79844353 GCA_940337035.1 Agriotes lineatus
CCTGGGCGTTGTTAATTGCAACTTGGTCTTGATGGTAACATAAAAGTTAAATAACACTTTTGATTAAGTTAGAAACAACTACAACTCGAAATAACCAACATTTATGTGTTAACCACATGTAAACAAACTTAATTATAGACTTATTAAATAACGTCACATAATCGGTCATGGCTAACCCAATAAAATTAAGATTATATTTCAGTTCATTAGTGCATTGGTTCTGATATTCGGTTAACCGTTAGAAATGCATATGTCATTTGCTGCAAAAATACCAACTCTATAGCTTCTTTATATTATTACTTAAGCATACAGTCTATCTATACAAGGAAGAGACAAGAGCTTCATATTTTTTATGCTTCAGAATTATAAAATTTTAAAAAGTTATACAGTTCGTTTGTTTGAAATATTTGGAGCTAAAGCATTTCAAGAAATTCGGTAGGTTTCGGTTTCAATATTTAAATTGAGCAGAGTATATTCCAGAATAGTCTATAAGTCATTGATAAACGCCAAATTTCGTTAAGGGCAAATGCATAGATCACACTTATTCCCAATATTTATTTTTCAGGTTTGAAACAAGTGATGGAATTTTCCGGGAAGAAAGTGGAGAAGTATCAAGTGCAAGTTCAAGTTCAAGTTCAAGTTCAGAATCCGAAGAGGACGGTGTTTTAACTGTCCGTGGTTCATATTCGTATACTGCTCCTGATGCTCGACGATATACCGTCCGTTACACCGCCGACAAAAACGGATATCGTCCAGAAATCTTACAAGCGTCATCGGAAGTTCATCGAAAAGTAAACCCAAAGCTGCGTATAGGCAAAAATGCTATTTCATCATTGCAAGGAAAATAAGATACTGTATTCGGTGTTCTAAAAGTTCAGTTAAACGTGGACATAAATAAGTTAATGTTATATACAACGTGCACCTAGTTTAGTTATCATGTATTACTTAGCTTATTAAAGAAATAATTCGAAATTATGCTAGAATTTTCCTTTAAAAGACATATTTCCTAATTAAGTAAAGGACCACTTAAATTACAGTACCGAAAATATTTGCTTTGTAAAAACTATTTGAAATAGTAATACCTACATATTGTCTTCATAGTTTTTTTATATTACCTCTATTGCTTTATGACGATTTTGGTTAAAGCTTTAGTTATAAATGAATCAATATATATAGTACTAATTTCAAAGAATTACCTTTTGTAATTTATACTGCTATACTGTTTATATATGTATTCTTTAAATAGCAGTAACATCATGAATAAGTATGTTTTTTTTTTATAAAAAAATTAAATCAATTATTCATGTAAGCTAGAAATAATAGAAGCTTCGTATTTTTGAATAATTAGCCACGAATAACAGAAATTGCCCTCCATTTTATTCTCAAAGGTTCTCTTAAATTTTAAGTTAAATCTGATATATTTCTTTGATTTATCACGTTGTCGTGAACCTAATAATTAGCACGACAGTACTCAAGAAAGATTTTATACTATAAGTGCTTGACATAATTTCTGAACCTTCTTTGTGGCGCTTCAATAATCATGCTATTTTTCTGGGCATTTCGCCACAGTGCAAAATGAAAAATATTAAAACATGAACGTTTCGGAAGACAAATCTACTTCCGTTATCACCATTAACTACTTAAATTAAAAATCAACAAGAACTAAGCTTAATTTATTGGAAATCTAGCAGAGTGCGACTAACCTCCCCAATAGACAGCGTGACGCTGTCAGCCGACTACTGGATTACATATTTAAGAATGGATAGCCAACTAGTATTTAAATCAACTGAATGTGTGGACACGCGTTCGTCTTTGCTTAGTAAAATATTGTAATGGGTGCTCTTTTATGGAACAAAATAAATAAATTAGAAATTCGCCTTTGCCACGACGTTGGGAGCCCAATTGTAGTGGATGTATAGACTCCACGTTATGGCGCCTGATAATTGTAATGTAATGTAATGATGTGCCCTACTAATAAAGGCTTTAATGAGAATATAAATAATTAAGGCAAAACACCACAATACTCAGGACACTAATTTAATTTTTGAGAATGCAAAACTTTGCCTGTCAGTACCTTAGGCTAATCAAAATGAAATGTATTTATTACTCTTCAATAAAATGGTTAATTGCCCCTTTCTATATTTTATCGAATTGCAATATTTCTTTGGGTTTGCTCCAGCAAAACACAAGACTAATATCTCAGGTTAGGTTCAAATTTGAGTTTTATTATAAAATTGTTCTTTAGAATATTTAACTCATAACCTCACAAACTTGACTTAACCACAAAAAGTTCGCGGGGGCATACAGCGTTTTATTTTAATATCCAAAAGCGAAATTTGCAAGAAACCACAGGTAAACAGAAGCAAATCTCCCGTCTAGCAACAACTAACTTGATTTTGTTTCAGATTGTGACGTAAAACGACGCTAGCTATCTTTTGTTCTACTTCCGGTGATAGCTCCAAATCCTGGCCAAAATTGCATTTTCTGGTGACGCTACGCAATTTACTCGAACTGGCACGGATCAGGGTGCTCAGAAACACGACTAACCTCTTCAGCAAGGTGTGTCCTCAAAGTCCACTACCTTTCCGGACTCCAAACACATAAAAACATGGCAAATCATACCTTTGAAATTTTCGCCGATTTCGCCTCGAAGCTGGTGCAGGTGACGCCGATGTCCTTATTCGCTGGAAGTCGCTTCCCTGGACCCAAATCTTGTTCTGGTATGCTCTTACACCTCTTCCTGGCCTGTAGGACTTGCGATCCCTGGCTTCTGAAGTTTAAATGGACTGGTGTCGCAGCTCGAAATATCTAGCTGCTCGGGCCGAACTCACGCCGATCTTGGTTTGCACAAATTTAATTTTTTTTATCGGAGAACCTATTGATAATACTTCCACATGTGCCCAGGAACGTGTAGAATAATTCTGTATACTTTTTTAACTTGGTAAATAACTTTTACTGTATTAAAACATAAATATTCAGGAGCACCATTTGCCCACAATTTTACAATTACAGGAAATAATTTCCTATTTTTTTAACAAAATAGAGATCGCGTTACCTGGTAACCGCGATCTAATATTGTTTAAAGGAAATTAGTTTTAGTTAGAATTTCACATAAAGGAATAAAATTTGATTAACATATTTGTTGCTTAAAACTAGAAATTGACTGTATTTCTTATACATAAAATTGTTTTTTCTCGTCACATAAAACGTTATTTATCACTGCTCTGCTATGAACGCTTCGTTTTAAAATGCACTGGCACTCGAGTTCAATTTTAAGCACGTCACTGATTATTCTTCATTTCAGTTGCCCTCGTTCTGTATTGCTCTTTGCAAATTCTATCTTATCTTGCTTCGATTTCCATCTACCTTTCAGCTTGCTTGCTTTGCCCTGGCTTGTACGTTTATTACTAACTCTACACTCATATTCATTATGCACATAACCAACCTTTTGTATTATTTAATTTCATTTGGTCCGGCTTCAAATATGCTCAAACCTATCATATTACTTATATTATATCTTAAATCTTTCTTTTACTCAAACTTCAAATTCAATCCTTCTGAAATCTGCTTTGCTTAAGCCCTTATCCCTCTAATTATACTTCTTGCATCTTATTTCCAATGCATTTAATAACTTCAACTACTGTTTAGATTGCAATTAAATAAAATATTTCAACTTTGTGGTTTAATTGACTTTGTTCAATATTTCTTTCTGCATACAGAATTAAATTGTGAGCTATAAACCATCTCAATATATGCAGTTTCTTTAATTTTACATTTAGTTGATATCGACCCCTTTGATAAAATCTGTGTGTTATGCCATTGTATTTTGTGGTGTTATATCAAGCAAGTTCTTTTTATTTCAGATTTGTCAATTTGGTAGTTCTTAATCAAATTTTGGTGTTCTTCATTTCTAACTTTTAAAGGCCTTGATGTTTCACTGATATAGTAGTTCCCGCATTCACAAGGAATGCTATTTATACAATTCTTTGAATGTTGTTCTTCGCTGAACGGCTTTGTTTTTGTAAAGATCAACCGCAAGGTATTCATACTGTTGAATATCGTCTTAACAGTAAACCTATTTCCAATTCGTTTATTTACGTTAGACATCCCTAGAATAGAAGGTATAGTAAGAGTGTTGTATTTTTGAGTATCATTTCTCTGTACATGGGTGTTATTGTTTCGTGAATCGAAAATGTTCCGAACAAGAGTCTCGGGATAACCGTTATCTTTTAAAACATTAATAATAAATCCTTTCAATTTCTTTAAGATTTGATTAGTAGAGCAAACAAATTTGGCTCTTTCCTAATGATTTTTTACAACACCTGTCTTTATGTTTTTGTGATCATTTGAGTTAAAATGTAGGTACCTATTGGCCTTGGAAATAAAGATACAAAATCTAGTCATGTCTTAACTTAGGTCTGTAAGTGAATGTTAGATTAATAATAATAATAATAATAAGGTTTATTTCCAAAAGAAAAGATATATAAATACTACATTAAAAACATTGTTAAGGGAATGTGATGGTAATCAGATGATTCCTAGAAACATCTAGGAATCTCTGCTTTACCCCACCACCGCTAGATTCTTGAAATTGAATATTTGAAATAAAGATGCCAAAATAAAAACAACTTGTTATGAAATGAAATGAAATAAAATAAAATTAAATTAAAAAATTAAATGAAACTAATAGAAATTAAACTAATTTAAACGAATCATTTGGCCACTTCACATATATACTTTGTGATCTGACAATTAATTATAATAACAATAACAATAATACAAAAAAATTGTGGATAACATAATCAGAAGTTTTCCATTTATAAGGCAATTCATTATATAAACTTGAAATGTTATAAGTAAAAGACCGTTTGAATAATTCAATACGAAGTAAAGATATAGTTAATAGGCCTCTGTGTCGGAGGTTCAAATTATGCACATCGGTTCGAAATCGAATTTTATTATATAAATATGGTGGTCTTCAATATCATAACTTTATAAAAAAAAACTATAGAATGCAAATAACGTCGTTTCTCCATGCTCAACCAGTTTGTTTCTGCTAGTTTGTGAGTAATATGATTTCGTCGCCGTATGCTATGTATTAATCTTAGACACGAATTTTGAATCAACTGTATTTTCCTAGCAGTTGCTTTATCAATACAAGGTCCGTACAATATATCACAATAATTAAGAATTGACAACACTAATGAATCGCATAATAACATCTTGACCTCCTTGCTGAGCGAATGCCTATTGCTGTAAAGAAGTTTTAAATTACAATAGGCTCTTCGAATACAGCAGTTCACGTATTCACGAAATCTAATGGCCGAATCCAATACAAAACCTAATTTTTTTTCGTGCTAGTACAGGGAATAGGCACACCTTTTACGTTTATATTAATTAGTTGTAAATATTCCTTTTTATAATTTGTGCTTCCAAATACAACCATGGCAGATTTTAATGGATTTAGTTTAAGAGAATGCAGCTCAGACAATTCAACCAACTAATTTAGCTCTTTATTAATAGTAGTACAAGCCATTAGAGTATCAGGCGGTTTAAATGACATGTAGACCTTTTATTTCATTTACGTCACTTAAATGAGTAGGAATACGGGTATTTTTTGTTTTAGGACTAATTCCACAGCGTTGTAATTTATTCCAAAAAGCTTTCGGATCACTATGAAGTAATGCGTAATTTAGATACGCCTTTTTCTCATTTCTCATAGAGACTGTGACAAGATTCCGACGCGATTTATAATATTTCCATTGTTCAGGATTCCTATATTTTTTAAAACGTTTGAAAGCAGTACCTCTTAAACTCATCATCAAACGAACAGTATCAGTAATCCACGGAGCCTTCGGTTTCGTGAATACGGAGGTTTTAAGTCAGGCAAAAATGTCGAAAAATGATATTAAATTTTCATTAAAAATGCGAACTTTCTTATTGATACCACGAACATGAAGGATTTGCTGCAGTCTATTAGCTGTAGCAAAATTTTGAAAATTATCGAAATCAAACTTGAAAAAATTTAGACTTACATATATTTTGTGCATAACTACAGTGTATCAGTTCATGATCAGAAAAAGATCCTAAATGTTTAGTTCCCAAGGAAATAATAACATCTGTGTTGTTTGTTAATATATGATCAAGCAATGTTGCTGTTTTCCACCGTAGTAGTGGAGATATGCCGATTCTGGGACACAGGTAATTTACCTGTACACCTGTCCAGGTGTGCAGGTGTTGCAGGTACCAGGTGTTTACCTGCCCCAGGTGCAAGTACCAGGTAACCTACCTGTCTAGGTAACTAGGTCACGTCCTTGAGAGTAGGTCAGTACTTGGTCACCAGGGGTAGTTTGAACGTATGACGTAGATGCTGGACCCTAGGTCATGGTATGCTGTTTGTACTACGGGGGGGGGGGGATGCGTAATGTATGGGTGTGGTGCTGCATTTTGATAAGGAAACTGCATTTACGTGTGAGAAGGAATGTAGGTGTGTGAGAAATATGGACTTTGAAAATTAAGAAAAAATCTTGGTAAAGGAATGCTCGAGGCGAGAATCGAACCCGTAACGTGTGTATCATAAATGAAACACTCAAGCCTCTCGACCACACGGACGTATGAGAATTTTGTGTTAAAATGTGAAAGACTTTCGTCTCGATGAGGTGGCCGGCATACGTCAATACGAGACAGAGTTCGTATGGGAATGTGTAATGATATGGATAGAGACAGAGATGTGTTAAAGATTGGGTGGTTTCGTGTCGATAAGGCGGTCGGCATACGTATGTAAGTTAGTTAAGCTCATATGGTGTGTGTAGTAATATGAGAAGAAATGCATAGAATCTGTAATGATGATGCAAACATAGATGGATGTATTAGTCGAACGCTGCTGCTGCTGCTCTCTTATCAATAGATGTGGGTTCTGTAATCAACTTAGAATTACAAATGCTCAAATCAATCATTTTTGTATTGTATTGTATTATCGATAACATCATTTTACCTTCCGCTGTAGAGGCTGGTGCTTCGTATGCTAGCATCTGGCGGCACAATGCTTAACTTGTCCCGGATTTGCAATACAAAGTTGGAGCGCGCCTTTTGTGCTTGCGCAGCAAGCATCAAATCAATCATATATTATATCTTCGTACTACAGAAACCAGATAATATTAAATTAACATTTATTAGAGCACAGCGTGGGGCAAAATGTGGAACAAATCATTATTTAGTAAGAAGCAAGATACTTTTACTCTGCAGAACCGCACTAATAGACATTAGAGAACAAAGGATAGTGCAAGATCTACAAGTGACAGAAATTATACAGATGAATACGTATAACATCGAAGGGCTACAAGAAGATAGCATAAAAGGCCTGTACCAACAAAGACTAGACAAACAACTAGAAGAACGTGAATATAACACAGTAGATAACAATATGGCCACATAAAATCAGCAATACACCAAGCAGCCAAGAAAGCATTAAAAATACTGAAAAACGTGAAAAAAGAAGTCTCAAAAATAGTGGTGGAATCGGGACATATTGTAACGAGACAGACTTGTGGTGTCGTAAATGCGCACGTCGTTTTCTTCTGATGGCCTCTAGTGATCTATAACCCTCTACGTTGTGTACATCACTTTGTTTTAATTTAACAGATTTTATGAATGCTTTAAACAAGTTCTCGTAACTTGTGTACACTTAGGGTTCTTATAACCCTTGTAACTGCAAGTTCTTCATTTAAGTAGGCTCATACACACACTTTGATGAAATAAAACGCCAAAAACGCTTTATACATTTATTAAAGCAATAAACCCTATACTCCCGTATATAAAACTAAATTTAACAATCAAATTGTTGCCTTTACCTTTCTGCAGTGGGCACAGTCTAATGGGAAATGTAATGCTCTTCAATTTTTGGTGTAATAATAGCAATACGGTGACTTAGTCAGTGCAAGGAAGGACTTGAGAGTTTGTAAAGGAAATTTATTAGTGAAGGAAATTGCGCCGCTGCTTTCCACCTGCTGTAGCGACAACCGCGTAATTAGGGATAAGGAAAACCACCGTCGTCTGCCCTTAACCTGCAGTAGCGAGGAGCTCGCCCGTCGATTAAATGTAGCGACAACCGCGGAATTAGGGATAAGGAAAACCACCGTCGTCTGCCCTTAACCTGCAGTAACGAGAAGCTCGCCCGCCGATTAAAATGTAGCGACAACCGCGGAATTAGGGATCAAGTAAGGTGCCCAAAAACTGTTGTCTGACTCCGTCGAGTTTCCCTTTAAATAGCCGCTCGCAGTGGGTATCCCCTCTCGGGAATACCAGTGGTGTTTCTACCGCATAACCAATCACAGCGTTTCCGCTGGGTAATCATCCAATCATAATGTTTCCATTATGACGCAGTATTTCTACCGCAATTTAAATCGTATTATAATATTTTCGGTGCCCTCGATGTGGGGACTAACACCCTGAGTCGTAAGTTGCCACTTTAATCCCTATTTGGCTTTCGCCACGTGAAGAATTTCCCAATTAGACTATGCCCAAATATCTCCAGTTTCCTGTAAGAAAAGTGTGAATTATGTGGCCCCATAATTCACTATTAAGCTGAAAGCAAAAAACTATATGGTCCAGGGCCCTGTGTGTGTAACTTAATACGCCCGCAGTCGCAGCTGTGGACCGAACCTTAATCTATCATTAATATGCCTGTACGTGCAACAATTCCTTACATTGGGGAAAAAACCTTCTGCATATCGTAATTACCAAATTCAAACGAAAAACTTAAGCATCTAATAATAATTGTTCATGTTTGTGTCCATTACCATAACCTATAAGTCGCGTCCTCTCACAATATAGAAAGAAAAACCATTAGTACTAGTAAAAAAAAGAAAAATTTGGGACCGCTAACACCAAGAAATAGAAAGTTAAAGGGTTTTCCAATAGCAGCGATAAAACTTGAAAACACTAAACACAAATATTAAAAAAAAATGGCAGCTCAACCATTCCAAGGTGACTGCGATCGGTTTTTAAAGTTCTGTGGCCGCTATTGGGGGAGCAAGTGTACCGATGCTTGGAAATTTGTAAACATAATGAGATCAGATAGAAGTAAGACAACATTGCAGATCATATCGACAGTGAAATGGGAAGACTATTATAAAACTCTGTTAATGGAACAGAGACCAGAATTTAAAGAACAACAAATTCAAGTCAAAATTGATTGGGAAAATGTATATATCAACACGGTAACAGTTAGTAAAGCGATAAAAAAGAAGAAACTGAAAAGCTAACGGACCAGGGGAGGTATTGTATCTGAAAGTGAGTAGTGAGTAGTGTGAACGTTGCCGGGTGCGGACGTGTGTGAGTACTCCATGGCGGGAAATTGTGGAAAGTGTTTTTCTGAACTAAAAAGAACGGACAAAATATTGCCATGTGCTGGCATGTGCGACAAAAATTACCATTCAAAATGTGTGAACATTGGCAGTGACGATTATGCGTACATTACGAGCAAAAAGTGGATCGGTTGGTTTTGTGAGCAGTGCGCCGATAAGAAAAATCAGAATATACGGAGTGTATTAGAGAAATTGGAGGAAGCTTGGAACAGCGTATCTGAAAGATTAAGTGAACAGAACGAGAAACTGAAGGATCCATCACAAAAGTTAGTTGAGTTACAGGAAATTATAAATTCGCGCAACGAACAAATACAACCCAGCATTCAACAAGTAATCGAAAAACAAGATACGGCGGAAATGAGTTATGCTGAAAAACTTAAAATTAAGAAGCACGATCCAGTTGTCTTAATAAAGCCGAAGAATCAGGAACAGACAAGTACGGACACGAAAAAGGAAATAAAAAAATCCATTGATCCTACTGACTTAGAATTCTCAGGACTTCGACATGTTAGCAAAGGTGGTATTGTAATAGAGTGTAAAAATAGAGAGGCAATGAACAAAGTACAAGAAAAGGTAGCAAACAAACTTGGAGAAAATTATGAAGTAACCATTCCGAAAAAAAGATTACCCAGGATCAAAATAGTTGGACTAAGCGAAAAATTGTCATTTGAAGCCCTAGAAGATAAAATAAGAAGTCAAAATAATTATTTAGATGTGCAAGAAGCTCACTTTAAAGTAGTACATATTAAAGAAAATAAAAGTAAAGCTGGAAGAAAATATTATACGGTGTATGCAGAAGTTAATGCAATGGCGTACAGGTTAATGATGAGAAAAGAAAAATTAAATATTAGTTGGGATAGATGCAGAATTTACGATGCTGTAGAGGTTATAGTCGACCGCACGGCTAGTTGGCTCGCCTCGGGCTCGCCAGTAGCTGCAAAGTACTAATACCTTAAATCTTTTAGGATTAACTACAACTTAACAGGTGAAGTATGCAGGGGATCGCAGTTCCAGGGCCGGCCGGGCGTTCGACGAACTAAAGACCACTGATATTTGGAAAAACTGTGTCGACCATGTTATCAAACTAGAAAATTCTTATTTTATACTGGCCCCCGTAAAACCACTGATTATTTCTTTGGGTAACAGCAGTTCAGAAAATGACACAGAATTTAATGACTTTGATGAGGATTAGTTTACTTTTTTTATAGTACTAGCTTGTAAGTGTTTAGTCGATATTTTGTAACTTACGTAGTATTATAAATTAAATTAAATAAATGGTAGGCAATAAATGTGATATTTCTAATTCAATTTGATTATTTTACAAATTGATTTATAAACAAACTTGGTGCGTCTGTATGTAGTACATATTTTTTATTGTTTAAATATAAATGTATAAGTTTAGTCAGTGTTTTATTTAAAAGTTTGGGTTTTAAATTTTTCGTAAAATATTCTTAAATACTGCCCATTACTGGCTCACCCGAGTTGGCACTGAACAAGAGGATTAACGCGTTCGACAAGTGCTTAGTATTATATTTGCAGCCTGAGGCGCTGCCAATTGGTCGTGCTGTCCACTATACCAGGTGTTTTTCGTGCAGTGGATTTAATCACAAAGCCAGCGAATGTAAGTCAAATAAAGCTTGCCCAAAATGTTCAGGGTCACATCTATTGAGTGAATGTCGAGCGACAGATAATGACCTAAAATGTGTAAACTGTGCACATGCTGTGGAAAAATTGAGAATGAAATTAGACACAAATCATCCAGCGTGGAGTACCGACTGTGCAGTTTATAAACGTAAATTGGAACAAGCCAGAAGCAAAATTGATTTTTTAGAGTAGGCGAAAGAAGTTCTGAAATCATATATTTTAATTCCCAAAGTATGTTAAAACATATAGAAGAATTGGAAATTTTAATCTTATGGAGGTGCCCAGCGTTGCTATTCTTAAGTGAAGCTCGCATTACAGATGAAATAGAGGATTGTGAAATACAGTTTCCAGGGTATAGTACAATAAGGTGTAATTCTACAAGTCGAAAGACCGGGGGCCGTAGTTATAGTGTTGAAAAACAATATCGAATTTAGGGTAATATCGAATATCACATATAACAAGAACTTATGGCTACTTTCAATCTATATATCAAAAGGGTTTCATCAAGGTATGTACACGGTAGTGTACCACTCTCCGAGCTCAAGCGATGGTAAATTTTTAATGAAATTTGAAGAATGGTGCGACGAATATGTAGCAGATCGCAGCAAACATTTAATTTTAGGTGATTTTAATATTGACATGTCCAAAGACACTTTCTATGCCAAACGTTTAACAAATCTAATTCAACATCTAGGTATGAAACAATTAGTTCGCGATTGTACACGGGTGACTGCAACTTCGAACACATTAATAGATTTGGTAATAACTAACATCTCGAATTTAAATGTTGATGTCCTAGATTCACCGAAAATCACTGACCATTCCTGTATAGAGGTGAGGTTTCGCAAACAATGCATAACCAGCGAGTTCAAAACGGTGCGTAGGAAATTCTTTGATGACTATTCACAAAATGGTTTATTAAATAAATTGGCTAAGTATAATTACGATATGAGTAAAAATGTACATATTGCAGCGGCAGGCATTGTGCAGTCTTTGCATAATTGCTTAGCTGACCTCATTACATACCGCATTAGCAAGGTAAGAAACTCTTGCCCATGGTTTTCCGCAGAGTTGCATCAATTACAGAAATATCTGGACACGTTATACAAAAAGGCTAGATTATCTGCAAATGCAAATGATTGGAAACATTATATAGAAATTAGAAACCAATATAGCAACTTGATTACAGACAAAAAATGCTACTATGAAAATAAAATTAAAGAAAGTCAAGGTGACTCAAAAAGTATTTGGAAAGTTATTAAACATATCGTTAAAAAGCCGGAAGCAGAGTGTACACCGAAAAACATTGTATTCCAAGGAGTACAAGTAACCGATTCCAAAGAGATAGCTGAAAATTTTAACCAATACTTCATAAATAATATTGTCGACATAAATAGTGATATACTAAACACCGATTTTGAAGAGGCATTCATACCTGATCCTGTTAAGATCTTTAAATTTAAGGAGATTTCTGTAATCGATCTTGAGAAAACAATTACGAGCATAAAAGGAAAGGGTAGCACAAATGGCATTTCTGTTCAGGTTCTAAGAGATGCATTGCCAATTATAGGAAATCCTCTGGTAAAACTAATAAATGAGTCGTTAGAGAGTGGAATTTTCCCAGATTCCTGGAAGAAATCTAAAGTAATTCCTATCAGAAAAATTGTGGGTACAAAGAAATGTGAAGAATTTAGACCAATTAATACGTTGCCGATGTACAAACAAATTCTAGAAAAAATTGTCAAAGACCAATTGCAGGAGTTTATCGATGCAAATAAGATTATAAGTGGCAAACAATCCGGATTCAGAAGCAAACATTCGTGTGAAACGGCATTAAATCTAGTCCTAGCAAATTGGAAAAGTGAACTTGATCAACAGAAAAGTGTAGTGGGAGTGTTTTTAGATTATAAGCGTGCTTTTGAAACAATCGATAGGAAAAAATTAATTACAAAATTGGACAAATATGGAATACAGGGAATCGAGAAACAATGGTCGGAGAGTTATATATCTTCGCAAACCCAAACAACTGTGTATAATGAAGAGGAATCGACGGAAATTTTTAACACATTGGGGGTTCCTCAGGGATCCGTATTAGGTCCATTGCTATTTCTACTGTACAACAATGATCTGGAAATAAAGATCAAACACTGCTCGCTAAATTTGTTTGCTGACGACACATTAGTTTGGGTAACTGCGGAAAATACTACTGATGCCGTCAACAAAATAAATACAGATCTTGAGATGATATCAAAGTGGTTACAAATATATAAACTAAAATTAAATATTGCCAAAACAAAGTGCATAATCGTATCAAATAAAATTAATAGTGAAAATATAACTGTTAAAGTAAAAATAGACGGTCTAGAAATAGAACAAGTGCCTGAAATTAAATATCTGGGAGTTATTATAGATAATAGACTTACTTTTCGTAGTTATATAAATTGTATCATTAAGAAAGTCGCTAAAAAAATGGATTTTTGGGGAGAATAGCCAGTAAACTAAGTATTAATGCTAGAATTCTAGTCTATAAAACCATTATTGCGCCACACTTTGATTACTGTGCAAGTATCCTCTTTCTTTGTTATTTTACGATGTTCTAAATATACGAATATTAAATTAATGCTAAATACGTTACAGTGGCTAAGTATCAAACAACGTATTTATTTTAATACGTTGGTTTTGATTTACAAAGCTGTTAATAATTTATTACCAAATTATATGTCGGATCACTTGATACTAAATGCTGACGTTCATCAATATAAAACAAGGAATCGATTTGATTTTAGGTTGCCTAAATTAAATAAAGCGAGTACACAAAATTCTCTGTATTACAAGGGATTAAAGTCTATAATTCGCTTCCACAAGATGTAAAACAAATGACAAATATTTATAGTTTTAAAAAATATTTAAGCAGCTTTGTTAAACAATACTATTAATTTTAATGTTATTAATGATAAATAAGTTAAGATATACGTATAATAACAATGATTCTATGTACTAGTATATTATACTAAATAAACTTACTTACTTACTTACTTACTTAAATAATGAAGAATGGAACATCAAAACTGGTCAGAAGGATGACGCAAATGATCAGTAGATGTTTACAATGTAAACATGTTCTGGATGAATGGAAAATAGAATTTATATCACAAATACAGGAGGAACACAATCAGTTAAAATATGAATCGTAAACGGCATATCGATAACACCAACGATGACTACTCATCATACGGAAGAGTACTAAAGGATCTAAACGAAATGGAGTCATGTAGGAAAAGTGGCCGAAAAGCAATTTCGTTTTCCATCAGGTAGATCTTGTATGGCTAAAATATTTTGCTTGAAACAAATCATAGAAATAGGGATATGAACAGGAAGGGAGTTACATCTGATATTTATAGATCTAACAAAAGTATAAGTACCAATATACTAATAGCAAAAATGCGGGAGGCCTTACAAGAAACAAACGTATAGCAGAATGTAATGAAAGCTGTACAAGAACGATATAGAGGATCCACAATAAAGATTAAAGTTGAAGAACGAATATCAAAAAGTTTTCAGGTAACAAAGGTATTCGAAAAAGAATGTTATATCTCTCCGACATTATTCAATATATACTTTAAACACGCATTATAACGATACAATATATACTTTACAATTTCGTTATGGCTAGACCCCTCTCGTCCAACCCAAGAGTCCAACTTTTTTAGTACGCAGCTGACGCCGCCATCTGGGTCAAAGCCATCAGCAGCGCCCACGACTCTAACCTCTTGTTTCCGGCTCTTCTGAGTCTCGAACGCTGGTTTCAGCGTTGGAGTATCAAACCCAACCCGAACAAAATTTATGTTTAATTTTGAAACCATTATATGATATTTTCAAAAGCATTTAAGTGGGGAGATAATGAATTAGTTTGTTTCGATTTTTTAAAGAGGTATTGATATTGGAACCAATTTTAGCTATTTATTCCCCGCAGACGGAAACGGAGTTGCACTGCGATGTAAGTTTGCAAGGTTTTGGATCCGTACTTATGCAAAAGCAGTTTCATGGAAAATTTTATCCAATTGGTTATTTCAGTAAAAGAACAACGCAAGCAGAGTCACGTTATCATTGGAGTCTTTAGCAGTGGTTTATACAATTGAACGAAGGGATACTATTTACGATAGTCACTGATTGTGACAGCTTAAAATTAACAATAGAAAGAAAGGACGTAAATCCGCGAATATGCGGATGTCTCTTATATTACATAATTATAGTTACAAACTATAACATCGCTCAAGTGATAGAATGAAATACGCTGATGCACTTAGTCGAACTTGTACTATTTTACTCATAACTGAAATCAGTTTTAAAAGAAACTTGTCAATTTAAAAGATTTAGTCAATGAAATTAGCGAAATTAAAAAGAAACTCCAAGTAAATGAGGACAAAGTTTTAGAAATGAGTAACGGTTTCATTTATAGAAAATATAATGAAAAATTACTATTTTATGTTCCAAGCACAATGGAACACAACGTTATTAACGCCAGTCACGACTATATAGGTCACCAAGGCATTAGCAAAACCATAGAATGTTTAACACGCGTTTATTGATGCTCTCATATGAAAAAAAAGTGTAAAATTATATAAGAAATTGTTTAAAGTACAGTCGTGTTCATATAAATCTGGGACAATGTTTTTTTCATATGTAAGTTGAGTTACGAATTGAGGAATCACTCCATAAATTTCCTGCTATCATAAGGAATTACATTAAACGTTGACAGGTGAATGAAATCTGTAACTCTTTCTGATAGCAAGAAATCCATGGAGATATTCTTCAATTCTTAACTCAACTTACATATGAAAAAACATTGTCCCAGATTTATTTGAACACGACTGTACATATCACACAATATAAAAATATATTTTCGAAATAATTTATGCCTTTACAACATTTATCAAAATTGTATCCTACAGTAACTACCAATTCTGATGAGGTAATTAAACACCTAAACTATGATTTTGTAACGTATGGTAAACCAGCAAAAATTATATCGGATGGTGGTAGTTCTCTTACATCCACTAAATTAAAAAAAATTGTAAGAGAGCATGGAATAAAACGTGTTTTGATAGCTACAGTTAATCCAAATTCAAACGGTCATATTGAACGTACGTATTAATCGATCTTTGACACCAATGTTAGCAAAGCTGTCAGAGAATACGAGAAAATGGGATCGCATATTAAATTCAGCAGAATTTGCATTAAATAACACCATTAATCGTTCTACGGGTGACACACCTGCAAGGTTATTATTTAGAATCAATCAAACTGGTTTAGTAAAAGATAATTTAAAAATAATTTTGGAAGATCAACAAGAAACTGAGCGGAATTTGGCTGATATTCGAAACAGTGCTGTTTCAAGAATCATATGAAGTCAAAATTACTATAAAGAATATTACGATAAACGTCATAAAAACCTTTTATGTATAAAGTCAACATTATATAATGATTAAAAATGTCGATGTTACCGCGGGACTCAACAAAAAATTACTTCCAAATTTAGGAAACCTGATCTAATTAAGAAAATATTGGATAATGATCTATATATAATTAAAGATTTTAATGGTTATCAGTTAACTCAGCTGCTATTTGAAGCTTACCTCAAAATATGATACCCTGGATTAATGGGTTGGGCTAATTATATGCAAGTGTGATAGTTTAGACCAGGGGTCGGCAACCTTTTTCGGACGGCGGGCCATTTTCAAAATAAATTTTTTTATGCGGGCCGCACATTCAAATGTAACTTAAATAGTGCTTTTATATCATATACGAGTATAAATATTATTAAAAATAAATATAGAAAAATTTATTTTTTATTGACATGCTATAATAACAATAATGTTAGAGAACAAAAATTTTACAATTCTTAAAAGGGAAAAAAAAAGAAAATACAATTCCAATTAAATATGTATAAACATGTAAATATAAAATATATAAATATAAAATATTGTAGTGAAACGTCATACGGCTGTCAACATGAACGCACATGTGAACATACAGTAGCAAACTGGCGAAATGAAAGAATTAGTGATGGGCCTATCCGGAATGAATAATCGGAAAGTTTTCGATTTTTCAAAAAATCGGAAGGTTCCTATTATTTCGGAACTTTTCGGAATTCGATTATTTTACTGTTCGGTGCACAAATTCGGAACTTTCGAAATTCGATTATTTTACTATTCGGTACACAAAATGAGAAAACGAAATGCCAATTTGAACTGAACGGAATACGGAATGTTGTATTGACTCACTTGACTGCTATATGCTGGTTGGCGAATGTCGACGGGTCGCGCCGTGTGCGCACGTGTATGATACGTGAATGGCACTAATGGCAGTGGTATTTCGTAGATTAATTATTAGATAGTACACCTACAGACTTCAAATTCAAGTATTGTTTTATACTATCTATTATGTACTTTATGTGCTATTAAACTTTAAAATATCACTACCATTTTCCGAAAGTCTATTAACGTAACTACTGTAATAATTTGAAAAAATATTTTATTTCCTCATATCCCACTGCGCGACTCAAACTCATAAATTGTTTTTTAGGATACTGCATTGCTAACTAGCGTCTACATAGTTACAAACGAGTCCGGTAGATAAAATTTACCGGCCTAGACCAGTAGTAATAGAACTACTACTGGTCTAGGCCGGTAAATTTTATCTACAGGACTCGTTTGTAACAATGTAAACGCTAGTTACCAATGCAGTATCCTAAAAAATCTTACACGATACACGACCGGTAGAATTCTTATGGCCTTGCCAACCATACAGGTCTCGCCCTACGGTTCGACCTGTAAAGTATTGGCACGGCCATAAAAATGTTGCTACCGGTCTAATAACGTAAATAGCTATTACTGACCGTCCTACAAACCCAAACAATAGATGCCAACGCAGATAAGGGCTTAAGGCGCGACGGCGAGTGCTCTCATCGTAAATTTGCACGCACTTCATCTTCCTTCCGCTTGTTGTTATTTCGCTCGTTTTCCCTTGCTTGCATTTACGGAATGTAAAATAATCGGATGATATTCCGATTTTATAAACATTCCGAAATGGAACATTCCGATTATTGAAATCATCCGATTATGCCCATCACTAGAAAGAATGCTACACTTGCTAAGCGAGACGTCGTATTCGCTGGGGAGTGGGGATTAAACTTGCGCAGTAAAATAGGTTTCCCGCTATGCTTCTGTTTGTCGCGCATTTTTGTCACCGGCCACATTTCAGCACGCTTACGCTCTAAGTTTGTTGATTTTTTCTAAAGTTATATTGGTGCTTTGGCGGGCCGCCCAAAAAGTTGCAAAGGGCCGCATGCGGCCCGCGGGCCGCAGGTTGCCGACCCCTGGTTTAGACTATTTCTATTTTTCGAAAATATGGAATTTTGATATCAGGTACAGTTGCGGCCAATAAAAAATGGGACAACCCTTATAATAGATTTGTGTCTAATTCTAGCTGCTTGAATTGGTTTTACTAATATGTCATATTGCAACATTGAATATTTGACATCTGCCAAACAATTCTAAATTAGAAATAATATTACAAAGTAATTATGCCGCATATAAATGCAGTGACGAAAGGTGGAATAATCGCGAAAATAGACGTAACTGTCCCATTTTGTTTTTGGCCGCAATTGTACACATATCAAATTTTATATACCATATTTTGTTAGTAATTAGTATAGTTTAGTAGCTAGTGATACGTTTAAGTAATGAAATAATAATGATTGAGGGCAATCATACGTCGGGATGGCTGAACTGTGGTGGGTGCGCAATGCGGATAGGCAACACACTTACACTATAGCAATACGACTCACGGATACGCAACACACTTGTCAAGTTTGTGATGTCACCGCAACAATCCCTAATAGGGATGTTCCGAATATACAAAAATTCGTATTCGATACGAATACCGAATACAAATACTCTTATGAATATTCGAGAATACGAATACGAATACATGACCTTGAGTGAATAATATCAACATCAACATCGTTTTTGTACGCGCTGCAAATTTTGGAAATAGTATGGAAAATAGTTTTGTTTTTTATTTAATATTATAGAATGGTTAATATTTAAAAAAAATGTTTTATTTAAAGTATGAATACCTGTTTTATATTTTTATTACAATTCTTATCTATATTTATATAATTTTAATGTCAAATACTCGTATAATATTCGTGTTAATTTTTGGCGAATACGATTACGAATACAAATATTGAAAATATAGCGAATATTCGTGAATACGAATACGAATACGAGTATTCGGAACATCCCTAATCCCTAAGTACAGGGTGGGCATCCCAACGACGCAACCCTCAGCGGCGGCAGTTCGACTTTAGTTGCGGCGTTGTGAACATTATTATGTTATGTGTGTTATGAATTTGGTATTCTTATGTTAGTTATTAATAACGCGTACAAATAGCCTGTAAGTATATATTAATAAACACTTCAAAGGTTAAGGTTAATTGCAGGTTGTCTGGAGGGGACAGCAAATATATATGCAAAATTCCGAGTATGAGTGTTATTTAATGTAAAATAATCCTAGCTTACGCTAGAATGTCGTCGTTAATTGCCTGGCTTGTGGTAGCTTTAATAACCCTTTCAGAGTCGCGGCCAGCTGATGACCATAGAGCTGCAGAATATGTCCAAAATGTTCAGGGAGAAAAGGAAAACATACCGTAAGTGTTTCTATTACTTCTATTTTTTTGTTTAAGTACAAAGACATATATACCGTTGCCTCTGAAAAGTTGTTGTTAGCGATAACAAATATTGCATTTTTTATTATTTAAACTATAGTTTATGACGTGAATACCAAAGTAGTTTATTTATTAGTATAACTGTAATATTTTGATATGCAATTTATACAGAGCGTTCTAATAATTTGGGAAAGTAAAACCTATATTACACAGGGTGTCTCTAAAAGGTCTGTACAAAAAGTTACTTCAGATTTCTGAAAAAATTTAGCTGTATCACAAAGTTCTTCTTTTCAAAGGTATAGGGTTTCAAAGCTATTTTTAGTAGGAAGAAAAGCATTGAGCTAGTGTAAAGAATCTCATTTTTTCTTCATTTGATCTATCGCTGGTTGATCTGTATGGTTAACTTTTAATACGTAGGTCCAATGCTGCAATATTTTTTTTCAAATAAAGATCAACTAGTTGTCCGACCTTTATATTTTTTGTTGTACTTTTGCATTATCAACCGTTTAGTTATGTTTGAAAAATATTGGTAATTGCATAGTCCAAAGATTCGTGTGAATAAAAAACATAAAAGGTAATAAAAATTACTTTTACTGAAATGAGAGTTAGATAATTAAACAGTTTTTATTTAAAGTAATTGATGCAGCAGGTGACCGATATATTAAATACTTACAATACAATTTGTCAAACCTAACAACCTTAACAGATCAAATCAGGAAAAATGTAGTTCCTGTGCCGTAATAACTATCCAGTACAAAATAAACCGTTGAAAGTATTTTGATATTATTAATGAATATTGTTAAGTATATTCAATATGTGGGCGTACAAAATTTCAATTTGCCGCTCAAACCGTTTTTCGGTAGCAGCGCCGCCACCATTGTAATATGTAACTAGTCAGTAGTAAACAGCCCTTTAGTACTTCACTTGCTGTTTGAACGTGCCCTTGACACGAAGCAGTAGTCGGTCGCCTACCAGGTTTCTTTTATCTTGTAAACTGTGATTGTTTATTAGTGGTTAATTAAACGTATAATATTAACCAGTGATTTTTATTTCATCTGTGCGCGACGTTGCAAATAATACAACGAACAACAATCAACGAAAATATAATACAGTCCACTGCTAAAGTTTTCTACAAATATAATATTGTTTCCAAGAACTTTAAAGCTTGGTACTGGTCAAATGAAGAACTTTTCGATATAGCTAAATTTGCTTAAATATTTTCACCTCAGAAATCCGTGATAACTTTCTGCACAAAGCTTTTAATACTCGTTTAGCAATTTCAAGCTAATGTGATTCAATTTTAATGTTTGGTTTCATCTTAAACTACCTGATATTTTTGTAGAAAATATTATAACTATGTAGCGCCGTAAAGTATAGATTTCTAACTGATTAAAGTTAAATTTCTATTAAAAAACTATACTTACCGAATTAAAATATGTGGGCTGTGGAGCAACGTCTATTGTTACCAAAATAGGCAGATATACAGAACCAAATAAGACGTAGAAAAATGTGCAGAATTTAAGGGCTCGAAAAGTTGAACTTCTATTTTTGATTTTTCTTTGCAATTCAAAAACTGTTTATTATATCAGTTCGAATAATGTAGATTCACCTGGTCTAAATTGAGTTAGACAAGTTTTCACTCTTGTGTTTTTAAACCTGGTCTAAAATGAGTTAGACCAGTTTTCACTTATGTGTTTTTAAACCTGGTCTAAATTGAGTTAGACCAGTTTTCACTCTTGTGTTTTTAAACCTGGTATAAATTGAGTTAGACCACTTTTCACTTATGTGTTCTTAAACCTGGTCTAAATTGAGTTAGACCACTTTTCACTTATGTGTTCTTAAACCTGGTCTAAATTGAGTTACACCAGTTTTTACTTATGTGTTCTTAAACCTTGTCTAAATTGAGTTAGACCAGTTTTCACTCTTGTGTTCTTAAACCTGGTCTAAATTGAGTTAGACCAGTTTTCACTCTTGTATTCTTAAACCTGGTCTAAATTCAGTTAGACCAGTTTTCACTCTTGTGTTTTTAAACTTGGTCTAAATTGAGTTAGACTAGTTTCCTCAAATCACCATAACCGTAATGAGGAAGAGATCATAGCTATCATATTCTCACTTGATATTAAGGGTGATTTTTTATCTTCACATTTTTGGTACCACAGGTTCGACAATGTAGTAATAGATATTTTAATTTCGCATCACAAAAGGTGTACTTATTTTGTATCGAAAAATTAAATGGTCTTCGAGATAATAGTTATTTGTATAACAAGTGTTGAAAGTATACCTTTGTCGAATGAAACCGACAGTTGCAGCCTTCGTCTTCGTCTCAGGCTGCAACTGTCGTTTTCGTTCGACAAAGGTCTTTCAACAAGAGTCATACACACTATTTTGTCTAAACCTGCAACATATGGAAGCTTAACAATGCCAAAATAATAATTTACATTTTTAAAACAATTTGACGTTTTATATGTATAAATTTTCATAATATGTTGTAGAATATCAAAAAAACTATGGTTCAAAGTGCCTCAAAGTGTGCGGCCAAGTACTTTGCAACACACTTTTACATTTTGCAGCACACATACGGAAAAATCAACTTTCAATGTCAGGTGTCGATAAAGATGTTTGAAGTTTTTAACAATCTGGTGGCAATTTTTTTAAGTAGGGATGTGTTGCTCGACGCAATATCATGAGTGATGGTTAGCTATGGATATTATCGTTTATTACTAAAATGTTTCGCCATAAAAATTTCAATTTCGTGTTAGTTTGAATTTATATTCAACAACAATTTTGTGGAAGTAACACTTCTATCTAGAGAACCAATGATTTTTTAAAACCGAGCAACTACTCATTCTTTATGTAAAATTAAGGTAGCTAGTAAAATATCATATCTGAAGTAACAAAGATGTGGAGATAAAGAATATCACCCTCAATGTAAAGTGGAATTAAGGTAACTAGCGCCCACTGCACATAGATCTAATTTCAGTTATATACGCATTTAACAAAATTAATGATACTGTTTCATGTCAAATTTGAACTTGATACGATAATTTTTGAGCTATAAAGACAACTCCAAATTAACAATTCAAGTAACTTTCTTAAGGGGCATCTGTTCTTAAAGCAAATTTCGCTTTATTAGCTTATTTTGGCATCCCCCTACTCTAGACGATGTCTCATTATGTTAAAAATAACCTGGCGACACATGGCGACCTACAGCATCACATAAATAAAAATAAGCTGTACGTTCAGTTTAATGTTTATTTTTTCGGTATTAATTGTGTTATTCTTTCTCACATTGTCTACGTATTTATCAAACCAATGTAACTAAATTAATACAATTAGAGCCAATTACCATGTAATAAGTCTTTTTTGTGTAGGCCAGAAATGGGATCCGGTCTGCAGTTGAAAGAGGCACGTCCATTAAAACAAGTCCCACATCAGCAGGAAAATGAATCTGACCAGAGAACCGCAATTGCAAGAGTGGTTCGGGAGCAACCCACGTTACCACCTACTATTATTAAGAATGGACTATGCATTAAAGCTATATGCAGCTTGACTGGGAAGTAACTAAGTATAAGCGTTTCATCCTCTAAGAATAATTAAGACAATTATTAAAAATTAAATTAAATTATTTGGTTGCTAATAAAGTGTTATTGTTATTCGTCTATTATTTACTTTTTATATTACTATATAAACCTAGAAATATGTGCCTATTTGCACTGAACAGTAAATTCAAGCTTGCCAATTTTAAATTTTTATTTAGACATTTACTCTCTATTCCTATGTCAACAGAAAAGTTCAATATTGAATTTTACATCATTAAATTTATTGCCATTAAAAACGGTTATCCTCTCCAACTCATTTTACCTATTTGTCATAAACTCCTAATAAAATTTTCAACAAATTTAACCCCTATTTATAATTCCGACAATAAGATTTTTTATTCAATTCCTTATTATGCTACAATTTCTTTGTCCATAAAAAACATTTTAGGCAAATATAATTTTCAAATTTACTTTTCTACTACCAATTCCCTGCAGAAATTGGTGGTCTTTAATAAAGATCTCACCCCTTCAATAGAGCGATCTGGTGTGTACCGTCTTGACTGTTCGTCATGCGACTGTTTTTATATTGGTCAAACTGGAGTTACTTTCTGAAAAAGAATTAAAGAACATTCCGCTTGTATCAGAAACAACAATATTACAATCGATCAACCCAATCAATCTGCCTTTGCTAATCACATTTTGCAGTCTAACCACAGTTTTGATCCTAATAAAGATTACAATATTTTACATATAGCTAATAAAGGTATTTTGTTAAATTTACTCGAAAATTTTTAAATTATGTCCAATAATAATGAATTCAGACTCAATGAAGTCATAGATTTTGATACTCATTACATTTTTTTGAATATAAAATGATGTGGTAATTTTCTTGATGTTTCCGTCCCTTATAGTTCTCCTTTTTGTCTTTTTTTAACCTACTCTGATAATTTCATTATCATTGAATCTTGTTAGTACAGAGATTCTTAATGCCTGTCACACTTTGACACGTCCGATTACTAATAGCAGTAAGAGGCTGTCTTTATTATGTAGATCATTTTAACCATATGCCTCTGTAGATGATCATTATGGCCTGATGATGAAACCAGTTTGGTTTTGAAACATGTTGCCACCCATTTTTTTCACAATAAATATTCGTGAGAGAGACTAATGTTTTATTGCTTCATAACTAGACACTGTAAAGAGTTTAAGTTGATAATTTTATAGTTCTTATGCGTGACCAAAGCCTGCTACTTGAAGCTTTAATGGGAGTTGCGGAACTCCCTGTATATTTTTATACACTAATAAACTTTTTCCATTGAAAACGCATTTAAGCTGATTTACAAAATTGAATTGCAGCTTTCAGATCAACAAATGTTAGATATAGTTCTTCCCCTTCTTCAATTCTTCTTTCTATTATGTTTCTGATTATATATATTATCATTTGTTTGTCTATTTGGTCTGAAAGCTGCGTTTTCTTTCCCTAATTTTGGTTCGATATGATTTTTTAACCTCTTTTCTAATATTTCCCTATATGTTTTGTAGCTAGTTTGGGATAGGAGAATTGGCCTGTAGTTTTCACAATGTGTCTGTGTTCCTTTCTTGTAGATTGCAATTAATAGGTTATTTTCCAAGTTTCTTGGGATTTTCTTCTCTTCCCATACTTGTCTGCATATTATCCAAAACCAGTCTATTTCTTTTTGGCCCATCCATTTTAACATCTCTGGGGCTATACCATCTTCCATTTGCAAAAGACAGTTAAAGCTAGCTAGACTTCTAAAGAGCTCATGTAGAAAAATGTAATTTTGCCTCCACCGAATACGAGATGAATGTTTTATATAATAATTACTTTTGCCACTTAAAATATATTGGCAACTATAGTTAGATGTTGTTCTATAAAACTTTTAAGTTTCCCATTTTAATGCTTTATTTCTTTACAACGTATATTGTTTACAATATGTGCAAATTATAAAATAATGAGTATACACATTTAAACAACGGTTTTTATAAAAGAATTTTACTTCTTTAAAAAGGAATCAAAAGCTCTTTATTAAACGTTACAAACTAGTGTAACCCCTTCTCAAACTTATAAACGTTAGGAATCTTCTGATTTATAGCACTCGAGACTAAAAGGAATAGAACAGTAAAACAAAGATGCCATTTAAATTCATGATCGTTGAATTTTGCCATGGCACACGAATCTGCTGTTTGGGTTGCCTAAATTCAAGTATGACTTCTATATAGTTCTATTGCAGTTTTGAATAAGTAGCATTACATATTAACTAATTTAGGTTAGTCTTCTTCTTCTTCTCTAATCCTTAATGCCCTTTCAGGTTTCGGATGATGGTTCATGGTCCTGTATCCAGCTTTTACATCTTTTTCTGTCCTTCGCTATTATTTTCATTTCATCCATTGTCACTCCCTTTTCTAGTCCTATTTCTTTGATTTGTTCCATCCATTTTCTTCTGTGTCTGGCTCTCTGTTTTTTTGGTTGGTTTTCCCGCTTCCGTTAATCTTTTTGCAATTCTGTTAGGTTCCATTCTTGTAATGTGCGCGTACCAGTTTAGTTGTTTATTTTTAATTTTTTCCATTATTGGTTACTGTTTGGTTATTTCTCTTATGGCTTCATCTTTTATTCTGTCTCATTTAGTTTTTCCTGCCATTTTTCTGAGGTGTTTCATTTCCATAGCATTAATTTTAGATTCGTCTTTTTTCTTTATTGTCCAGATTTCACAGGCGTATGTTATAGTTGGTATTGTTATCATATTATGTATCTTCCTTTTCACCTCTATGTCAATGACTTGATGGCCTAGTATTGTTTTGTTTATGGTATAGTAAATTCTTGTCGATTTATTTGCTCTATTTGCTAGTTCTGCATCCATTCTTCCGTCTTCCGTTAGCATACTTCCTAGAAATTCATAGGTCGATACTCTTTCCAGTTTCTTGTTTTCACATATTATGTCTTTATTGTTTTGCCTTTCTTTATGTTTTACGTTTACAATCATAGTTTTTGTTTTACTAATGTTGACGTCCATTTTCATGTTCTCTATTTCTTCTGTCCATATATTGACTAGCCTTTGCATTTTGTTCTTGGTGTTTGATAGTAATATAACGTCGTCTGCGTATAGGAGGCTGCTTAGTTTAATTGCTTCTAAGTTCTTGTAGCCAATTACTGTATCCAACTGTTTGTGTTTTTCTTTTATTTGTTTGGTTATCTTGTCCATTATAATTATAAACAATAAAGGGCTTAGGCTATCGCCTTACTTAATTTCTTTCTCCATTTCAAACTCGTCTGATCTTTGTCCTGCCAACTGTACTTTTACTTTGACTGTTTCGCATGTACTTCTTATTGCGTTTATCAGATTAATATCTACTTTCAGTTCTCTCAGAGTCTTCCATATTTCTTTTCTATCCACTGTATTGAAAGCAGCTTTCAGATCAACAAATGTTAGATATAGTTCTTCCCCTTCTTCAATTCTTCTTTCTATTATATTTCTGATTATATATATATATTATCATTTGTCTGTCTATTTGGTCTGAAAGCTGCGTTTTCTTTCTCTAATTTTGGTTCGATATGATTTCTTAACCTCTTTTCTAATATTTTCCTGTATGTTTTGTAGCTAGTTTGGGATAGCAAATTTGGCCTGTAGTTTTCACAATGTGTCTGTATTCCTTTCTTGTAGATTGGAATTAATAGGTTATTTTCCCAGTCTCGAGGGATTTTCTTCTCTTCCCATACTTGTCTGCATATTATCCAAAACCAGTCTATTTCTTTTTGGCCCATCCATTTTAACATCTCTGGGGCTATACCATCTTCCATTTGCAAAAGACAGTTAAAGCTAGCTAGACTTCTAAAGAGCTCATGTAGAAAAATGTAATTTTGCCTCCACCGAATACGAGATGAATGTTTTATATAATAATTACTTTTGCCACTTAAAATATATTGGCAACTATAGTTAGATGTTGTTCTATAAAACTTTTAAGTTTCCCATTTTAATGCTTTATTTCTTTACAACGTATATTGTTTACAATATGTGCAAATTATAAAATAATGAGTATACACATTTAAACAACGGTTTTTATAAAAGAATTTTACTTCTTTAAAAAGGAATCAAAAGCTCTTTATTAAACGTTACAAACTAGTGTAACCCCTTCTCAAACTTATAAACGTTAGGAATCTTCTGATTTATAGCACTCGAGACTAAAAGGAATAGAACAGTAAAACAAAGATGCCATTTAAATTCATGATCGTTGAATTTTGCCAAGGCACACGAATCTGCTGTTTGGGTTGCCTAAATTCAAGTATGACTTCTATATAGTTCTATTGCAGTTTTGAATAAGTAGCATTACATATTAACTAATTTAGGTTAGTCTTCTTCTTCTTCTCTAATCCTTAATGCCCTTTCAGGTTTCGGATGATGGTTCATGGTCCTGTATCCAGCTTTTACATCTTTTTCTGTCCTTCGCTATTATTTTCATTTCATCCATTGTCACTCCCTTTTCTAGTCCTATTTCTTTGATTTGTTCCATCCATTTTCTTCTGTGTCTGGCTCTCTGTTTTTTTGGTTGGTTTTCCCGCTTCCGTTAATCTTTTTGCAATTCTGTTAGGTTCCATTCTTGTAATGTGCGCGTACCAGTTTAGTTGTTTATTTTTAATTTTTTCCATTATTGGTTACTGTTTGGTTATTTCTCTTATGGCTTCATCTTTTATTCTGTCTCATTTAGTTTTTCCTGCCATTTGTCTGAGGTGTTCGTCTTTTTTCTTTATTGTCCAGATTTCACAGGCGTATGTTATAGTTGGTATTGTTATCATATTATGTATCTTCCTTTTCACCTCTATGTCAATGACTTGATGGCCTAGTATTGTTTTGTTTATGGTATAGTAAATTCTTGTCGATTTATTTGCTCTATTTGCTAGTTCTGCATCCATTCTTCCGTCTTCCGTTAGCATACTTCCTAGAAATTCATAGGTCGATACTCTTTCCAGTTTCTTGTTTTCACATATTATATCTTTATTGTTTTGCCTTTCTTTATGTTTTTCGTTTACAATCATAGTTTTTGTTTTACTAATGTTGACGTCCATTTTCATGTTCTCTATTTCTTCTGTCCATATATTGACTAGCCTTTGCATTTTGTTCTTGGTGTTTGATAGTAATATAACGTCGTCTGCGTATAGGAGGCTGCTTAGTTTAATTGCTTCTAAGTTCTTGTAGCCAATTACTGTATCCAACTGTTTGTGTTTTTCTTTTATTTGTTTGGTTATCTTGTCCATTATAATTATAAACAATAAAGGGCTTAGGCTATCGCCTTACTTAATTTCTTTCTCCATTTCAAACTCGTCTGATCTTTGTCCTGCCAACTGTACTTTTACTTTGACTGTTTCGCATGTACTTCTTATTGCGTTTATCAGATTAATATCTACTTTCAGTTCTCTCAGAGTCTTCCATATTTCTTTTCTATCCACTGTATTGAAAGCAGCTTTCAGATCAACAAATGTTAGATATAGTTCTTCCCCTTCTTCAATTCTTCTTTCTATTATGTTTCTGATTATATATATATATTATCATTTGTCTGTCTATTTGGTCTGAAAGCTGCGTTTTCTTTCTCTAATTTTGGTTCGATATGATTTCTTAACCTCTTTTCTAATATTTTCCTGTATGTTTTGTAGCTAGTTTGGGATAGCAAATTTGGCCTGTAGTTTTCACAATGTGTCTGTATTCCTTTCTTGTAGATTGGAATTAATAGGTTATTTTCCCAGTCTCGAGGGATTTTCTTCTCTTCCCATACTTGTCTGCATATTATCCAAAACCAGTCTATTTTTGTTTGGCCCATCCATTTTAACATCTCTGGGGCTATACCATCTTCCATTTGCAAAAGACAGATAGAGCTAGCTAGACTTCTAAAGAGCTCATGTAGAAAAATGTAATTTTGCCTCCACCGAATACGGGATGAATGCTTTATATAATAATTACTTTTGCCACTTTAAATATATTGGCAACTATAGTTAGATATTGTTCTATTAAACTCTTAAGTTTCCCATTTTAATGCTTTATTTATTTACAACGTATATTGTGTACAATATGTGCAAATTATAAAATAATAGGTAAAAACGTTTAAACAACGGTTTTTCATAACAGAATTTTACTTCTTTAAAAAGGAATCAAAAAGCTCTTTATTAAACGTTACAAACTAGTGTAACCCCTTCTCAAACTTATAAACGTTAGAAATCTTCTAATTTATAGCACTCGGGACTAAAAAGAATAGAACAGTAAAACAAAGATGCCATTTAAATTCAGGATCGTTTGATTTTGCCATGGCACAAGAATCTGCTGTTTGGGTTGCCTAAATTCAAGTATGACTTCTATATAGTTGTATTGTAGTTTTGAATAAGTAGCATTACATATTAACTAATTTAGGTTAGTCAAATATTAAAAAAAAATGTTTACCAGCTAACTGTAATATTAAAGAAAGAATACCAACAGGATTGCTATACTTTATTTTACACCAAACGATGGATATATTAATTAGGAGATAATTCCCCTATAACTGACTTGATTGAAACAATCGAAGTTACTGTATTTTTGTCCCCATAAATTTATATAGAGGAATCCCAATTATACTGTTTATACAGGGAGTTTATTATAACGCACAATATGTGTAAATGCGTTTATTTTAAAATGCAATGTGGAAACGTTACTGAGTATGTAAAAACATAATATATTGTACGGGGGAAGGAATTCTGTTGATCAAATAGTATAAAGACAGCAAGTATGTGGGTTATTACATTCCCTGTTGTTCTGTTTGATGCTTCTTTTTCAATAAAATTATGGTTCATCTATTGCATTTTAAAATAAACGCATCTACACATGGCGTGACATACCCTTAGAAACCAATAGTAACAATCAAGTCCTTATAAAACCGGGAATGCCACATTGAGCGTTATAATAAATTCACTGTATAATGTTTCTGGATAAGGAAAGGTCAAGCTTTTGTCTCGTTAAGTTGCAATCTCGACATTTATATTTTTTTTAAACTGTCATACCTTACTCTTCATTTGAACAGTGGTCCAAGGTTAAACATTTTCTGTAAAGATATTTTTAACAATCAAGCAATACTGTGCCTAAATCAAAAATAGTTTCTGTGCAAACATGCCAATAGTTATTTACATTACGGGTGCGGTAGTTTGCATTTTGCAGCGATAGGTTGTAATGTTTGAAGCACGACGCCAAGCGGAATCAAAACTTAATTGGTAAAGGACATCAATTAACGGTTCACAAAATAAAATGACCGCCTCGCTTAGCTATTAATAGCTCTGCAGATTCGTGGTGACAGACCTCATAATAGAGCCGGAATCGTTTTTCATTATATTGGAAGCATCAATTATTCGATCCAGCAACTAATCTCTAGTTATGCAGTTTACCGCATACACCAAGGACTTCATATGGCTCATAGATAGTAATCTATCGGCGTTAGATCCGGTGACCTGGGTGACCAAATAACGGGACCCTGGCGTCCTATCCAACCGTTTTCAAAGTTTTCGTTTAGAAATGCAGTTACCACCCTGCCAAAATATGGAGATGCTCCATCTTGCTGTATCCACCTATCTGCTCTGATATTTAGAGGTACATAGGTCCCGGGTGGTGTAGCTTGAACAAGCGTCCACGCACTCCACGTTCGATCAGTAGAGTTAAGCAACGCTCTTTCTGGTCAGAACTTGGATGGGAGTTCCACGGCTGCATCTCTCGGCGCCTCGTGATACGGCTGTCACGTAAATAGTTGGTCCCGGCGGTCATAACAACATTATGACAGTCGTTAGTGGGGTTGAAAGTTCCCATAAATGCACAGCGACGCCTATAATTGGCCTGTTGGCTGAGTGCGATATAAATAAATAAATAAATATTCTAACAACACTGCTAGTCTTGTATCGTTTTGTTTCTGTTGATACCACACCAGCCACTAATAAAAAAAAAGGTGCTGGAAATGTGACTCCGTGGATGCATGTGAAATTGCTAGCGCCCAAACATGTGAATTTCTTGTGTTTGTTATTCCATATCGGTTAAGCGAGGCCTCATCCGTAAAAAGAGTTTTTGTGGGCAACCGCTGATTTTCCAATAAGCAATGGCAGACAATGGCCCTGTACATGGTACGGATATAAGCCAAACTCGTGAATGGTTGTTTATATTCGCATTCGGCTAGTACCGCTTTGTTTAGCTAGCCGTCTAACGCTAGTAGTGGGACTTCTTTCAATTCTTTTGAGAATATTTTCCTCTAAATCAACGTTTCCCCTCAGTGGTCGTTCACGTTTTAATTGTCGTACTTTTCCAGTTTCTCTAATATAGTACGGCGACGATATTCTTGCTGCACGTAGTGCTGCACATGCATTTCCGTCGCAAAGCCCGTAAATGTAATGCATGTCGGCATATTCTTCATTAGAAAATGTTGCCATATTTATTGTATGACAGATAATAAACAAAAACAAAAAAGCCGTCTAATGCATCTTTTGTTTATGATGTTTGAGCGTAACGGTAACATACAAATGTGAATAACTTTAAAATGATTAATTTTAGAACATAATGTTTATCGGAAGTTTTCAACTTAAAAAGAGGCCAGAAACACGTACTGAAGCTATGTAGATCCTATTGCGAGGCACCCTGTATACTACAACTGTTATATGCAGGGTGAGTATAGGATATGTGACTTATGTCATTACTTTGTCAGCTAAAAATTTTCTTAAAACGCCTATGGTTCATTCTCATAAAACTGTTATGTATATTTTCATAGCACGGCTCAAAATTGATGCCGTAAATTTGCTTTCAACTTGTCGAAGTGTCAGAAAGAAAACTATTCATATATGCCGAGGAAACCTTTTGATACTAAATCCGGGAATTATGGACCTTATACCAATGATATATCTGGGTAATTCATCTTTCGTTTCTCCAAATATTTAGTTGTAGTCGCCTGGAACGAAAACCAAAAAAGTTTTGATTGCTATGTCGAGTAGCAAACACATCAAAGATCGATACTAGCACAAACAGATAACATATGTGCCTGTGGACTTGGATATATATTTTTTTATTGAGTACCACGAAATATGTACAATCTGTTTCTCTTAGTACAATATGTAGTATTAGTGAATGTTGATTCAAAATAAATATATTTGACTGGCACATCAATTGATTGCTACACGGGGAATTTCTGTCAAGGAGACGAGAAATGCAGAGCGAGGTACTAAGGAGCCTTAAATTGCACAAACACTAGGACGATGTCCAGAAGCGAACGATAGAAACCTACCGGAGTTGTACGGTGGCCAAGAGTTAGCAATTACACAGAAATAAAGTTATATCCTAGCATAACTAGATAGATTTCAGCAATTCCACACACAATTTCTTAAGGATGAGCGAGTTTTTATAATAATGAGGAAATCATTTTATAAACATGTAGTATAACATTCCAGGAAGCAGCACATCAGCAAAAGAAAATCTCACACCACCAACATCGTAAAATGGCCGACGGAAACAATACTGACAATCTGTTTTTCAAATTTATTTAGAATTGCGCAGAGGTTTAAGAATTTTCAAAATCCATACATAAAATGAAAAATGTTGCTAGCAAAAAAAAATCATACAATAAGGCATTATTGGCAATTCAAAACAATTGTTATACATCAATTTAATGTTTAATTAACGTAAAAATAGCACGTAACATGGTCAATCTCTTTAACTTAACTAACTTATGATTGAAAACAAAATGCTATTGTTCTAATTACTTAGAATTTAATTCTATTACTGCACTGTCTGCGCCGGGGTAAGCCTAACGCATCATATCGTTTGAGCCTTTTAAAACGGAATTACGGTGAGACGGTCAGTTGCCAATGTATTATGAAATCTCTAAGTCGGACTGGATACCATGTACTCTGTTAAATAATAAAACTGTCCTTACGACTAGAACAAACTCACTCTGCCCCAGAGAAGCTAGGGCGTCGCTCGACTGAAATGGAATGCCTTTATTACTTGGAAAGATGCACGCCAAAGGGTAGCTAATTAAATGCAAGGTATTATTTGCACAGAGCGTCACAAGTTCTCAATCCGCATTAATCCTTTCAGAACTTGAAACAGAGGTCGGGAATCGGCAGAATACTTCTTGTAAATGATGTGTAACCAGCCTTTACCAACGGGAACTTAGCTTGGTTGATTTTCAATGCGTCTGCTATCAGCCACCGTTACAATAAAATATTATCATGCATACAGATAAACAAAATGGTAACGTTGCGAGTAAATTTATTGACTAATGCAAAAACCAAGTGTTCGTGTTCATTAAAGTGTTGTGGAGCATTTGTGCTTTGTGAATACGGAAATTTTAAAAAGTGCTGTATATATAAACATTTTGAAAGTATACATCTGGGTCTACCTAGTTAATGATACAGTGTACGCCTTTGTTGAATAAAAATAGAACCACCAATAAACTTACAATTATCTCTGTACATTGAACACGACTGTACACGATAAAATTAGCCCTGAATTCTAGAAGTCATCGGAGTTGCAAATTGTCTAAGTATATTGGCATCCAGTCAATGCCAGAGTAGTAAATACTATTAAACTATAAGCAAGAGCAATGCATTCAAGACACTAATAATTTTGCAATAAAATAGTACAATAGTACAACGCCAATGAATAGAGCTTTACTTAGTTTAAAATAATCGAAATACTCGTATATGGGTGCACTTCGCAATACAACATAAACCCATACAATTAATTATAGATAATTCTACCTGGGCTGATAGCAGAGCGTCCTGGTTGATAGCAGAATATCACCCTTGTAGCGACGATGGGATGTATAAATCAAACAGAGGAGTGAAATAGAGTTGGTTCAGATGTCATGGCCAGACTAGCAAGAAATGATCGCAGGTGCCGAGAAAAGACCTATGCTGAGACGCAACAGAAAGCTGCTGACGGCTGCGAGAGTTCCCAGCTTGATGGAAGAAATTCTCAGACGTGTGGTATTCTGATCCGATATCAAATCGATATTTAGGGCCAGCAGTAAAAAGAAACACAGTGGGAAAGCCCGGAAGCCAAAAGGTATATTGTCATAGCACAACTTAATAAATCCGAATTAAATCGAGTTGCGCTGCGGGCGGTAATGCTATGCTTTCAAAATACCACAGTGACGAATCACAACAGCGTTACACCTGCGGCAATAAAAGATGTACGTATTTTCCTTCAATTTCTAACGGAAAGCGATCGCAGACTTCTAAGAGAAAAAATAAAATTGAAAACATACTGGAAACGCTATTTTTATTTTATTTTATTTTAGTACTTAGCCAACAGCCGTTAGGCTAATAATAGGCGTCACTGTACATTTTATGGGGACTTCCAACCCCACTAGCGACTGTCATGATGTAATTATGACATCCGGGACCAACTATTTTCGTGACAGCCGTATCACGAGACGCACGAAGCAGCCATGGAACTTCCATCCAAGTTCTGACCAGAAAGAGCATTGCTTAACTCAACTGATCGAACGTGGACGCTTGTTCAAGCTACACCACCCGGGGTCTATAACAAGATATAAGACTCTTCTAAGTAAAAAAAAAATTGATGCAGATATGGATATATAACAATATGATATTACAGAGCAACAAAAGCTGCTAAATAATAATATCAGCAGGACAATACGCAAGATATCTGCTACAATAAGTAGTGAAACAAGTAACACAAACATATGGTAGAGAAATTAGAAAAACAACTAAGAGAAGAAACAAAGAAGTTATTGACAAGGGGCGAAATTTAATATGAAAAAGTAAGAATAATACGACTAAACACACAGAAACAATTAGCTTGTAAGAAATTAATAACGGGGAAAACAAAAACAATAGCCGATCTGAATGGATGCGTAAGAATATTTGATAAAAAAAAATAATTTTAAATGTACCTGAAATATACTCTAGGCAATTGAATAGATCAAAGCCAAATAGTATGACAACGCAAGCATAAAAAAATTGTAAATGTGAACTCTGAAGAGGCTCGAAAAACGAATACAGGCGAAGGGGAACAATTCTTAATTGAAATGGTAAATAAACGGGGAAGCGTACTGATATTCTGTTAAATAAATGCTTAATAACGTTTTAATAATACTGCCGTACAAGCATGCTAACAAAGTGGACTTAGGCAATAAGCATGCCGGGCTCCATAGTTCAGTGGTCAAGCTTTCTGGCTACTGATCTACGGATCGAGAGTTCGATCCCCGATCCCGGTGAGGTTTTTAAAAAATAAAAATGCGGATGGAAATCTTTACAGAATTCCATCATTCAGAAGTGATGTAAAGCCGTGGGTCCCACGTTACTACGATATGTAGCACGTAGAAGATCCATTGCTAGGAGTGAAACTACTTAGTCTCGGCAAAATTTTAAGTAGGACTAAGGTACCAGGTACTCTGCATGCCTAGACATTGTCCATGGGTTGGCAAAAAATGCCTATGAAGGCCAAATTGCTTGACATCAGTCTCCCCGCAACTAATACTAGTAATATACCATTGTTAACGAAAGCACTAGCAGGTTGTGAGGACACAGATAACCTTCAAACGATGAGACTTGTTACGGTGTAAATGTGCTCTTAACGTTTGGTACTGCGTGAACGAATATTTAGTGTCAACATTCGCTTCGTATTCATCGAAATTCATGAGAGACGGTTTTGGTGATGGCCGCATGACGTGAATGCTATTTTCTTCTAAAATTTGCAACAAAACAAGCAGTTTTGCAATCTATAATTCGATGGGGGAGTTAGTATGTATTTTATTGTTTTGGAGCCCTTCGCCTTCAGCAGATTTTGGGTTTAGACGCGAATTTTTGAATATGTAAGTTCGCACTTGTGGGCAGAACATTGCAAGCAGGCGCCTGGGAATTTCTGAACACATGGCTCCTATTCTTGGGGTGAGTTATTTTTAAATTTTTCTTAATCCGCTCTCGCGTGAACGCATGTGACCTATTTAAGCGAATTTCTAGCTGTACCTACCAACTGTTCCTGTATGTACTGTGGCTCTCGCAAATTAATCCACTACACTAGTTTGTCGCTATTTCGTGACGCTTCGATTCCGTGGCCTTTATCAAATTTTGGGCAACTGGGATTAGTTCCCGTCGAGTCCCCCTTGCCACTGGAAGTTTTGTACAGTTTCTGAGTTGCAGTAATTACGGCTGACGAAATTCTTCTCCGGAAACAACTTTGGCCCAAATTCCTGCAGTGATATACTTCTATTTTGGTTTCAATTAAAATTCTTACATAAGGGTGATTATTTTATCACCAAGGGATTAGGTCGCAACGTCCTTGGCCTTTCATTAAATCGCTGTAATAATTCCGTGATACCATTTGGTTGCGTAAGTTGGAACGTCTTGAGACTGCTGGTTGGTTCCGCCTGTTGTATTATTTGGTTAAATGAGTCATCCAACGTTCAGTTATTTTATAGTTTGTCATATTAATGTAAGTTTTATTGTACTGCATACACCTATTTGTTCTTTGTATGAATTAGGTCTGTGATAATTTATGCTTGTACAGCTTTGTAGCATAAGTCATTAAGGTGCATCTTACGCAACCTTATTTGTAGGCACCATTGTACTGGATGTGAGTATTAACACCAATTAAATGTTTTACGTTGTTATTGTCCTCGTAGCTTTTATTTTGTTGTTGAAACCTTCTTATGTGCTTTCCCTTGCAGAAGTAATGTGCATGTAACTACGATAATTAAATTTATAAGTTTTTTCGATGCTATCGGGGCGTAATAGTCGTGATTCTAAACCTGTTGGCGTCCGTATGAATTATAATTATATCGTGTTCCAAAAAAAAAAAAATTATTCGCAGCATGCCATGATCAAATTGAAGTTTGCCATAACTTGAGATATTCTCATTGAAGCAAATGAACTACCAAGTCAAAGGGAACTAAATTACATCTTGACCTTGAATTATTTTCCTAAAAATATACAAAACACTTGTTTTTATTGGCCGTTATGATCTTATTTTCCTTTTTGCTTAATACAAGTAAACTTAATGCAGTATAAACTTTCACCTGCCACAGTGACAGGTGTTTTCATAAATAAATTGCAATCTGACATTCACTTACAGACTCAAGTTAAGACATGACTAGATTTTCTATCTTTCTTTCCAAGGCCTACCCTAAATGAGTTTTTTTTGGAACACACGATACTAAGTCGGACTGACTAACTTGAGCAACAAAGGAACTTACTTGAACGGAGAACATTCGAACCATTTGCGATATGTAGCTGAAATTATACCTTATTTGAGGCTTTCGCGGTTTCTGGAATTGTCAATATTAGAATTAAATTTCCGCTTAGACCACGTCGTCGTTGTAGATAAACACCCTGCATTTGTTGGTTTAATGTAAACCTTGTGAACTCAAGCAAGGGTTTGTGTAACGGTTGTTCTTTAGTGGCTCGTGAACTCTTACGAGCTACCCATGATTTGGTCAGTATTATTAGAGTACCTTGTGAACAAAGATAATTAGGCATATTTGGCCTTTTTACTGTTTGTGCACCCATATAGACTAACGTTTTGCAAGACATTGCAACTTGCATCATCAGAGTCAAAGTTGCTCATAGCTCACTCATTTGGAAGATCTAGAGCTAGAGCTGGAGGCCATTGTACTTCTGTGTGGCATCCTGCAGTGATGGAACTTCGCACCTGTGTTGTGTTGTGAATGTTGTTTCTACAATCAATCACGTGTCTGCTTCTATAGGCGACCAAGTAGAACTTACTGTTAGTTCTTCGGACGCAAAAGTACTTTCAAAACTAGGAATTAAAAGTGTTGCCTAGCAACATATACCTTCTTGTATTCGTATTAGTAAGGGAGCTTTTGGCATTAAAAGTAATGTCTTTGAGGACGGTTGCTAGAAGTCTTTTTGCGAGAAATTAGTATTTGTACTTTGTTATAAGCTATTGTAGTCATATTTCATTTATGTCTTCTTGTGTCTTCTATTCTGAGTGCAACATATTACTTAAATTATTTCACGTGCAAAACATATTTTATTTTAGAATTTTTAGTTCTGCTGCGTGTCCTTTATTAGTTTTAAGTTTGAACAATCTGTTCTCTATGAATTTGATATTTCAAATAAAAGCTGCGGGTCACGTCGTGAGTGGAGGGTGAACGTGAGTGAACGTGAGCGTGCGTGATCGCGGGTGTTTAAAGCAAGCGTGAAACGTGCGTGACATGAGTGAGTACTCACTCACGCGCCCATTTCTACACATATGCAAAGAAAATTAAAATATCCTAACGTAAGTGTTAGTGGTTAATAGCAGTATTTGTTAATTTATAGCCATGAAAAATTGGTGTTCAAAAAGGAGTTAATAAAGAAAATGATAAACACATTAACAGCAATGGAACTAAAAATTATAGGAGTAACTCTGTAAGGCAGAAAATCCAATACATTATTAAGACAAAAATCGAAAGCAGAAGAGTCACGAGAATAATGGTAAGAATAAATTTGGAATTGGCTGATCTTCTAGGAAGGATGCTATCAAATACCTTTTTTAGCTTATATTATTGAAGTGCTTGATTCAATTTTTAGGACTACAAACTCTTTTTGATAACAACCTCCTCACCTTCGTCCCGAGATGGTTTACAGGCGAGTAGGTGCACCACAATCAAAATATGTACAACAATGATTTAAACACTGACCTTGTTGGAACGTATTGTATTTTTGCAATTCACTTAAAAAGATAGGGAATTACGTTAATTTCATGGTAATGACGAAGTAATAACAGTTAAAATAACAATCTATGATTGAGCAATCGATTGTTCTGCAGCGAAGATTAGTTAATCATTACATCGAAATGGCTTGTGAACTATGTTTGTCTCTGATTTTTTTCGGCTAGTCATTGTAGCAGAAGTATCGAGACATTTAAAGATGCTTTCACTTGTTAAACCAAACTATTAAAATGAATGGAAACACGCGGTACTTAAAATTTTTAGGTAAGAACGGCGATGAACAGTAAACGATATTTAATTTGTCTATTTTTGCATGAATTATAAACGTTGCAGAAGCTTATCTATGTCGACGCTATCAATTCATTATAGCTTAAATTTGGGGGTTGTATAAATTTCTAATTAAAAAGATGACGATATATCTGCACGCTTGACATTTAACTAAGAAATGTTGCCATTCACGCTTTTATATAGACGCTTGAGTAATTCAGGCAATGGTTTCCTTGATGTCGTGCGTTATTTAAATTTAATAACGGGGAAGGGATAGACCTAACAAAATTTCATTGATTCATTTTAAGTTGTTGCTGATTTAAGCGGTATGAATTACTGGTGTATCTTTTTGCTGTTGTTAGTCGCAAATCAGTTAAAACGGTTTAATTGTGCTGAAGACCCGAGCAGTGCTAAAATAGTTACCTTTCGAAATGAGAATTCTGGAAATGGCAAATATAGTTTTCAGTAAGTAATAAATTTTCTCAACAAGTTGCTTAATTATCACACATGGCAGTTCAACTATTTAATAATTCTGTTATAAGGAGCACAGGCATTTTTCTAAAACGTTAATATTAATAATACTTTTTGAACTTTTCTAGTAAATTCTCGAGTAAAACATTTTCGGTTCTCTTGGAGTCAGTTTCAATTCGAGTCATTAAAATACCCCAATCTTCAAATGTATTTAATTGTTTATAAATGTCGCTTAATATTCAACAACAAGGAGTATTAGTCCGTTGTCATATCTGGTTTTTTGTTATTCACGTTTAAAATGATTATATATTACTCTTAGGTATGTTGGATTTGTTTTTTTTGCATAAGTCACGAAAAAATCTAATTTAAACACATTATAAGCTATGTTATTGTGATTAACTATAGGTATTATTTATAGCATATCTAAAGGAGATCATTTATTTGCTTAACCAAATACCTGCTTTATCTCAGATGTGTATTGCAATATTTATAAATATATCGTTGTCGTATCGACCTTATTTTGATAATCTATCTTAGAAAATATTTTTTTAAATTATTGGTTATTTATGCATAATATTGTAAGCTCTCATTTACGATCACATTATATTTATTGTTCATTAAGTTTATCAAAAAAACAATCTTACTTTTTTGTAATTATTTATCTGTTCTTGTTTAAATATTCGTAAAGTTAATTGGCATGATAATCGTTGGAATTATATTATATATATATTTTTATGATTACAAAAAACATAACAAGAAATAATTCATAACTTACTAATCAATATTAGCATATGTAAGGTCGTCGTTGTCCTCTTCTTCACGCAAGGCCTCATGGCCTGTTCCAGTTCAATTTGCCGTCGTTTTCGAGGCCCTCTTATATATCGGGTTCCCCTTGGATTGTATTGAATTCCTCGGGAAACATTCTGAGCCCATTCTGTCTACATGTTCTTTACATCTGGTCTTGTATTCGTTAGTAAACTTTCGTATAATCTACTTTTGTCATCGTCCATGTCTCACTGCCATATAATAGATTGGGCACCACCATTACATTGTAAAATTTTATCTGAGTCTCCTCTCTTGTTTTATTTCTTAATGCTCTCCTTTGAAAGGATTATATATTGATATGATATAAAAATGGTAAAAAACTATATTCTATAAAAGGTTGAATCCCTTAAAAACTGGCCAAGATTGGTATAACACCTTCAAAATATGAGAAAATCAGTGCATTGTATTGAAGCTCAATTGAATAAAGAATGACCCAAAGCAAGTGGTTGGAATTTTAAAAATTATTTATTGTTCATATGAGAGACATTGCAGAATGTTACAAGTATAAATAAATTTTGTTAGTGTGATGGTTTATTTATAATCCAGGAAAGTTTGAAATATGTTTATAAAATGTTATATGAATATTGATAATCTAAAAAAATGACTTTTGTCAAGATATTTAACTAGCTTGATTTAAGTTAATAATTAATAAAATTTACTTCTGAAAAAAGTGCTAAGAGAAGGAAAAGGAATTATTTATGTTTTGATAAGAGAGAAGGAGGCGGGTAGAAAAATTATTAATTTGATGACAGATATAAAATAATCTTCCAGAATTAATGCTAACACAGATAAACTCTGGGTAGAATTTAATTATAACGACGTTAAAAGTGATTATAAGTGCGTTATATCAAAGTAAAAGAACTGTCGTTACTATTGGAGAACATTGATACAGAAGTGGTAAAATCAAGTGAAGTCAAGAGGGGAACTTTTGCAGAGAAGATTGCAGACACATGACTACAAGTGAGAAAGCAAAGTGAGTAATTTTAAAAATCAATTTCCAGAACTGAGCTACGAACAATATAAGTAAAAAGAAATAAAAAGACCTATAGGAATTTTGAATGCATTTACATTAGATTTATTAATTAAGATTGGTTTGCAAACCTAAAGTTTAAAAATTGCAATTAATTATTGGAACTGTCATTAACAGAAGTTTGTTTAAATTGTCAGAATACCAATAACTTCAATAAACATTAACAATTACCTTTATATTTATGTATTAAATAACAAAACAGAGAAATTGTCATTCAAATGTTATGATTGGATACATTAATAAAACATAAATATTATCTTTCTAAAATATTTCATTTAACTAGAAAAATTACATTGAAATAGACTGTAGTGTCTTGTTAAAGTAATGCAACAGTTACCCTGCAGATTAAAATAAATAGAGCTAGCCGAGTTAATAATAGTTATATGCAAGAAGATATCGACAACAAGGTAGGTTTTATGGTGATTGAACTTTTAAAGAATAATAGGTACAGTTAAATTTCGACACTGCATTATTCATAGCAATATATATATATATATATATATATATATATATATATATATATATATATATTTTTAATATCCTGGTCAAAATTGAGACATCGCAACCTAGATATCTGAAATTCTGTATTTTCTCTAGGTTAGTGTTATCTATAATAATTTTATATCTTACGGGTTGTTCACCCCTAGAGGCCATTATTTTTGTTTTAGGTGTTGATATTTCGCAATTGCATTCTTTTGATATATCGGTTAGCCTGTAGCTTGGTAGTTGTAGATTATCTTTTAAATTTTCGATTACAGCCTGGTCGTCTGCAAACAGTATGGTGTTAACATGTTTGTTTGTATGTATCTGGACTCCTCTTGGAGCTTCTTGTTTTCATGTCTTTATCATGTCGTCTATAAGAATGGCCGATAGGCCACATTCTTTTCTTGATTTATGTGTATCGAGCTTTCGCTCTTGTCGTTATTTTTTATACTAATTTTGTTGTTATGATAAAGGCTTTTTATTGGGTGTATTAAATGGTAGGAAAATCCATTTTCTTCTAGAATATTGCATATTTCAATTCTTTCACAGTTATATCATATTCAGTTAGATTCGTCTCTTGCCTGTCTGTTCATTCGCTATTGTTAGCTTCGCCCGTCTCTGCTTCAGTATTGTTCCATAGTTCCTTGTAATACTGTTCTCATTTTTCAGTTTCTATTACCTATGTTTGTTGTTGCGGTATCATTTTCCTCTTTATTGGGGTGCTTTACAATTTTATAAGCCGACTCTTGTCGCTCGTGTACATCATCTTCTATAGTGGTAATATAGTTGTCCCAGATGTTGCTGTTGCAATAGCTCTTTTAGCTTCTGCACTTCGTTCTTTGTAAAGATGTTTATATTCTTTCTTTCTTGATGTTAGGTATTGTTGGTATGCTCTGCGTTTATTATCTACTAATTGGTGTAGTTCACTATTCCATAAGGTTCTTTTCTTCTGTAGTTTTTCCTTCTTTTCCTTAGAGCTTCTGATGCTGCTTTGTGTCTAGCTGTTTGTTAGACGTGTTTGGTAGAGATGATCAATGCCGTCATCTTGTAATAAGTGTGTTTTATATGTTTCTTCTGTAGTTCTTATTTTTTATATTGTGTTTTGATTTTTACCCATGGTTTTAGGATAGTTATTTTACTATATTGCTACTTCTGTGTACGCGTGTGTCTGTAAGTAAATGGGATAGTTTTTTGTTGACTATCACCTAATCAATCAGACTTTGAAAACCTCTTGCTGACCATGTGGACTTGTTAATGTCTTTTTTTCTGGAAAAAACGTATTTGTTATCTATATGTATCAATATGTAAGGACAACCTTTAATTCAATAGAATATGTATCTTGTAACTATCAGAAAAATAGGTTAAGGAAGATAATGTGTGTACGTACTATTTGTAACTGGAATTGTTTTTATATGGATTTCAATTCAACGGTATGCTATTGTCGCTTCATTATATTTAATATACAATATAGAATGGTACCCTTGTTTCACCAAAGACTATTATGTTCAAATGTTTAATTGATTAACTATCTATTTCAGCTATAGTCGCCGCTAGGGAAAAAATAAAAATCTCAAAACCGACAGCAATTCTGAAAGTAGCTTCATTCACGTGTTGAAGTTCCAGTCTATTTTAATGACAACTTTCCGCATCTCTTATTATATAATTAAATGACATGGTTTTTCAAAATTCAGCCAACCATGTGTTTTCATAGTCGTATAAAATTTTCTTTTTTATTAGTTTATTATTACTTGTATCCATGGCAACCACCAAATATGTTAGTTTTTCACTATCATTTTTGTAAGCGATCTTTACAGTGTCAAATTTGAGGGATGTAGGAAACATTTACAAACATTGTTACGGCTTCCATGACAATGTACTTACTTCCCTAAAGAAGTAAATTCTTTACATTCCGCATTTATTATAACTGACAAGATGCCACGTCTGCCATTTGATTAACATGAAGAAAACCATTATCGCTCGTATTAGGGCTAGCGCGCACTATGAACTTTTTGTCGTCCAACAGTTTTGTCGGCCGAGTGAGGTATGTTGCAACTTATGAGGATGCGCGCATTACCGACAAAACAGTTTACTGAACTTTTCTATTGGGTCTTGTCACAAACCAGAATACGACTAAACTGTTGGCCGACACACCTGCAACATACGATTTTAATTATTCTGCGCGCACTAGACGACTAGAAACTGCTTCAGAACTTCGCGTGGGCACTCTTTTTTTCAGTTGTGTTTGAAAATCTCTGTGAACATCATGAACTAATCTGACTAAACCGAAAAATTGATTGTAAACGTAGAAGAAAGGCCGGCTATATATGATAAAAGTCCCCTTACAAATTACATTTGATGTCGATGTAAAGGAATAAGGTTGTATCATATATTTATTTTAGACTATTCAATTCACCTGTCATCTGTCAAAAAGTGACCAATGAAAATCCAGAATTCTGACGTTTCTTGACCAATAAAAAAAATATCAGTGGATATATCTTCCTAGAAGGTATTCAAGTGACTATTTTTAACAAATGCGATTTTTATTTAAAAAAGTCAATATTAGTGTTCTGTTACTATAGAAATTGCCTAGTTTGTTGCTAGATTTACTGAAAACTAATTTGAAAAAGTAGTTTGGTTCATTAAATAGTCCCTCGAATACCATTCTTAGTCAAAGTTAAGTAGATTATTTTTGCGGTGGTATTACTACTCATGTCCATTGCGCTTAGGATTAGGACGAGTGCTGGCGCACTCGTCCTAATCGTACCAAAGCTCAATGGACATTCGTGACACCACCGCAAAAATAGTCGACATAACTTTGACTACTCATGGTATTATAAGTGAATATTTTATAATCTAAACAACTGTTCCTGTATCACGATATTCCAAGTAGCAAGGTCCTCTAAAGGGAAACTAAACAAAGTATCTTCAAATTGCACTCTATCTTTTTTCTCACATAAATGTGCAGTACACCACAGACTTTGACTAGAATCACAAAACACAAGGGGGGGGGGGGGCACATTAATCGGTTTATGAAAAATTCTCCACTTGTTAGCAAGTATTCCAAATGCACACTCGACCATTCACTGAGCCCTGGTTAACCACTAATTGAAAAATGTTTCTGAATAGTCAGGTTTCTTTTGGCATATGGACGTAAGACATGTTCAGACAAACTAAATGCTTCATCTTCTATAGTGGGAACCTGTGTTAGAGGGCTGCTTTATGTTAATATGTTTGCCATCGATGGCGTTTATGCAGTTTGGAAAATGTGTTCTCTGATCAAATGTATCCACTATTTTTACCCAATCATTTTGCGATTTTATCGCTATGGATAATGGTTGGAAGTAGTTCCACAATTTTTCGCAAGTATCGTTCACAACTCACGTATAGTTGAAATTTCCAATCATCATCATCATCATTGCTAGCGCTCAGAGTCGGGGAGTATCTAGATACTTTGTATCTAAGATACTTGTTACAGATGCAGATACTGTATCTGTATCTGTATCTATCCGTCTTTTTGAAAAGTATCAGTTAAAAGTATCTACTGATACAAAATTATCAGCCTCAGATACTCAGATACATGAAAGGTTTATTTGCAGATGAATGCGTTTCAAACATGTCCGGCTGTCAACCTTTTCGAAGGCCAATCTTCATGCCTGGGGTCAATAGCCTTGTCCTTTTCTTTGCGGAGAGGGCGTCAGTCACCCGGCCTTTAATCCCCTGGCCAGGCTGCCGTTATTCTTTCATGTGACTTTGAGGAGTGCCGAACTCAATTTGATAAGCACTAAAAAAGTATTTGTATCTGTATCTGTTATCTGTATATGTGGACCATTCACAAAAGTATCTGTATCTTGTATCTAAGATACCAGAATTATGAAAGTATCTGTATCTGTACTCCAGATACTTCTTAAAAGTATTTTGCCCAACTCTGCAGCGCTTAAGTGCTCGATCTCTGGATATACGCTTCCCCAAATCTTTTCCATGCTTTGCTCCCCAGTTGTTTTCTTGATGTCATTTCTCCATCTTGCCCTGAGTCTGCATCAACTTCTTTTATTAGTTCGTAGCCTCAATTTTGTAATTCTCCTGCTTTACCTATTTGCTTCCCTTCTCATAACATGACCCGCCCATTGTCACTTCAAAATTGCAATGCATTGAGCGGCGTATTTAACACTTGTCATCTTTCGTTAGGCATTTCATCTTGTAGTATGATACCTAACATTTGACGCTCCATATTTCTCTAAGTTCTTCTTAGTTTTTCTGTCTGTTTCCCCTAAGAACCATGTTTATGCGGAGTATGTCATAACCGGTAGCATACATTGGTTGAACACCCTGGTTTTCAGATATTGTGTGGAAAACATCTTTCTTTCCCAATAGAAATTAAAAATGCAGTAAATGAAAATTGTTCCTCTTTTGCGAGATTCTTACGTTAGTGTAACAGATAGTCTTTCTTCACATGGGACGCAGTTTTTGAATTTTGTATCTTGGTAGCTTATTGAGGGTCCAACAATTTTTAATAGTTCGTCAAAACTTGTGACCCTCATTCTATGGTAGTCAAAGAACGTTCTAGGATACGTCCTCAAATCTTCGTACAATTTATGAAACTAACCCTTCAACAAGCGTTGGTTGGTTATTGGGTGAAGTCAATATCTTCTTTTTAAAATATTTTTGGTGTCTAATAACTAACGCCGCGACGTAAGCTACTTCTAACAAATCCATTTTGAGACTGGGTCAGACAAAAATTACAACAGTTTTGTTTAGGTGCGCGCACAACTCGGGAATAAAACAGTTTAGTTTGTTAGTGCGCGCAGATCCTACTTTCACCGACCAAACTGTCGTTGAACAGTTCAGTTCATAGTGCGCGCTAGGCCTTATTATCCAATTTTAATCAGAATACAATCATAAAAGCTCACGAAACAGCACTCGCAATCGTATTTACTAACTTTTGCCGAGAATTTTTCACATTGCGTTTAGGACTGTCAAACAAAACACACTATAACAACGTCTAAAGCTCCCGAAAAAGGCCACTATAATTTAGAAAATGTAATAACGTTACACAGGATCTAAGTAAGATTTACAATACCTGGAACGTATAAATTATGCAAACATATTATTTTTCAGTGAATAATAAAAAATCTAATGGAATAATTAACATTTTCTATTGTTTTCTCCAATTATAAGTCTTTAAAGTTTTCCCCTAACCATATCTGAATTTTAAAATTAAGCCTTGGTATGGAAAACTTTAGATAATATTTTAAAGATTTAAAAAAAATTGAAAAAGCTTTTTGGCCTGGAGATTGTTCAGTGTGCTGAAACTAATACACGCTAAAAAAATCTCACTAAAATTTTATTTTTACAACTTCCAGAAACGCTATTTTTTAACTCAGTAAGAATCATTGAATATATCTGATAGAGGCTAAATAGGTTTTCAGACAAGTATAAATTATTGCCGTAAAAAGTTTATTTTTTTAAAAATTGAGTTACCATTTGACCCCGACTTTTTAGTCACTATGTACAGACTCGTTATAAAAGAGATACATCTACCTACTTGCCTTGGATAATAAATTGTAAAGGCAACTAGATCTATTTATTTTTTACCAACTCTGGCGCTAAAACATAAACATTTTGTATATAATCTTTTTCTTTTAAAATTCTCCCGCCGAGTTACACTCCTCTAAAGAGGGCGGTTGAAATTAAGGTTTTCCATTTTACTGAAAATTAAAAAAGGGCATTAATGTAAAATTGGCAAATAGATTCTACTAATAGCGCAGTTATTTATAAAATGTTTTTTAGTTTCTATGCATGACTCTAGGGGGTTGAAATTAGCAACCCTTGCAAATGCCTGATTTTGATGAATAAAAGTCATAAAACGTCATAAAAGTGACCACTTATTTGACTTTACAGACAAGGTAATTGCGTTATTTTTATGCCTAGCCATAAAAGTATCGTGTGTTTAAAAAAACTCATAGGCAGCATGTCATGATCAGATTGAAGTTTGCCATAACTTGATACATACTCATTGAAGCAAATGAACTACCATAAGTCAGAGAGAACTAAATTATACCTTGAACTTGTACTATTTCCCCAAAAAAACCCTTAATAAAATTTATTTTATTGACTGTTATGATTAAAATTCAGTCGTTGTTCTTGTGTAAATGCAATCTTATTTTCCTTTGCGCTTGATACAAGTAAACTTAATGCAGTGTAAACTTTTGCATGCCACAGTGGCAATGTTTTAATAAACAAAATACAATATGACATTCACCTACAAACTTAAGTTAAGACATTACTATAGATAGTTACTTTTAGGCCGGCGGGGTAAAAGTACTTCATAATTCGATTAGCTTTCGAATATTTTCGACATTGGGCATCTTGATTGTCAGGAACTGACGTAGAGGTCAATTCTCGATAATAGTAATTTTTGAAATATACAGTGTGTACATAAAGTATGGAATAAATTCATTATCTAGAAAAGGAAAAGGTTTTCGGAAAAATCCTCGGATACGTCAACCTTTGTTTTAAGATGCGCATCTTTTGACGTTCTATTCCCATTGGTGACATCATTACTGTTCCGGATATGACGTCATCGACATTTTTTTCAAATGGCAACCTTTATTTTTGACAGCGCCATTTGAAAGAGCATATTTTTCTGCATACAACACATCAAAATCTTTGTCATGTTACATAAGGAAATTTTCGAGAAAATTAATGTTATAACGATTTAATTAATTTTAATTAATTTATTTTATTCAGTTAATTGAACAAAATAATTAATTAAGTGTTGAAACTGAAGTCCTTCCTAGCTTTGTAAAGGTCTCTTTCTAAGTCATAAAATACCACTCTTTTTATTATAGCAAAAAAGACATTTTATCCACAATCACCTTATAATTGAAGTTTTATCCACACTTATGAACCGCCTAAAGTACCATTTTATCCACTAGTGGAATAATGAAATTACTTTATTTCATTAGTGGGATAAAACCATGTCACTTACTACTGCAGTGTTGGTAGCATTGTCAAGCTATGCCTAATTCGAAATTTGTACGTTAAGTTTTGCGTCAATCTGTGTCAAATAACAAACAAAACTTAACCTAATAACCTCTCGAATTTGGCATAGACTGACAATACACTTCAGTACTGCCAAACGTATAACATTTGATCTTTCGGTACTTTCCAAATTGTCACTATGACTTTTCATGGCTGTCAATACAAAACGTATGTTTTTTACTTCCTTTTACGATAAAGGAAGTATTGGATTCACCTCAAAAATTACAAATTGAGTTTTCAACAAATCTTCACGTTTTAGAGTCCCCTGAATTAATTAGTTTGTTCAATTAACTGAATAAAATAAATTAATTTTAAATCACTATAACATTAATTTTATCGAAAATTTCCTTATGTAACATAACAAAACTTTTGATGTGTTGTGTGCAGAAAAATATGCTCTTTCAAATGGCGCTGTCAAAAATAAAGGTTGCCATTTGAAAAAAATTTCGATGACGTCATATCCGGAACAGTAATGATGTCACCAATAAGACAAGAACGTCAAAAGATGCGCATCTTAAAACAAAGGTTAACATGTCTGAGGATTTTTCCGAAAAGCTTTCCCTTTTCTAGATAATGAATTTATTCCTTACTTTATGTACACACTGTATATTTATTTATATTAATTGGGGCGTTTGAAATATAGTACGATCAAAAATTATTTTCATCTCAAAAATCAAATGCCAAGTTTGATGTTTTAGGATACAGGAAGTCGCATTCATAAATTAGGAACTATTCCATAGCTATACTAGATAAAAATAATTTTTGATAATACCTTAGTGTCGTGTGTTCCCAAAAAAAACTCATTTAGGGTAGGCCTTGGAAAGAAAGGTAGAAAATCTAGTCATGTCGTAACTTAAGTCTATAGGTGAATGTCAGATTGCATTTTGTTTATGAAAACATCTGTCATTATGGCAAGAAAAAGTGTACACTGCATTAAGTTAAACTTGTATCAAGCGAAAATGAAACTACGATGGCATTTACACAACAATAACGAGTGTAGTAATAATAACAGTCAATATAAATTGGTTTTATTAAGTTTAGTATTTTATATACTTTTTGAAAAATAGTTCAAGATCATGATGTAATTTATTTCACTCTGAGTAGTTCATTTGCTTCAATAAATGTATCTAGTTATGGCAAACTTCAATTTGATCATGGCATGCTGCGAATGAGTTTTTTTTGAAGCACACGCTACAATTCCATTCATAATAGCTACATCAAAACACATACAGAACAAAAATGCACACATTTAAAAACATTCCAGCATTTTTTTAAACACACGGTAGATTGTGTGTTAAGAGCTGAAAGTGCATTCTTGCCGCTTGCGCATGAATATGCAACAGCGGCAAGAGCACTTTTATCTTGAAACATACATACTTTTTTTTCGACGACTGAACTGATTATTAAGGCGAAAATAATCATATTATTTCATTTTATTAAAAAATTAATTGACAATCAATTTAAAATTACTAGCGTAGTATATGATATGTGACTCGATTATTGAAGAAAATGATGAGCGTTGTTACCCCTTTTAATTTTCTCGTCAAACTTTTTTTTGTAAACAAATAATAGTATATTATGTTATTAAGAGTAAAAGTGATACTTTATGTGACGAAAGCGGGCGTGTTTGATTGACGAGCATAAGCGAGTTACACAAGTCCGGGCGAGGCACACAAAGACACTTCTACTCCGAATAGCATAAATGCTGATTATTTTTCGACGACTGACATCGAAAGTAGATTTTTCTCACTGTAATTTGACAATAGAAAGTTGGTATTCGCCACTGAACAAGTCATCATTACTTTACGCTCGCCGAACGCGTCAGATTTCCGCATAATATAAGCAAAATAAAGTATGATCAAAAATTAATCTCGTCTAGTATGGCTATGAAAGAACAAATTGCTGCCTTTAAAACTGGGCCCAATATATTTACTTCAAAAATTGTTGACAACTGTCACATTTTGGATTTGTGTTATAATTATTCTTTATTGGAGCTTTTATAACGATACTTCTCAACAAGAAATTTTTATGATACAGTGATATTATCAAAAGTCGCATCTACAAAATGGTGAGTGGATGCATGATCCACGTTTGTGTTTAAACGAGTTCAAAGTGCGTAGCAGTGATTGAAGATCATTTTCTACGTCAACTGCAACATACTGTTACTAATTTTGAACAAACTGGTAGTGTAGGTCACAGAACTACCAAATAAGGGATCGGATGGCAGAGGAACCTATGTTGCGCTTCAAAGGTTGTCACAGGAAGCTAATCTAGTTATGGTACATGTCAAACCATTAAAAAAAATATTTAGACTTGTTTCCTTACAAAGTACAACTTCAACAGGAATTGCTGCCACCAGATTATAATAAACGAGCTGCATACTGTACCTGGTTTCGAGACAATTTGGGTGATAATGCTTTGGATTTGACGTTCTTCTCAGACGAATCATGGTTTTGTTTGTCTGGATACGTCAATTCACAAGTGATGAGAATGTTGAGTACCAACAATCCAAATTTCATGAGAGAAATTTCCTTGCATTGTCCTATAATTGGTAGTTGGGTAGCTCTTTCGCGAAGCAGGTTGATCATTCCCATATTTTTATAAGAGACTATCATTGCTGAAAGATACCAGAACAACATTCTACAATCATTTATCAATCAGTTCGACGATGTGGAACTGCAACCTACTTCCAGCCGGACAATGCTCGGCCCCATGTGGCTCGTACCACCTTGGAATTCTTGCGACAATTTTAAAAACGAAAGATTGGCATTACATCTATCTACCAAGATCGTGTGATCTTAGACCTCTCGATTATTTGGTGTTTTCCTTGTTAAGAAACACTATTTTTAAGAGACCAGTGCATACTCTGGAAGGTTACGATAAAGTATCGTAGAATAATGTAATACAATTATGAATGATACGTACCTCACCTCTTACAAAAAGTGTTTGATAACATGAACACACGTGTTGCACTGTGTATTGAAGAAGAAGGCAGACATTTACAATATTTTCTGTAGTTTAATAACTAAGTTTCGTTATAGTAAATAAACGGAGTAGCATAATTTTTATTTTTAGGTAAGATTTATGATGAAGTATCTATTCGACCGGCGCTGGCTTATTTGTTAGACAATTACATTACTTTCACGTGCAAATTCGTTTATTTCAATATAATATTGTAATAAGATTGATACAAAGAATATTTAATAATAGAATTTGACAGTTTGAGTTAAATATACGTATGTAGGCCAATTTTAAAGGCGTTGGATTGCACTTCCACAGCCATACTAGATGAAATTAATTTTTGAACATGCTATAGTTAGCCATATCAGAATGCTTCCTTGACAACTCTTGTCATTTGTTTCAATAGTCGCGTGACATATCATATACTAAGCGAGTAATTTTAAATTGATTGTCAATATTTTTTTTAATAAAATGAAATAGATTATTTTTGCCTTAATAATATGCTCAGTTGCATGAAAAAACTAAGAGAACGTATAAAGCTTTTAAATAAGTGACGCTTTTTACTAAATATATTTTTCATGTCCATTAGAAGTTTGTAATAAAACATTTAAAAGCGTTGCTAATTTTAACCCATTAGAGTGAATGTAAAAACTAAAAATAATTTCATCAATAAGTACGTTATTGGTAGAACATTTCTACAAATTTTAATACCCTTTTCCAATTTTGAGTTAAATGACAAATCCTAATTTTGACCCTGTTCTTTAGAAGGGTGCAACTCGGCGGGAAGAGATTTAAAGGAAACATTTTTATACAAAATTTATGTTTTAACGTCCCCTATAACTCCAGAAGTTTGTCGGTTGAATTACAGGACACCCTGTATATATGACCTAATTTCTACTATAAATAAGTTATCTGGAGCTCGCTTCGAATCAGTAATGTAGCATTCAATTTTGTAAAGGCAACTGTTTTCAACTTATTAGTTTTATAACTGTAGTAAATCTATGGTGACACCATAAAGATATTCGTATTAGTAAGGAATATTTTGATCTTGAGCTTGTAAAGCATTATTTTATGCATAATATATTCCTTATCTAAGTGCTTACATGTGGTTCGTACGTTTGCTTGAATCTATATTTGTTGAAGGTTGCTAAGTGCTGTTTACTTTTAGCGATTTTGATGTCGGCATACCTAACTCATTTTGTTTACAGACAATAATGACGTCAACGAGAACAATCTCCTGTAGACTTTTTGAATTTTTAACATCCAAATCTTTTTAAGTGTTGAAATACTTCGATTTTCTAATTAAATTTAATAGATTCTAAACAATTGACAATTATATAAGTACTCTATTTTAGCACAGTGGAGTAAACTGCTGTTCTGAATAATTCCTAAGTAGTTGAGGTTAGTGTGCATCAATCTGTATGAAATCCACGTTTCCATAGTCATGAAGTTAACAGTTTACGAATTTAAAATTCCGTAATTGGCGTTCACGTTCACGGTCACCGACCTACCTGTCGTTGAAGTCTGGAAAATATTTTAGCGTCAATTCTTTTAATAACAAACAGAAGATCCACCAATATAGATTTAGCTAATTTATCTGAAGGATGAAACTAAAATAAACATAACATTTTTGTTTGAATATGTAAAACCTTGACAAAGTACCTAGTTGATATGATGACACATTCTTAGTGAAATCTAAGTAACGCAGCTGTCATGGTTTAATTAAAATTATATTATTTTTTCCTTTATACCCGTTTGCATAATTATTATCCTGCTCTTCTACGTTATTTTATTATGCAAGATGAATGAAAAGTAAGTCACACAGTACTGCTCTAGATGATAACTTTAGGCCATAAAGGTCAGAACAAAAGCTTATGGATCAAAATTTAGAGTATAATCTATTCCATCTTAAAAAACGATGGTTGGCCATGACAATCTGACAGATATCACTCTGTATATGAACTGACAAAACTGCAGTAAAGTTAGGTTAGGAATTTTGAAGGTTCCGAATGCCCGATGTTGCCATAATGTGCTACATTTTTGTGAAATGGTTTTAAAACAGTATTAACAAGAAATATATAGAACAAGAGTGTTTTTATTTAAAATAGTTAAGGCACAGAATACATCCAGTGGAAGTGGCTTCAGTCTTGAACAGCAGAAAAAGAAGGAAAAGGAGTCATCAGCCGTCTAAATTTGAACCTCCTCCATTATTTCACCATCATCGGAATGTAACTCTTCGTCGTCATCAGAATCTGAATCATCTAACGAAATAATGAGAGGCGGAATGTTTTCAAAAGAGATATGCCCCATTTTACGCCCCCATTCTTCCTTTATGAGATTTTCGCAATGACTACAAAAATTTTTCCACATTTGGTTAGTACATTGCGACAAAGACGTGACCCATGAACTATTAGCATGCTTTTGGGAAGAAGATTGAAGGTTGATATGCTTATTATAATAGTCCTCTGTTAAGTGCCATGCCATTTCAATTGGATTGAATTGACAGTGGTAGGGTGGTAAACGAAGAACTTCATGGTTTTGTTCTTTTAATAGTTGGTCAATTACATAAATTTGGTTGTAGTTTTGTCGAAAAAGTTTTATTATCTCCCAAAGTTCTTTTTTCTTTAAATTTTGATACTGTTCCTTGCCGATATTAGTTTTCTTAATTAGCCATTTCTCCATTTTGCCCCTCTTAGAGGAAAATGTTGGCGGCTTATCCAAAAGCATGGAATGGTAAGAAGCATTGTCCATAACCACCACACATTTCCTCTGAATTTGTGCTAAAGCAGGAATAAGCTGGTATTTAACCCACTTTTGGAAAATCTCTCCTGTCATTGTTTTGTGATAATCTTTATCGTTGTTCTTTGCGTCTAAAAATAGATCACACCCGCCCAACCACCCCAATTTACAACCTGCATGTAATATTGTAAACTGTTTACCCTCACTTTTCACTTTTGATGGATTGCATTTAAAATTTATATCGTGGACCCATCGGCGAATTTGAGATCGGCTTTGATATATCCAAGTTCCGTCTAAGTACACAAATAGGTAATTTTCACAAGAATTTTTAAACTGCAGACATTTTCTTAAAAACTGTACTTTGAAATTTTTACGCGTTTTTGTTCACAAAGAATTTTTCTATTATTCACAATTTTGTATTTAAACCCCATTGATTTCAATATTCTATATAAAGTTGTTCTACCACCCGTAAATTCTAACACATTTTTTGCTGTTTTCAGCAGAGTGTCTAAAGTAAAGAATTCGTTTTGTTTGTTTAGTGGACGAATAACTTCAGTTAAATCTCTTTTAAAAAAATGATTGCATTTTTATGTTTTTCCTCTTGTTGTAGTTCTAGTACCTTCCAGACTTCCAGGTTTTTTAGTAATTATAGAATAAATCTTCCTACCTATAAATAAATAAAGCACCTTTTAAGAAAATTCGTTTATGGGATATGAATTCAGTGTACTCACGTTGAAAATGTCCGTCAATCTATTAATAATTTGATCATTACTTAGATCGGGTCTATCTCGTCTGAAATGTGTGTAGCATTTCAACGCACTGCGTTTCGTCTCCAAAGACACAACTTTGGGCATGCTGTTTATTAAATTTTTCGCAATAATCACTTCTTTATCACTTTAGTTTTCAGAGATTAGGAAAGTGTCATAATGACATTTATTGACATATTTTTTTACTTTTTATTTTAGTAGCATTGGCAACACGGCATTTCAAATTTAGGTAGAAAAAGTTTTCCACCACAAAGAAATAAAATATAACTACTGCTTTCCTTAGTACTGCCAATTTAAGAAAAGAGAAGCATGGCAATCTATAGTTTTTTTACTTCCTTTTACAATAAAGGAAGTAGGTATTGGATTCACCCCAAAAATTCGAAAATGAGTTTTCAACGGATCTTTACGTTTTAGAGTCCCCTGATCCCAAAAAGACATTATTTTTTCCTTGGGCTGTCTGTGTGTCTGTCTGTCTGTCTGCCTGTGAACAGAAGATCTCAAAAACGGAAAGAGGTATGGCTTTGAAACTTCATATATAAGTTTTGTGTACTATGTTGATGCGACAGCAAGCCTTTGAAAAAATTCGCATAACCGGAAGTAGGTGTTTACTCTTGTAATTTTTCAGATTTTTTCGATTTTTTCAAAAACGGCTTTAACGATTTTTGTTAAACTTTACATTTTTATTACATTTTTAATGTGTATTGATGTAAAATAGGTGATTTTCTAGTTGAATACTTCTAAAATGGGTTTCTTTTGTTTTTTTTCTATTTTTTTTTATTAACTCCTATTTTAAATAGAACACCCGGTATATTATTACATTTTTGAATTCAGCTTAAAATTCTAGAGAAAATTTGTCTCTTGAACTAACACTCTATTTTGTGCCGTTTTTGTAAAATTTCTAATTTTTAAAAAATTTTGACAAATGCTTAAAAATTTAAAATCAAATTTTTGGCTAATTATAAGATCACTGTAAAAGGAAGTTGTGTGGGTATATCACACCAAATTTTTAAAGATGGAATAGATTATAGCTACTTAATTTTTCATGTGATGCCATATATTTTAGCTTGATCAGGTGTATGCTATAAATTAAGAGAAAAGTTACTGTTGGGGAGCCTCTCAGTTTTCCGTTATTTTGGAAAATTCCTGATTGCTAGCTCGCCTTGGACGTTAATGGACTGTATTGATTTTATTTCTTCACTGAATTATACACTCGTTGAAAGCAAAGTAGGTAATTTATTTGCTATAAATTTACACGAACAGTTTAACATTTAAACATGTGAACAATAATTACTTTCGCAGAGCGGACCTTTTCGCGTGCTGTCTCGCTGACAGACGGATTTGTAAGTGAGTTTTTAGAATCGGAAGCCCGCCCGGCAGTCTACTGCGCACAGTATGAATTCAGAATGCAAGAGAGGCGGCAAAAGTTTATAAAGTCCTTAACATACCGCCCGCCTTGGAAAGGGTAACCTTTCAAATAAAACAGTACAGAGTTGACATGTAACAGCTAGAGTAAAACATGTAACATGAACACACATATATACAAAGCATAATAGTACATGGATCTTAATCGAGTACAAGAAAACCCGAACAATGGGGAGCCAAAAGGCCTTACGAACACTGCGCTGAACGCTAACGCACTAGTTCACAACACTAGGTAGCGGGCACAATTTGGCGAAGGATCGTTTAACGATTCCTGACACAGTGTTCACTGACGCCACACGCGTAACGCCGTCAAGGCCAGGGTGCAGCTCGGTGACCCGGCCTAACCTCCACTTCAGAGGGGGTAGATTGTCATCCTTGATGAGGACCATGGAACCAGGCTGCAGGTCCGAAAGGTGTGTGCGCCATTTGGTGCGCTGTTGGAGTTCCGAGATGTACTCTTTACTCCATCTTTTCCATACATTCTGGTGAAGTTGTTGTATTCTCTGGTATTTAGTCAGCCGAGACTCGGCTATCTCAGTAACGTTGGGATCAGGCAGTGACACCAAAGGACGACCGATCAGAAAATGAGCAGGAGTCAAAGGCTGAAGGTCGTTTGGATCAGCGGACAAAGGGGACAAGGGTCGGGAGTTTAAGGTCGCTTCCACCTGTGCCAGCAAAGTGCAAAATTCATCGTAATTTAGACTAGCGTTACCTATAACGCGACGTATGTGATGTTTGGAGGACTTAATTCCGGCCTCCCACAATCCGCCAAAGTGGGGACTGTGCGCGGGTATAAAATGCCAAGCTACTCCGTCGTTCGCGACTGATTCGGAAATAGAAAGGCCTTGTTCCGCAAGAAAATTGCCTAATTCGATTAATTCGGAATTAGCGCCGACAAAGTTAGTGCCATTGTCTGAATAGACATGGAGCGGTTTGCCTCGACGAGCTACAAATCGGCGAAAAGCCATTAAGAAGGCTTCAATAGAAAGGTCAGCGACCAATTCAAGGTGCACTGCTTTTGTGACAAAACAATAAGCTGTAACTCGTTGTAAGCGAGCGAAGCTTGAATACTGATTGAAGGGAAATGGTTCAACAGAGGTTACAGAAAAACTCTGAACTTCTTTTTTGAATTCTGGAAGCTCAGCACGAACATGTTTGGAAGCAGGCCAAGATGCCTCGCCTTCGCTTAGCCAGGTAGGACCATGCCACCAAAGGCTTAACAGACCCAGCGAGTCAAATATCTGCGATCTTTCAGACAAGCTGCTACGATTGGTAGCCTTACTACTTGTAGAATCTGAAATCTGGGATATTTCAGGCAAGATGCTACGCGTGGTAGCCTTACTACTTGTAGAATTTGAAATATGGGATATTTCAGACAAGCTGCTACGATTGGTAGCCTTACCACTTGTAGAATCTGAAATATTGAACATGGAAGTAGGCCAAGATGCCTCACCTTCGCTTAGCCAGGTGGGACCGTGCCACCAAAGGCTTGACAGACCCAGCGGGTCAACTATCTGGGAAATTTCAGACAAGCTGCTACGATTGGTAGCCTTACTACTTGTAGAATTTGAAATATGGGATATTTCAGACAAGCTGCTACGATTGGTAGCCTTACCACTTGTAGAATCTGAAATATTGAACATGGAAGTAGGCCAAGATGCCTCACCTTCGCTTAGCCAGGCGGGACCGTGCCACCAAAGGCTTGACAGACCCAGCGGGTCAACTATCTGGGAAATTTCAGACAAGCTGCTACGATTGGTAGCCTTAATACTTGTAGAATCTGAAATCTGGGATATTTCAGGCAAGATGCTACGCGTGGTAGCCTTACTACTTGCAGAATCTGAAATATTCTCTACTGATAAGAATCTTTTCTGAGAGATTTGCAATGAATCGCCCAGTACCTCTACAGGCTTCTTGAAAGAGATAGAGACAACGAATCGACCATTCGTTTCTCGTTGCGTATTTTGCACGAAATGTGCCTCACAGGCGTTCTCTTCATTTGTGCGGACCTTTTCCTCTGGGTAATGTTCGAGTTGCCAAAACCTAGCAATGGGATGAGAAGCATCCTCGATCGTGCTAAGATTGCACTGTACAGGGTACGCAGAAGGGGGGCCTGTAGGGCCAGAAACAATCCAGCCAAAGCGAGTTTTTTGGAGGATGGTAAGATTTGGGCCTAGACCAATTTGTCCAATACAAAGGAGCTGCCAGAAAATGGGCGAACGAACCAATCAGAATGTCGATGGTGCCCGGTTGGTCGTAGGACAGATCTGATAACTTGATGTTATCAGGAACCTTGAAACTGTTTCGCTGGACGCGAAAACTTGGGGTTGTACCTGTAATCTCATCGAGAACAAGACAGGATAGATCAATACTGTATGAGGTGTGGGGGGCTCGCAGCTTGATATCACACCTAGCTTTGATTTGAGAAGTAGCTTTACTTAAGCCAGAAACAGTAACGTTGACTTCGCGAGTTGGAAGCTTCAACCTTTTACACAAATCTGAACGTATGAAGTTCGATTGGGAACCGGAATCCAGCAAGATTCGCACAACATGAGGCGTACCATCATCAGCGATGAGTTTAGCGGTAGCCGTAGGTAAGAGTACCTGCAAAGCATTCGAACAGAATGCCGAAATCGATTGGTTTAGTTCAACAGGGGTTTCTGCCGACATCGCAGACCCTGGTTGACTAGAAGAAGCATTTTGAGGTTTGTCCTCATGAAGAAGGGTGTTGTGCCTTGATTTGCACTTCCTACACGTATATTTGGAGCTACAGCGGCTCGAAAGGTGACCCTGAGTTAGGCAATTAAAGCATACACTGAGCTCTTTTGCCTTTGCATTTCTGTCAAGAGAAGACAGCTTGACAAACTTATCGCATTTGTACAAGGGATGAGATCCTTTACAAAGTGGACACGAAGGGGTACCTGACACAAATGATTTCGAATGTACCTTGGAAGACTTTTCGGGTACAAGCTTAATATTTTTTACTTCCAGAGTTTCTAGAAGATTTGCTGTGTTTTGTAAAAATTCCTTGAACTCATCAAGATTAGGCAGGTCAGAACTTGACCGGTTTCTAAGGACCTCCCATTCACGGAATGTCGTGGGGTCCAGTTTTTTAGAAACGACATAAATGATAACAACATCAAGAAGCTCGCTTTCGGTAGCTAATGATTTGATTGCTGTAAAATGTTTGAATAACATATCGCTAATCGTACGTAATTTAGTTGCAGATTCCTTACTGCACGATTCAAGTTCGAATATAGCATTGAGGTGGTTATGAATCAGAATTTTTGGATCATTGTAACGATTACACAATGCATCCCAAGCTAGAATATAATTACTCGCAGTAAACTCTAAACTTTTTATAATTTGGCTTGCATCACCCTGTAAACTAGCCTTTAAGTAATGCAGTTTTTGAATATTAGTTAGCGTTTGATTCTCATAAATTAAGCTAATAAAAATCGCACGAAATTCCAATCACTCTGACACGTTCCCTGAATATTTGGGAATGGAGATGGCAGGAAGGCGTACAGCTCGATTATTGCAATGCGAACTGCAATTTGAATGCGTTGATCTCACGCTACCATTAGGAGATCCAGAACGATCTGGTGCAACATCAGACTGTTTGTTGTATTCATTAATCAAACATTTAGCTTGTGATATTGCGAAAAAATAAGAATCTTCAAATTCAACTTGTTGCTGCATTTCAGATTCTGTATCCTTACTGTTTTCTAAAATTTGTTCATGAACCGCATAATATTCCGATAGCACGTTGGCTATAGCATCCAATCTTTTTTGCAATTGAACAATCTGAGCGCTAGATAAGAATTGATCTTCATCATAAATTGTTTGCAAAGACTGCACGTAATTTGAGAAACGCGTAAGCTTGCCTTTGATAGAGCCACGTGCTCTTACAAGCGGATCCATAATTGTTGAAATTAAAACAGTTTAGCAGATAGAACTAACTTTTCGTACGCCACTGGCACGGAATTTGTTTACAACGCAGACAGCGCTGATAACGACGCGAGAATCTTGGCGCTAACGACGCAGAAAACGACCCTGGTACAACGCGAGATTATTAACTTGTGACTAAATTGTACTCTCGCACAACGAAATAGCTTGGCATTTCACGCAATTAAAATGTTTATATGACTCATAAACCATTTGTTTACGCAATAATACGCAGCTGAAATTATGCACATGCAGAGACACAAATTCATGCATAGGAAATCTCACAAAGGAAATTAGGCTTACATTGATATTGGTGTGTGTGCGCCGCCTTTTTCGTTTCTGTGGTTTGAACTGCCGTCTCGTCTGCAGCTGGCCGCTGCCTCCACACCTGCACGAATTTGGCGCGAGACTTGGCGTTTGGCTTTCTCGCTCTAACGTTGATAGCAGCGTATGCTGTCTTCCTTCCTCTCGTTCCTCTCGTTAGGGACGAATTTAACACGATTGAAAACTGCGTGTTGCACTTACTTGCCTTGTACAACTGCGAATCCGGGCCGATGATCCATGCGGCTCGAAGGAACAAATGTTGCTGCTTTTCGGGCTCGTACTAATCCGGATCGATGGACCAATGTTGGGGAGCCTCTCAGTTTTCCGTTATTTTGGAAAATTCCTGATTGCTAGCTCGCCTTGGACGTTAATGGACTGTATTGATTTTATTTCTTCACTGAATTATACACTCGTTGAAAGCAAAGTAGGTAATTTATTTGCTATAAATTTACACGAACAGTTTAACATTTAAACATGTGAACAATAATTACTTTCGCAGAGCGGACCTTTTCGCGTGCTGTCTCGCTGACAGACGGATTTGTAAGTGAGTTTTTAGAATCGGAAGCCCGCCCGGCAGTCTACTGCGCACAGTATGAATTCAGAATGCAAGAGAGGCGGCAAAAGTTTATAAAGTCCTTAACAGTTACATTACTTTGATTTACATTAAATAAACCTATAATGTGTCCTATGATATGAAAGAATATTGTTATAGTGTAATTGTTTAAATAATATGCGTCAGGGTACGCCACTTTACAAAATCGGATATTTATCCGATATTCGATATATTTGATAACTAATATTTCTTCTACTTGAGAAAATGCAGTGCTATACTTCTCTCTGGTTATGATTATAATAGTCAATATTTGGGTTAATGACAAAGTAAAAAAATCTTTAGGTAAAAGGAGGAGTCTGAGAAATTTAATTTGTTTCAGTAACCTCCGTTTCATACTCAGTTTGGTTTACTTAGTAAATTACGAACATTACTACACAGAACAGCTATTTTAGAACTTCTTGGTGGCATTGTTTTGAGTAAATTATGAACAATCGTTATTATTTTGATATCGAACGCCACTCACTCTCTTGAAGTACACATTATAAAATGATTATCTACGGTGCGACTTAATATATTCGTAAAATTGTCATATTTCTAAATATCCAATTTACTGTAAATGTTAGAAATTGTAGATAATAGCAGCATAATTATTGATTTCAAATAAAACGTATGCCATTATTAAAAAATTCAATTCGGTGAGATAATTATGGCCCAAAAGCATGTTCAATTTTGTCTGCTAATAATAGCAACTGCTTCTACTAATTGGCAATATTTTGCATATGTATTAATTTACTTTGGCGTTGGCGATAAAGTAACTGCTAATAGCTAGATGTTTCAAACTATGAATTATTATAGGTATTTATAAACAATATAAGCACTCATTTAAGCAACTTGATTTATGGTATTTTCATAGTGACCGTTTTAATAGCTTGATTGTTTAAAATATAACCTGTTTGATATTTTGCTTACTGCAGTGGACATGTTAAGTAGGTCTGCAAAACAAATTTTAAAATATAATTGTTAAACGTAATTAATTGCACTCAGTTCTGGGCGTTGTCGACTTGATCTTGATGGTGCCATAAAAGTTAAATGACAATTTTAATTAAGCAAGAAACAACTGCAACAACAATAACCAACATTATCTGTTGACCTACAGGTAAAAAAACTTAATTCTAGCCTTTCTAGGTAATGTTACATAATCGGTCTAGGCCAAACCTATAAATTGAAATTTGTATTTAGTTCTTTAGTGTATTGGTTCTGCTATTTGGTTAACCGTTAGAAATGCGTACAACATCTTCTGAAAAAATAATCACTTATAATACCATGAGTAGTCAAAGTTATGTCGAATATTTTTGCTGTGGTATCACGAATGTATATTGCGTTTAGGTTCGATTAGGACGAGGACGCTAGCACGAGCCCTAATCCCAAGTGCAATGGACATGAGTGATACCACCGCAAAAATATTCTACTTAACTTTGACTAAAAATGGCATTCGAGGGACTATTCAATGAACCAAACTACTTTTTCAAATTAGCAACAAACTACGCAATTTCTATAGTAACAGAACACTAATATTGACTTTTTCTCATAAAAATCACATTTGTTAAAATATTCACTATACCACTAGTGAAAATTTTCGATTATTTTCACTAGTGAAAATTGTCAATATAGTTCATTATTATTGGCTCAAAGACGTCAAATCATGTATTTTTATTGGATATATGACAAGTGAGTTGAATAGTCAAGTGTATAGCTTCTTTATATTATTTAAGCATACAGTCTATCTATTCATGGAAGAGGTAAGACCTCCATACTTTTTATGCGTGAGAATTATACAATTTTGAAAAGTTGTACAGTCTACTTGTTTGGAACTCGTATTCTACAGGAAGATTTTGGTATTAATATTTAAACTGAGCAGGCTGTATAACTAGGGTTTATACAATAAACTGAAACTTTTATAATAACTGAAAAAACAGGTCAGTAGATTCAAGCATCGCCTATAAATAGTTGATAAACTTCAAACTTAGTTTAAAAAACGTATAAATCACACTTACTGCAAATATTTATGTTGCAGTTTTGAAACAAGCAATGGAATTTTCCGGGAAGAAAGTGGAGAGGTATCAAGTCCAACTCCAGGATCCGAAGAAGTTTTAACTATCCGTGGTTCATATTCGTATATTGCTCCTGATGGCCGACGATTTACCGTACGTTACACCGCCGACGAAAACGGATTTCGTACAGAAATTTCGCAGGATTCATCGGAAGTTCCTCGTAAAGTAAACCCAAAACTTCGTATTGGCAAAAATGCTATTTCATCATTACAAGGAAAATAAGGCTTTGTATTCGGTATTCTAAAAGTTCTTATTAACGTTTACATAAGTTAATGTTCAACATCTAACTAGTTAGCATGTATTGTTTAGTTTATTGTCTATAGAACACTATGTTCAAAGAAATCATTATTAAGTATCCTAGGCTTTTTATGTAAAAAACAGATTTCTCAATTAAGTAAAAGGACATCCATAAATCCTTAAATTGCAGTACCGAGAGAAACTGTTTCGTAAGAACCATTTGAAATAGTCATACATACATCTTAGCTTGATAGATTTTTTTCCATTTCACCTCCATTATATGCCTTATGATGTTGTTAATTAAAACTTAAGACATAAATAAATTAATTAATACAGTGATTATCTATATGAACAGGTACTCTTTCAATAGCAGTAACAGGATGAATAAGTATATTTTTGTAAATAAAAAACTGTAAACATTTTTCATGCAGGTAAAAACTGTAACGATTTCGTATTTTTTTTAAATCTCACAACTATTTGTCGCAAACTATTATTAAAGAATGCCCTTTCGAAATATGGAAACGAGTTTTACACAAAAAAGAACTGCAGTCTATCGTCCTAACCCTTCTCTCGAAATTGTTCGCAGGTTCAATTTTTCAATTAAAATTTAAATGAAGGGTTTAGTTAATATGTTATATTACTATAATTTATCATATTGTCATGAACGAAATGATTATATACAACAGAACACAATAAATATTTTTTGTTACAGCATAAGTGCAAAATACGGATCATTTTCAGCCTCTTGATCGTAATGTTCCCCCTATTTTTTGGTTCCATCTATCCCACGCTTTCTATATCTCATTTACAATTTTGAATTCGTACGAGGAGCCCTAATCGCCAAGGCTGTTATTTTTTGACAGTTTTTTGAAGGACAGGTCTAGTCATTACATGGTAATTTTTTTTATTCGGTTCTGTGACCATTTCAACTCTTCTTAATATCTTTATTTCTGCAGCCGTTATTCTGTTATTTAATTATGTATCCATTACGTAGAGCTTAATTTCATAAATTAATAGCAACACAAAACTTTCAGGAAATATTTGTACACATACTAATATCGCAATAATACTAAATGAATAATTATATTAGATAAACTCATTTAGATTTGCTAGTACCTAATAATAGAATATCATTAACATAATATTATTTGAATTATGATTGATCAATAAAACTAACAATGGAAATCTTAATTAGCATGGGGCTAAAGTTGCAAAGTTGCTTTCTAATGGAAAGTTAAATTGTGCCAATTTACTTTATGTTCATTGTCATGACGGTAAGGAGAATAGTAAAGCAGTCAAGGCATGGAGAAGCAGCTGGATGACCTGTAATTAAAGAACATGTATAAGAAAAAAAAGTAATAAAGGTAAATGGTAAAATAGAATTTAGTTTATAGTAGTACAGCAGAAACGAGAAATGATGCAGTTTTGGCATATGAACATTTAGCTGTAGAGAGGAAAGCGATAATGTGTGAATTTGTGGGCGTTGTTGGAAGTTGTAAAGTTGTAAATTTTTGAAGAGGATTTGTGTTATATTTAAAAAAGTAGTTTAATAAATGCAATAATATTAAATTTAATTAATATAAGTCAACAGTCAACAAAAACTAGAAATATTATGTAACTAGCATTGAAATACACACATATTTGAAATATAAGAATAAATTAAATAGTATTCAATAGAATAAAATTCAATAATTTACCAATTAAAGTGTCAACTAGAAATAAAAGCGTTTGTTGTTATTTAGCATATACCAAATAATGAAGAGTCAGCATCATAGAATTTCGACTACATGTAGGAAGTTGCTGTGAACTGGTTGGAGTTGATCAATTGGCTGTAGCAAATAATTTCTGTGAGCTGCCAGTGTGCTGTGAGTTTTAAAAAGGTTAGACTAGTGTTGTATACAAAAGATTGGAAAGAAGATATTCTGAAAGGAAAGATTTATGATAAATACATTCAACAAAGCTGTTGGTTTGAAAGATTAAGTGAACTGCCAACTTACACTTTATATTAAGGAAATCCACATAATTGATATAAACTCATTCGTAGTGTGGCATTATCAAATTGAAGTTTGCCGTAACTTGAGATATTCCCATTGATGCAAATGAACTATCAAGTTAGAGAGAACTAAATTACACCATGACCTTGAAATTTTTTTCCTAAAAATATACAAAACACTTAACAAAAGCAATTTTTATTGACCGTTATGATTATTACACTCGTTATTGTTGTGTACATGCCATCTTATTTTCTTTTTTGCTTGATAAAATTAAACTTAATGCAGTGTAAACTTTTACCTGCCACAGTGACAGATGTTTTCATAAACAAAATGCAATCTGACATTCACCTACAGACTGAAGTTAAGACATGACTAGATTTTCAACTTTTCTTTCCAAGGCCTACCCTAAATGAGCTTTTTTTGGAACACATGATAGAGTTTTAACAAAAAATGCGTGTCCCAACTTGAGTAAAGAGTTTCATGTTTTATTATTAACTGAGATGGTATTGAAATTTATTTAACAGAACCTAATCACTGGCCAATTTGTTATATGAAGAGGTATATAACCATAACTATCTTAGGTTAAGTCGATCTGACATCTAAAGGAGTAAAAATGTGAGCAACCTTATGTGGTATATAATTTTGATAGCAAATAACTGTAGCGTAATGAAGACTTATTTCATGTTAAATGCTCACGTAATGGATAATTAATTGACATACTATGTGGTGCTGTAGTTGTCGCAGTTCGGCGATTTCAATGTTAAATCCTGAATATGAAGCTGTCTGTTCTCGTAATTATTGTAGAGCAAAATAGATTTGAAACCAACTAGTAAAACAAAGACGCGCTTCGTGCTTTTTCGTTATATTTAGTGGTGTTAAATTTGTGTAATTTAGAAAAATATAAATTTACATAAATTATATTACGTAAGTCATTAATGTAATTCATAAAATGTTACATTAACAGCTCGTTAAGATGTACCTAAACATTTTTTAAAAATTATAAATAGATATAACTAAAACAACATATTATAAAATAAGCATAAGACAAATAGAAAATTTTATAAAGTTCTTAAAAATCGCCTATAAAATTTTTATTTAGCAATTTAAATTTCTTCAAGCATTCTTTATCTGCTATGAGCTTTTTCCTTCCCTAGTCTGGAAGACGATGGAAGTATTGTAATCACGAAAAAATCACCTTTCGAGATTTCTTCAGATCTTTACGTTTCAGGATCCCTAGATGACAAAGAACAGGTTTTCTCAATTCCGTCTGTCTGTCTGTTTGTCTGTCTGCCTGTCTGTTGGCAGTATAACTCAAAAACTATTTGTCGGAGGAAGATGATATTTTCATACACATTATATATATACCTCGCATCAAACCGGCGCAATTTCATACAAAAATATATACAGGGTTAGCACCTTAATAAAATAAAATTTTGTTTATTTTTGCTTGAGCTGAGGAATACATAAAAGTACTAATTTGTAAATAGTGCTGGCTTTGTCCTTCCCAAAAATTGGAATCAACAAATACAAAATAACTGTTGTACGAGACAAAAACGAAAAACGAATAAGTGCGGTACGTTAAATAGACCTGGATCGCAAGAATTGCCAGCGCAGCCGTAGTTCGCCGGGAAACGAAGGAATACAATGTTCGGGTTCGTTCGCAGGCACTAATTTGAATCGCATTAAGGATATTTTTTTATTTAAAAATTTAATTTAGTATTATTAGAAACGTGAAGATATTTTACCCACAGTTTCCTTAGATTTTTAAAATTATTTAGTGTCACAACGCCCACTTGTTGTCTTTATGAAAGTAACCTCATAAAACTATAAACTAGCCCAGAACAATGCCGCCTTGTCAATTGCTTTTGCTTTGAGAAAGCGGACCGCTGGGCCAGTGCCCATCTGGAAATTTCCTGGTTTCTCGGTTGTCCCATCCGCCCCTAACTCTGAGTAACCCAAGATAGAATACTATGTCAACTATATTGAAACATTGCGCATAACCTTCATTTTGCTAAAGGACTATATGTTTATCGAAAATACAGCTTTGCTCAATTTTGTGTCATAACGTCCACTGTGAGGGAAGTTTTGAGTAAAGCCCTTTATAGATTTTTTATGTAATCTATTAGCACTAATTCTATGATTATCAGTTTTTGTTTTCTGATTTCTTTTCATTTTTTTCCTCTTTTTAGACTTTCTTTTTCGTTTTTTGTTGTTAACCTAAATTTTAATTGATAACTCGTTACATAAAATACAGTAGATGTAAAAACATACCTTTCGCAGTAACATTTCTAATATATCAACAGTCACTTTTTCCACATTTTCTTCATTTGTTTCGAATAGTACCTCTTTTTTGGAACTTGTATAATCGGGCCTCATCCTAATCGTCATCATCACCTTTAGAAGGAAGTGTACGGATATGATCTTCGGAATATTATATTCATAAATTACATACATTTCTTAAATTTTCACGTGGCATGAGTAGTGTAATCTTACAGTCACGCAAGTTACTAATTGTAATTTTACAATTTACATCGCTACTTATATTAGGTAGGAAGAGGACGACAAGGGGATTTAAGTACAACAAAAAAGCTTTAGTGCTCGAGCTCGATTCGCAAGTTATAGGGCGCCAAGGTTCAAAAAGTGGGATTTTATAATTTTAACAATTACATAACCGATGTCTCTGCTTAATTAATTTCTCTATCTCGCTTCCCGTCCTTACCAGTGCTAGAAAGTTTAATGTTCAGGCTAACTCGAATCCTCGATGATTATGTGGTCGTGAGTAGGGATGGGCGCGTGACGTGAAAACAGTCGGGGCACGGCGGGTTCCGTCGTGAACGTGAGTAATATTTGAAAATCGGAAAGTTTCACGTTAATTTGACGTTAAATATTTAGTAACGAATAAAAGACTGCAGGGTGCTCTTCTCCCCGCGGCCTTAAATGTTTAAAATTTAGAGCTGGAGCGGGAGGTCATTGTACTTCTGTGTGACAGCCTGCAGCGGCGCAGCGTCGTACTTGTGTTATGTTGTGAATATTGTGTCTACACTCAGTCGCCTGTCTGCGTCTATAAGCAACCAAGTAGGACTTACTTTTAGTTCCTCGGATGAAAAAGTACTCTTAAACCTAAGAATTAAAAGTGTTGCCTAGCAACATATACTTTATTGTACTCTGATGCGAGTACAATAAAGGAAAATGTCAATTCCAATGACAGCTTTTGGTATTAAAAGTAATGTCTTTGAAGGCGGTTGCAAGAAACGTTTTTGCAAGAAATCAGTATTTATCCTTTGTTATGAGCTATTGTTGTCAATTTTGATTTATTTCTTTTTGTGTCTACTATTGTGATTGCAAAATATTATTTTTTATTTACAACACGTATTTTATTTTATAGCTTTTAGTCGTGCTGCGGGTCCTTTATTGGTTTTAAATTTGAACATTTTGTTCTATCTGGATTTGAATTGTCAAATAAAAGCTAGGGGTCACGTCGTGAGTGGCGGGTCACGCCGTAAACGTGAGTAAACGTGAGCGTGAGCATGCGTGAACGTGAGTGTTTAAAGCAAGCGAGAAACGTGCGTGACGTGAGTAAATACTCACGCACGCGCCCATCTCTAGTCGTGGGTAAGAATTAGGAGAATGGCTTTAGAGCTACTTATAAAAACAACATGGGCGCCAGTTGCAGTATGATAACAATGATAAACACAATATAACTATAGTCCATAAGATCTAGGAAGACGATTGAAGGTAGAGCAGCATGCTGCAGCACATAGTTAATAATAATTCAAACTAAGTTAATTAATACAATGATACTAATCATTCAAAAAAGTGCAGTTGACATAGGAGTGACATTATTACATCTATTCTACAACGTACTTATTTTTTACTTTTGATCATCCCTTTACGTCTCTATGACGTAGAGTTTTCTGTTCACTTTCTGTGAGCTCTGAAGTGATTTTCTGGCCTTTTTGCTTCTAGCGTTTCTTTCCTTTTTTCCACTATGGTGTAGTATATCCTCCATGTGTCCGAACCATTTCTGTTGCTGTTTCTCTATCTTAACTGTTACTGACTCCTGTTTTAGTTTATCTTTGACTATTTCGTTTCTTATTCTCTTTCCTCTTGTATTTTCTCCAGTCCGATAAGTATTTTGTCTGAGCTACTGTTACTGCCGATTTATGTTGGTCTGTCATGGTCTAGGTCTCTGCTCCGTATATTAACGTTAGAATGTACACTGTTGTATGAATTCTCAATACTGTATTTTTCCTTATGTCTCGTTTACCTGCTATGTTACTTTTTGTATAATACATATGGTTTGCTGTTGTTTATCCTATTTTCTATTTATTTGTCTAACTCTCTATCATTTGCTATTATTGCTTCTAAATATTTATAGCCGTATAATTCGTCTAATTTTTTATTGCCTATACTTATGTTTTCCATTGGTAGGTATACGTTTCTTACTCATCTTCACTATGTTACTTTTCCCTATATTTATTTGTAAATTATGTTTATAATTTTATTTTCAAATATTTAAAGTTTTCTGTAGCCTTTTGTCAGTTTTTGTTATTAATATTATGCAATTTGCGTATAATAGTTTTTAAACATAGACCGGTTAGTGTTGTTTAATTCTTATTTCTGTTTTTGCTATACGTTGATTATATTTTTCTATAACTTCGTTCTGGGCAAGTATAAATGGCAGTGGGCTCAGCCAGTCTCCTTGTTTCACGTCTTTATTTATGTGGAAGCTATCCGATGTTACCCCATCTGTTTTATATAACCATCTACTTTGTTAGAAAAATTTTTAATAATCCATTTATATTCTGACTTACTTTGAGTTTCTCTAGCGTTTTCCACATTTGTTTTCTTGAGACTTCATCGATAGCTACTTGTAGTGTGTTTCAATAAACGTTACTTATTTCTAGATGTTTTACAATTCTCTTCTTACTGTGGTCTCTGATCTGAAAGACACTAGCTTTGTTTTAATTTTCCCTCTGAGTTCTTCTCTTAGTTTTATATTAGAGTATTTAAGCATGACGGAGTAGTTGCTCTACAATTTTTACAATCAGCTGTGCTTTCCTTTTTATGTAGTGGGATTATTATAGTTTTCTGCCTTTCTTTTGGAATTTTATGTTTCTCCTAAACCATTATAAATATTTTTGTTAAACGTGCTATTAATTGCTCTTCTGTTACTTTTAGAAATGCCGCGTTTATGTTTTTGATGGGGACTGTTACTCCTTCTTTCCTTATGGCTGTTATTTTTTCTTTATATATTTTCTGCTTCTTGTTCTTCATTTAGCTCAATTTTTTTCAGTTCATCTTCATATATCTCTTCGTAAGACTTTCTCCAAGTTTCTGCAATTTGTTTTTGTCGTTGATACTTTTAACTGTAGTGTTTTTATCTAAACTCCGAATTCCTGCCAGGTAATTTTTTGAATTTTTTTACTGTGCCTCTTGCTTAATTTTTTCTGTAAATATAATATTCTTTACGATCGCCTTTTTGGTGTTCATATATTTTTTCATGCTTTTTTCTTTCTTCTCACTGCTTCGTTTTCCTCTTTATTCCAACAGCTTTTTTTGAAGCGGGTTTCTATTATTCTTATCCCGCATATTTCTGTCGCAGTTTCTATTATATGTTTTTTTTAAGTTTTCCAATTTTCGTTTAAACTTGCATCTACTGTTTCTTCTCGTAATCTCAGTGTTATTATTTTTTTATGTTTTGGTTTTATTCGTTATTTGGTTTCTTGATACGTATTTTACTGTGTTATTTACCATTTCCCTTTCTGATTTTAGTTTGCATTTATCCATAGGTAAGTAACAAATTTTCGATATTTATTCCATTTCTTCTATTATAAACCCTTGTCTTTTACTTTTGCGTTTTTACTGAACTGCAAGTATATATACTATTACGCTTTTAGCATTTCTGGTTCCTATATACGACTATTTATAAATATGTTTGTGACTAGCGTGTTTCCTATTCTTACAGTTTCTGTTTAGTATTTCTTCGGGTTCAGGTCTTCCGGTAACTCCATTTTCGTCTTTGTTTCCTATTCTTGTGTTCCATCGCCCACTGTAACTATTTTATAATACCTACCATTAAATCTGGTTTTTACTAGTGCGATTGATACAAACTGTGCAATCATTTCACTAAGTATTAATCTCATTCCAGACAATTAAAAGGAAAAATCAATTTCCGAAATGTGTATTAAAAGTAAGTCACCAACAGCAAAATCGAAAAGTTACTATAGAGACAACCCAACAAATTTTCTTAAATTCTCAAAGTTAAAGTAGAAGCTAAAAACTGGAATTTCGAATTTACCTAAAAACCACAAAAAGTTTTACTATCCTTCAGTTATGCACCTATTATTCAAAACTCTATTGAAATCCTGGATACGTTTATTTACCTTCTATATGCGGTAATTTCTCTAATCTTAAATTTGCTTTCCAAGCTAGTAGTGAAAAGCAAGGATAGGATGTAACTCTAAGCAAAATTTTTATACATCTGTTCTTTCCATCCCTAACTCATGAAGTCAGAATTGTTAAATTTAGACTTGCTACACGAAAATACACTTTAGGGGTCTAAAGAATATTTTTTGTAGATGATCGCCTACATCCCCAAGATGTTACCACTGCAAATGGCGATAAAGATACTAGATTTTTATATTTTTCATTAAAAGTACACTTCGTTTCTTCATAGCCGATCATTCTTATATTTTAACGAGTGGTCCTAGGCTAAGGTAAATTTGTTAAGGAAGTAAAAAACAATAATAGATCTAACCTAATTTGAAGCAAGTGTCTTTTTATGTATAATTCATCATAGCGCATTTGAAAATATGCGGGAATTTTCCTGATTAATTAACACTTACCGAAATCGTATAGTTTGCAAGCAGACTACTCCTACGTTGACTGCCACTTTTATTTTGATTTTTAAGTGATTGATATTTTGAATCAGAGAAATGGGGACCTTCAAATCTACAAGAATCTGATTATATAAAATTTAAGTTTAATATCTATGCAATTTATCAGTATGATCATAAAAAATGAACTATCTTGAAAAGTATGTTATTTAATTATGCAAGCGATTGTCGCGATGCTGTTAATTCCTTTTTCATTTAATTAATCCATACTGTCAACCCCACTGAATATTTTAGTCAAGTTTTTAATATATGAACACTATCTGAACTTTACAATGAAATTTTAATTGCTAGTTTAAGGCGTCATTAAACTGCATTAATGTGAGCATGTACATTTATGGAAGGAATTTAAATGCATCTTAAGGTGGAGGTCAAGGATTAAGGTTGGGTAGTTACCTCGCCAAAAGGAAATATATTACTACTTACTGGCGCATTCTTCATGCTAAGAAACTAGATTTTTGAGCACTATGGTAATGTGGGCAAATAATGTTTATTAGTAGTAGTTCACGCAGACGCCTTTTGAGGAAATTACGTCAGATATCTGACCAGAATTTGTTTGCTTTAGGAAGATATAGTATTGTACAGCTACAAAATTTATTGTAATGCAAATTTTACTGAGAAACAAGAAATGCGAGTGTTCATAAAGGTACGGAAACAGGTTTTCTCAATTCCGTCTGTCTGTCTGTCTGCTTGTTGCCGGCATAACTCAAACACTATATGTTGCAATAAGACGATATTTTGCGTGCTGATTATATGTAAATCTGGCATGAAACCGAGAAGATTTCGGACAAATATATACAGAGTGAGAACATTAAAAAAATAGAAATTACTTTGCTTTTGCTTTAACTGAGAAATAGATGAAAGTAGTAAGCTGCCTATAGCTTAGGCCTTACCTTTGACGATAATTGGGCCCAACAGATACAGGGTAAATGTAAAAAGGGTCAACGATAAATGCGTTTTATTTAAGGCAGCCGCGTGGCTCAGATGCAAAGAGTCCTTCGTGACAGAACGCAGCAAACGGGCGGGCGGGGCGGTTTTATTGCGGGCTACTGAGAAGCATTGAAATGGCATTTCCAAGCGCTGAAGTTCAAATCCCACCGACGCTAATGTTTTTTTTTTAAATTTATAAAGTGATGTAATTTGCATAACCAAGCGTTTCCTTTCATTGTTTCGGTAGTATTAGGAACGTTAAGATATTTTTAACTCTAGTTTTCTTTGATCTTTAAAATTGTTTAGCGACACAACGTCGACTTGCGAGAGAAGTGCTGAAATCTTTAAAAAATTGTTCGCGGTTGTCCATATTTCTGACAACATAGGATGTTGGTTCTTCAAACATTTCTATTCTTACTTACTTGCTTAATCCAAGACTCCTTATTCCTTGCGGTGTTGGAACATTTCTATTCTACTTTTTCATATTCTATCCGAATATGGGGTTCAAAATTAAAAATTAAGAAAACGCACGAACAAACACAACGGAGTTCGTAAAAATAGATTCTTCTAGACATACGCATTTTCTATTCGGTAACAAGGATCTGTTGGTTTAACATGTTATTCACGTAAGCCGAATAACTAATTTTCTTTTTCAGAATACTCCAGCTCTTTTAAATCTTATATATAAAGCTCCGGAAAATGGTGAATAATTTAATCCATCAGATGGATACCCTCATAAATCGCATGTCAGTACTCGTCAATAAAACTAATGTTCCATTTATTAAAAATTTTTTGCAGTTTCGGGACTAAAGTTGATACCTTAGTCCCCGTAACAGGGACTAAAGTAGCTCATTTAATCCCTAGGGACTAAAGTAAAAATGATACCGTAACTATGGTAAATTTATGTTCACACGAGGTTAGTAGGTTAGGTTTTGTTTGTCATTTGACACACACTGACGCAAAACTTAACCTGCAAATCTCGAATTTGACATATACTGACAATACACTTCAGTACTGCCAACTGATTCAGGGTATCCAGGACCTGCTGCAATTCAGTTTTTAATAAATTGTAATTGTCAATTTCCAAATTTACAGATTCTAAATTTTGGAAATGTTTGATGACAATGTTCCCAGAAGTGCAAAAAATAGCTTATATACCTCGGGACTAAAGTGCCCTCGAGGCAACAAACTCCACTCGCGGGATTAAATGGTGCACTTTAGTCCCTCATGATATAATATACTATTAGAATCAAATGCCAACGGCTTGTGCCGACACGCACGAGAAAAAAAGACATTCATACAAAACTTCAACGTATAGTTCTTGTAATGAAATTTCAGTATCACGTGATTAAATTAGTATGACGTCAAAACTTATCATTGTTGTCAACTGTTATTTGTTATGGACAAGTATTATAATAGAAAACGTGTTTTTGAAAATTCTAGGTTATATTATACTTATTCATACCCGTGACTTGGTATAATTTAAATGCGGCGTATTTAAACAAGTAGACAACAAACTTAGAATTTAAATAGGAGTATATTTATTAGAAAATGAGTTACACATGGCAATTAAAGTAGATTTAAATATTTTTTGACACCTTGATTTGAAAGTGAAATTTTATGTCGCTTATTAGGAAATTTTCTGTTAGCGAAAATAGACGGTTGCCTGCCTTGCTAGTTTCCAAGCGTAGCGGGAGGGAATATAATATATTGGTTCCCGTAGCCTAGAGACGAAAATCAGTGTAATTAATAACAAACCAACTAGCATTCCGCTTTTGATATTTAAATATTTTTTTATTGTATCTGAAGACAAGAGATAATTTTATTTAAAATATAGAAATGTCAAAGAATCATATGTGAACTACATTATTCAATTTAACAAACGTCATATCAACAGGAGGAACCCTAGTTTTAGCAACCCAGACTTGAAAATAAGAAATACCTATTTTTAGCCATAAAATAGCTATTTTGAAAAACATGGTGACACGATTATAATGTCGTAGATTATGTGATACTGAAATTTCGTTGTGAGGACTTATATAGTTCATTCAGACTCAAGATAGAGCAAAATATGCAGATCAAGTTACAAATATCAACAGGAAGTTGATTACTAATATGACTTTATTAAAACCTAGACGGGAGGTCGAGACTAACCGACCTCGATCAATCGGCTACGCGGTCGAGTGAGACCGCATGTAGGGTGAGCATCTTGAGGGTGAAGGGGTACCTAATCTTGTGCAACTCATTTGTGGGAGCTATATCTTCTTAGTATTCTTGGCATCGAACTTCGACGTCCCCATGTCGGGCGCCATGGTGAGTGGGGAGCTAGGGAGATGAATTTTTATGCTTCACCATGGAACGAAAGCAAGAAACCGAACAAGGTGCATTCACGGATGCTCCTCATCCCGCCTAGCAGCGACAACTGCAACAAAACCAAATAAAAAAAAGGACCAGACTCTTCTGAAGAAAAAAAAAAGAATTTCTGTCTCCGAACAGAAACGCCGGAGAAAGGCTCACCTAGCTGCAGAGGTCACTACTGCCTCTAGCTCGTAAAAATAACTTTGGTGGCATGTTCTCGCGGAACTGACAACGGAAGTGGAAAGGGACGTAAGGTATTCCCAACCACTACCAAAAAACTGTCTCCTAGATCTTCTACCAAAGTGGCAGCTTCCGGTATTTCCACACCTTCCACAAGTAAGAGGATTAGATTTGATGGAAGCACGCTCTCCACCTCTAATCCAAAGACGAAGATTACATTAAACCAAATGTCACCTACAATGCAGGCACCTCCAAGTAGCCGTCGCCGATCTAAGGACTCCCCTCGGCAAGATAGCACAGGTCCAAACAAACCTAATAAAAGCCCAGAGGCTCTTGACGCTGGACAACTACCTAGCGGAAGATCAAACTGCATCCACCTTCAAGGACTGGCAGTACTCTGGAGAGATCCTCCGAATCATCTGCGAGGAGGACTAGTACCTGAAGTGACTAACAGAAGCAGTTTCAGACCTTCCCATTTTATAGGAGGGCGGTCTAGGTGAATCGGCTGCCCAGGCTGGCGAAGGTAGGGAAATCTGTTCCTATGGAGACTGTCACCTGTTGACTGGTAGTGCAAAACCCTGGGATAAGCGTTGGGGACTGGCCCCTCTTCCACACAACCGAAAATGAGCAGCCAGTTGGCAGACTTCTAATTTTTGGCCTACGTCAAGAGGCTGAGACAGCTGTCAAAAGCAAAGGTAGTAAACTGCACTAGCAGTTTACAACTCTAAACTTAAAAATGCAGCGGCCTGGATATGCACCTCCAGACTTCAAACCTTCAGGGCAGGGTTTATCTACGGATATCCCTTAAACCTTTTCTGTTTTAGACGAGGGTGCGTCCTCGGACACTCCTCCATCACTAGTAGGAGAACCACTGCTATCACAGCAACTATCTGAAGAGCAATCTTTACAACCCTACACCCCAATGGATAACCTTGATGATGAGGAGAGGGAGAGCCCGGGCCCAGGCCCGACACCGAAGCCGAATAATTTGTTGTCGACCTCATGTACACCCACTCTGGACCAAACATTATACAAATTAACCTAAAACACTGTCGATAGACTGCTGTTATTGTACACATATAGCTCGACAGCCAACAGGACACGGTTTCGTTAACACAAGAGTCTTGAATTGTAAAATTTAAGATCTGTGGATTAATTAACCGTAATTGCACTGTTTTTCCAGATAGCATCCATGATAAGCTAAGGACGTGCATCTACTGTCCCAAGCATTTACAAGCCTTTGCTTTGCCATACTTCTGTACGCGTGATATTACGGCCATACAGATGAGCTGTAGTATAAACGAGGGGAATAAAGACATCGTTTTCACATCGGCATACCACTCTAGTGTCTCAATTTACCCTCCACCTACCTCAAAGTTGATTAAATTGATAAACTGCGAAGAGGAACAACAAAACCCTAATTACTGGCTCTGATGAAAATGCTCACCACGTTTCGTGGGGTAACAGTTGCAATAAGTACAAATTTACAGATATAGAACCGTGGATGTGAATCAACTTTTGTCAAAACGCTTTGCCAGACTGTGATTGACCTTGGCTTCTTCAGATATTTTCAATAATATTGTGAACTGGTAGGTATCACTTGTTCTGCCGATGTCAGACCACAGTTGGCTTTGTTTCAGACTATCTGGAACTACAGCCAAACCAAAACAATATCGAAACACTAGGCGAACTGACAGACTATCTTACAAGATAGATCTGGAGACTCACCTGGTGGTTTCGGTTTTTCCAGAAGGTAGAGGACTTGCAAACCAGTGTGGATATCCTGCAGAAATCGATCCTACAATCCTACGAATCATCATGTCCTTGACAGGATGAAATCAACATTGGGCAAACTCTTTCACAAAGCAAAAAGAACTAAAATCACTAGTGACTGGTAAGCCTACAGAAACCAAAAACGATTATACAAAAATAAATTTGCCAGTGATAGAGGGACCCTTGGAAAACGTTTTACAGTTCCATAAAGATCACTGTCTTAGCGGCGCTGCTAAAAAAGTTCCTTTCTAAGGACCCAAACCAAGAGCCAGGCTGTCACAGACGTGGGGGTGGTTCTTTTACAACCAAACCCGAAGAGACAGCGAAAGTACTAATTCACAGACATTTCCCAGGCTGTATTGTCCCCCTGACAATGTATGGCCAAGGCCCTCTCAGAGGAGGGTTTTGGAATGTGGCAGACCAGGTCGTATGGGGATATAAGGTAATCTGGGCTATAAACTGCTTTCTCCCCTTGAAGTCATACGAGTGGACGGTATCTTACCAGCCCTACTACAATGGGGACTGAACCTGATGATTGCTCACCTGGTGCGCATCTACCGGGCATGTACCGCTTTTCGATTTAAACCGAAGAGCTGGAGAGAAGTGAAGGTAACTTTTATACCTAAACCAAGGCGTACGGATTATAACCAGGGCAAATCACACCGTCCCATTAATCTTACATACTAGTTATCAAATCCGCTTGAGCGAATTTATGGGTGGTTTTACACCCATTGCACCTAAACCAACACGCCTATATCTCAGGGAGATCTACTGACTCGGCGGTACATGTTGTAGTTAACCCGAATGAGTGATTGCTAGACAATAAAATGTCCACTCTGGAGTTTTGATTGATATTGAAAGAGCCTTCGGCAAGACTTCCTTTGCAATCATTAACTCTACTTTACGCAAACATGGTGTGTCACTCACTCTCTGTGAACAGATAAAACACATGCTTACGATGAGAGCAGTACAATTTAATATAGGAGACAACTCCATTAGAGGTGTGACGAAGGGTTGTCCACAAATGGGGGGGGGGGGGAGGTCTGCCTGCGCTACTGTGGAATACAATGGTGGACAGCCTTCTAAGCACACTTAACGATTCTATACTACTGAATACTTAGATGATATCTTCATCTTCATTACTGGGAAGTTTGACAGTCACTCTCTGTGAACCCTTTAAAAACAGAAGTAGTACTTTTCACAAAGAAAAGGAAGGTTGGACCTTCACTTAGATCTCTCTTATTTAACACTTCACTCAGCTTTTCAGACAATGTAAACTACATGGGAGTTATTTTTGACAAACAGCTGAATTGGGAGAAACATTTGAAAGTTAAAACTGAAAAAGCATTCATGGCATTCTGGCAGCGTCGCCGTGCTCCTATCTGGGACTCTCTCCCGAGTTACCTTGTGCCTGTATACTTCCGTGCCCATGCAATGTTATGAAGCACTTGTCTGGTGGACCGGGGTCAGACAGGCTACGGGAGCAAGTAGACTGGGATATATGCAACGTTTAGCCTGTCTTAGCTCTACAGATGATATATGATCA